>CM055265.1:14163979-14233898 GCA_029237695.1 Conchocele bisecta
CTATGGCAAAAATTGCTAGCTGAGAAAGTTAGTACTAAAATGACTAAAGCAATAAAAGCTAGGTACTCCGTTGTTCGATCATCAATAAAACATAACCAGAAAACATCTGATTTCATCAATTCACACATTGGGGTAACACAGGGGGATCCGAGTTCATCCCTATTATGCTTGATGTTTGTAAACGATATACTTGAAAATATTAACATAAATATAGATGGAATTTTTGCGATAAATGAAATAAAATTATTTCTGTTTCTTTAAGCTGATGATCAAGTATTATTTGCAACTCACCATTATCAGTGCAAGATATGTTGACTGACATAGAACATTACTGTAACACATGGGGACTAAACATAAATACAGCGAAAACGAAAGTAGTAATATTTGAAAAAGGACGTCATACCAAATACGACTTTTATCTATATAATGAAAAACTAGAAATTGTTACTTCCTTCAAATATCTAGGTATATACTTTTTCAAAAATGGCAACTGGGCTAGAACACAAAAATATATAGCTGAACATGCCTCGAAAGCGATGTACAGGCTTTTTCTGTGTTCAATCAATATGAATTTACAACACATGAGAAATGCAAATTATTTGATAAATTAGTGTCTAGCGTGTTAAATTACTCATCAGAAATATATTATTGGAAAGATATTGAAAACAAACATTTCTACGAAAGATATTATGTGTCAATAAATCGACCAATATAATAGGACTACATGGAGAATTGGGCAAAGTTCCACTAAGTGTAATGCGTAAGGTTCACATAACCCGATATTGGATAAAACTATTAAAATTAAATGACGATAGTATAACCAAAATAATGTATAACATGCTAAAAAACGACGCAGAAAATAATATAACCTATAATAACACAAACTGGGCTTAATATCAGATAAAAACAATGATTAACGATATACGGTTAACAGAGTTATGGGTGAATCAAGACACATTGGTCAATAATAATATAAACTACATCGTGCAAATTAGACAAAGGGTTTAAATTTAGACAATTACTATCAATCCTGGTATAACGATATAAATAGTTCTCAACGACTCTCATCGTATTCGAGGTATACAACTACTCTTACGTTAGAACCATACTTAGCCATTATAATGAATATAAAATTGCATTATCACGATTTCGATTATCTTCCCATACTTTAGAAATAGAAAGAGGTAGATACCATAATATTCATAGAGACGAAAGAAAATGTAAATGCTGTAACCTAAACTCAGTAGAAAGCGTATATCATTTTCTTTTGGTATTTCCTCTGTACTCAAACCTAAGAAGACCGAAATACGATTCAAATAAACGATTAAAATAAGAATTTACATTTGATATAAAATGTATAATAATGTATGATAATGTCAATCAATACATGGGGTAATGGTGAATGAATGTTTATTTTGCTAGAAAATGTCCCAGATGATGTCTCTGATATAAAGAACATTGTGTGCCTAGTGAGTGGCCTTTAAGATGAGTGCAATTGTGCATGCGTTGTAGATATTTCAGGAACAAAACCATGGGCTGTTGCGGTTACTTGGTTAGTTTGGTATATTTGTTTTATGAATTGTTTTATAAATAGATGTAAATTGTTGTTTTACGTGGAATGCCATGCCGAAACGAATGAGGGGTGTTTATAATATACCCTGACAAGATTTGTGAAATCCATGTTGAGTTAACTGTCAGAAAGTGCACATACATGATGATTGGTGAATGCTGCATTGATTTCATATTTACACCTTAAAGGTACTTGCCCACTCAGTTACGCACAAACTGTTATTTATAGGCACTAAACACGTGTATAATTGTGTCACTATTCCGCCAGTTATAAAAAGTACTGGTGCCCGCTATGCAGATATAATCATTTGGTAATATTAATTGTACTGATAGTGACTCGCGCTGGTATCAGGCTATTTTCATATGGAAATGAGGCATGCTAACTAATTATTTATACTAATTAAATGTTTCACCTGAAACAAAATATATTTTCGACAGATTATAAAGTATGATCATTGCAGATCAAGAAATAAATACAGAGAATAAATAGTAATGTATAATAATGCTAATCAATACGTAGGGTAATGGTGAATGAATGTTTATTTTGGCAGAAAATGTCTCAGGTGATGTCTCTGATAAAAAGAACATGTTGTGCCTATTGAGTGGACATGTACCTTTATTATAAACAAGTCATTGACACTTTTATTGCTAACATCGCTACTTCTTGACGCGATTTGCGGCCCAACGTCAAATTGACATTATGTTAGCGTTATCATGGTTATGCCCCCGATTTTATTTCGTACTGAATTAGTATTTTCCAAAATAAACACTATGGTACCGATTGCACTTCCGACAGCGCACAGGCCATGAACGTTAACACTGTTCCAACAGTGCAACTGTACTGAACTGACGTGGTCGATGCTCTTCTCTTTGGTGCGTATACTGGATTCAAAATAAAATCACAATGGGTAGGGATGGGCGAATTTAGATGAAGGAATAACAGCTCAAACTCAAAATATTTGGTAACAGTTTCATCCATTGTCACAACTCGATTGGAGAAGTGTACATGTGTCCCTCTCCAAAGTAATGCACAAGCGCAATTATGTTGCATCATCGGCATCCGTCTAGCACTATTTCTCCTAGCTTTTCAAATCGCACTATGGAGTGTGGCGACAGTGAGTTTAACCTATCTGACAGTTCACGCACAGTGACCCAGACTTGTTCTTCGGGCCACAACTGGAAGACTCGGATACGTGACATAAAAATGTCCCATTATCCCACCACCTGTTGTTGTACTGTACATTACGGCATATAAATGTACAGTACGACAGCAAGTGGGTGGGGTAATGGAGTTTATTGAACGTCCGAGTCTTCTACATGTCTTCCGCATGTGCTTTGTGATTTCACCATATATATCTCTCATCATCAACACTTCTTCATGATTTATATACGTTAGTATGCAACATTTACTGTCACATCTTTGTTCTAGTTGCATCTTCTCATAGCTGACAGTAGTTAATCTACGTTATATTCGGCCATGACGTCACCTTTTGTAACACATAATGCACGTTAAAGGTACATGCCCACGCAGTAGGCACAAAATGTTCTTTATAGGAATTAAATAAGTGTATAATTATGTCACTATTCCACCAGTTCTAAAAATTACCAGTGCCCGCTATACAAATATAATCATTTATTAATTATCAATTTACTGTTAGCGACGCGCGGCGGTAACAGTCTATTTTGATAATGTGCGGGGACGACGACTTTTACATCACGGCTTGCGGTGCGTATGCGCAGTATACTACTTGCGCCAGTAGGCTTCCCAATATGTAAACAAGAATATCAACATGTCGAAACGTCCAGGACGGAAATTGTATGAAACGGCGTCGGCCAAAAAAAAGGCCAAATGTCAAATGATGGACAGGCAGTACAGAGAGAGAGAGAGAGAGAGAGAGAGAGAGAGAGAGAGAGAGAGAGATATAGTGCATGGTTCATATTGGCGACCAGATCACCAATGTAAAGAGTTACGTGGAGATTTAGATTTGGACTCGGAACAGAGATTTTTCTTCTCAACTTCCGATACTTCACTGCGCATGTCAAATATGTGATATGATTGACCGTGTCACGTGACGCGTGTTGGTAAAAATAGCACGAGATCGGAAAATACCCTTTCTGGTCGCGGCATATAAAATGAAAATTAGTAGTACAGTGTAACCTGCTGCGTGGGCATGTACCTTTAAATAATGGCTCTATCATTTCCCAACATCAATCAACAAGAAAACACCAAAACTTCTCATTCCGTCTAGTTTCAAAATATGCATATACAATTACGTTACTTGGACCACAATCCAAAACATGACGTATACGGTTACCGTGGCAACTGGAAAAAGAGTTATAAACAATGACTGTGTCTTGCTTTAATGGGAGACAATTTATCAGGCTAAGAAATACCCAAATTAGGTTCAATGCGACACTCTGTGATTTGCCCAGGTATTTTATGAACATCCCTTGTATATCGCATTGCATGTAACTGACTACTTGCTAACTATATAACTTCCTGGAATTTCCAGAATTGTTGTATGTACATTGTATAAATAAGCCGTCGGTACCATGTCTTGTCATTAATCTTGGACTTATCTGGTAGCCGCGATGGGTAACATCCATGTGACGGTGAATAACTCCACACTGTCAAGCCGACCATGGAAGGAGGGACTGGGTTACTGGAGCTCGTTTGAACTTTACCCCGATTGGAAAGGCAGACAGTTCTATGTATTCAAGGTACTGTGATTTTGTACTTAATAACATGTGCGATTTGTATACGCCCGTTTGAAAAAACGGGACGTATTATGTATCCACCTTGTACAGGCGGGCGGGCGGGCACAGCTTGTCCACGCAATAACTAGAGTCTACTTGACGGATTGTAACAAAATTCGGTATACATGTTTATCACGGCAAGACAAAGAAGCCTTTTGATTTTGAAAAATTTCCAATGACTTGTATACGCCCGTTTGAAAAAAAAAAGTGACATATTATGTATTCACCTTCTTAATTGTTGCACTGTGTATCCTTGTCCACGCAATAACTCAAGTTCTACATGACCTATCATAACCAAATTTGGTATTTATAAATGTCTATCACGGTAAAACGAAAAAGCCTGTTGATTTTTAAATTTTCGCACTCTGTATCCTTGTCCACGCAATTTTTAACTTAAATTCTACTTAACAAATCGAAATCAACTTCGGTATACATGTTTATCACAACAATTTCCGATGCCTTATCTCCTCTTGACGGCCATTTTTTTTATTTTCGTACTCTGTATCCTTGTCCATGAAATAACTAGAGTTCTACTTGACCGATCGTAACCAAGTTCGGTATACATGTTTATCAAGACAAGATGAAGAACCATATTGGTTTTCACTGACTTATCTCCCCTTGTTGACTGGCCTTGCCTCGACGGGCGTATTGTGTGACCTTCGGCACTCTTGTTCTTGAAATATATTTACAGAAACTGTGATATTTTCTGGAAATTACGTCGAAAGATGACGAAATAGCCTCCTTTCTCTTGAAATCAAAACTCATTTAATAAATATTCTAGTAGTACATAATGATCTTCTATAGTATTTTACACTCCATACACAAACTGTGGAATATAGCGACACATACATGTATTAAATATCTCCTGTGCAACCCTATACTTATATTTCGCATACATGTGAAAGACAGCAATTTTGCTGAACATTCCTAATGTCTGGCAATTTTGGACACATTTTCCTGTTAACTGTTATCAATATTTTTGTTATTTAAATATTGTTCACTGTTATTTGTAATAGTGTTATTTTTATTATTTTGTTAGCCGACTCCCTTGACACCCGTAAATGTAAATGCTTGGATTTAACGACGGCACTGGCTCGATGACCTTGCATGTCGTCTCCCAAGAAGGGGAGAAAGGAAAGAGGTCGATACAGAGGAAACAGGCCCCAGGAGGCCTCTCTTATTAGAATAGTCCCTCTGGTTCTTTAACGTGCCCTGACTCTCCTTCAAATCTGATACACGGGACCGCCTTTTAAAGATCGGTATGAAGTTAGTAGTGAGCAGTAAGTAGCAGTGAATACATCTCACTGCTGGCAGTAAGCGGCAGTGAGCAGTGAGGTGTGTTTCACTGCTGGCAGTAAGTAGCAGTGGGCAGTGAGATGTGTCTCATTGCTAGCAGTAAGCGGCAGTGAGCAGTTATATGCGTCAGGCAATAATGTAAACTAAGTACGTGCGTAAACTCTTTAGACCGGACAATGTAGAGTTGCGTAACCTCTCTAAACCGGACACCACTGTAAGCTATGTATGTGTGCGGAACCTCTCTAGACCGGACACCAATGCAAGCTGTATATATATGTGCGGAAGCTCTCTAAATCGGACACCACTGCAAGCTAGGTATGTGTGCGGAATATCTCTAGACCAGTATGTATATGTGCGTAACCTCTCTAAAACGGACACCCCACTCTAAATTAGATGTATGTGCGGAACGCCTCTAAACCGGACAGCACTGTGCGGAACCTCTCAAGACCGAACACCAATGCAAGCTAGGTATATGTACGCAACCTCTCCAAACCGGACACTACTGCAAGCTAGGTAGGTGTGCGGAACCTCTCTAGACGGGACACTACTGCAAGCTCGGTATGTGTGGTGAACCTATCTAGACCGGACACCACTGTAAACAACGTGTATGTGCGGAACCTCTCTGAACGGGATATCACTGTAAACTAGGTATGTTTGCGGAACATCTGTAGATGGGACCCCGCTGTAAGCTAAGTACATGTGTGGAACCTCTCTAAACCGGACACACCTGTAAACTAGGCATGTGTGCGGAACCTCTATAGACCGGACAGAACTGTAAGCTACATGTAGGTATATATGCGAAACCGCTCTAAATGGGACAGCACTGTAAACTTGGTATCTTTGCGGAACATCTGTAGACGGGACACCACTGTAAGCTAAGTACATGTGTGGAACCTCTCTAAACCGGAAACAACTGTAAACTAGGCATGTGTGCGGAACCTCTATAGACCGGACAGAACTGTAAGCTACATGTAGGTATATATGCGAAACCGCTCTAAATGGGACAGCACTGTACACTAGGTATGTTTTCGGAACCTCTCTAGACCGGACACCAATGCAAGCTTTAAAACGGACACCACTATAAACTAAGTATTTGTGCGAAACCTCTCTTAGACCGGACACCACTGTAAACTACGTGTATGTGCGGAACCTCTCTAAACCGGACAGCACTGTAAACTAGGTATGTGTGCGGAACCTCTGTAGACCGGACAGCACTGCAAACTAGTTATGTGTACGGAGCCTCTGTAGACCGGACATCACTGCAAACTAGTTATGTGTGCGGAGCCTCTGTAGACCGGACATCACTGCAAACTAGTTATGTGTGCGGAGCCTCTGTAGACCGGACATCACTGCAAACTAGTTATGTGTGCGGAACCTCTCTAAACTGGACAGCACTGTAAACTAGGTATGTGTGCGGAACCTCTGTAGACCGGACATCACTGCAAACTAGTTATGTGTGCGGAGCCTCTGTAGACCGAACATCACTGCAAACTAGTTATGTGTGCGGAGCCTCTGTAGACCGGACATCACTGCAAACTAGTTATGTGTGCGGAACCTCTCTAAACTGGACAGCACTGTAAACAAGGTATGTGTGCGGAACCTCTGTATACCGGACATCACTGCAAACTAGTTATGTGTGCGGAACCTCCCTAAACCGGACAGCACTGTAAACTACGTGTATGTGCGGAACCTCTCTAAACCGGACAGCACTGTAAACTACGTATATGTGCGGAACCTCTCTAAACCGGACAGCACTGTAAACTATGTGTATGTGCGGAACCTCTCTAAATGGGACAGCGCTGTAAACTATGTACATTTGTATGTATTACGAGGTTGAAGTTTCGTAGTCTGTTTATTTGGATTTCATAAGTGTTCTTCATTGTCTTTTTTTTTGTATATTGGGAATTAGCTCATTCTGTCCAAATAATGAATTTAACAAATAACCACGTTTAACAGTTCCCTAAATATATTTCCAATTTTCATGAAAATTGCATACTGGATACACTAGATTAACCAATGAAATTGTTTATTATGCACCATGTGATATCAGAATGTATTACCTCATTTACATATTGGCCCTATGACGTTGGTTTAGGGTCCTGGGTCTCACCGTGGACAAAGAGTCAAACTTTCTTTGTTGCAATCTTTGGAATGAGATTACTTATCGAACTTATGTGTACTTATCGGCTGTCAGCTTGGACGGTTAATGGCTTAATCTTGACAGCGTTGCATAACATACAGACGAAAAAATATGCAGATTTTCGACTTTAATATCTGTGAAAAATAAAAGAATTTTCGCAATTCTTTGAATAAAAGTTCAATATTATCCCTGACTTGGAAATAAATACAATATTTAAAATCCATGTAAAATAACAAACATTCTGATATGAATATTGACCGAAATCGACCAATAATTATAAAGTTGACATCTTTGTTAAATGATTGTCTCTTAAATAACACAACTGTTTTGAGACCTGTGAAGACCCAGATCAGCCTGCACATCCTGCAGTCTCATCATGACCTACACCGCTCGCTACTGTATGGGTTGGACCAAATTCCAGTTCATAACAATATCCCCCGTCTTCTTTTAAATGATGATTTAAAACATTATGATTCAGACAATGTTATTTGGTTTGATGGGCCATGTGCCATTTTGTAATTGTTGTGATTGTTTGTTATCTCTGTATTTATTATAATAATTCACATAGTTATCCGCATGAATAGTTATTATTACCAATTTGTTTGATTTATCTCACCCATAGTTAGACGCAGTGACATTATCAGTAACCAGATCGCATTTTGCCTAAGGTTGATGACAATAGCAAACTTATTACAGGTAATTTATACAGGTAAATTATTACATTTCCGTAAACTGTGTTGACAATATTGTGGCAATATGTGGACCTGTACAGATATGATATGTACATAAATATAGGACTATTAAACAAATTCTGGGCTCCAGTAGCGAGCATTATTATTTTTAACTTTTTTTTCCATTTTTTTTTCCATTTTTTTTTTGTTTTTTTTTCAAATTCTTTTTCAATTTTTGTCTAGTAGCATAAGGTTAACAACAATCTGAAGTCTGCTACATATCTGGTTTCCGATTTCTGACAAAACTACATATTTGTGATGTCCATATTATCGACAACGGAAATGCATGCTATTCAAAAGGCGTATTATATGAAATTTGTAAATACAATATTCTATATAACATGAGCGAACATACAATTAAGGTTTACATAGTTTCATCTGAGTAATTGTACTTGTACTTAAACTTATGTATATTGAAAAATAGTATTTAATTTAAGTGTAGTTATATACATATAAAACAGGATTTTAATTTTAGACATGCCACATGAAATTAGTTATCACCTGGTTTGTGTCCACAGAACAACCAACATGACATTGGGTAATGTTTAGACACGATAGTGGTAACTACATGTATTCCAATTCTCATGAAAGTTCATCAATGCTAATTTTCGTCGTCTTCTGTTGGATTTCGAAAGTTTATAATATTGTTCCGTCCGGCGTCGTCATCTGGAATGTACCGACCGTTCGGCAGCGCCCGTATTCGCCGAAACATCTGCGGTATTCCCGTCTTCTGGATTTGTTTGCAATTGTAGTGTGGCGTCGTTAATCGTGAATGTTCCATCTTCATTAAGGTAAAATTGTAATGAGTTCGTTTGACATTTCGTCAAACAGCAGGAACAAGGTAGACATCGGTATATTCGCACGTCCATTTAGCCTACTCGCTTCCGTCTTCTTCGAGGAGAGGTACCGTTGTTGAATTTTACCCGGATTATGTTCCGTTCCACCAACTATTACGAGGTTGAAGTCTCGTAGTCTGTTTATTTGGATTTCATAAGTGTTCTTCATTGTTTTGTCTTTTTTATTAGCCGATATATGTATAGATCGGCTAATATATTGGTTATCCATCGGTTTGTGAAAAAGTTTGTAACCACCCTTTTCTCCTATATTCGGTAATCTACAAACGCGAAATGTGTTGTATCACTTCCAAACTACATCAACCGGATAATTTTTCATTTTGGGCCATTATCTCTGTTTAAAACTTTAAATAAGCGATATAACACAATTTTTGAATAAATTAACGTGAATAACTACAAGAGTTCGGCGGTTTGCAAAATGCAAATTTTGACGTCACAAACCGGAAGCTCCGCCATGTTCCAATATCTCGATACACAAATCAAAACACGCTCGAAGTTTGACCTACATTCAGTTAGTTAGTGGGTGTGATATAGTCATCGTAAAGATCGCGAAAGGACACTGGAATAGTATAGATTGCCTGCAGTAATCACAAATCAAGGTGTGGAATGCGAGAAACTGAGTTCGGACACGTGGATTTCTGGCTAGAAATTATTGGACAAGAATATCCAAAATGTTCGGGTGTCATGGTAAGTCCTTGATATTATAAATAATCCGATAGTTCTACTTGTCAGCTGGTGAGACAATGTTAGCTGGTGTAATAATTATATTGTGTGTGAACCCCACCCAGAGCTCCATCTCCAGATAAGCTGGGTATTTGCGTAAATACCCAATTAAAATTGCCAAAAACCCACTTGTGGTACCTTGATCATGCTGCCGAAAACAATAAACAGGCCATCAATATAGCATATTTTTCTTATTTTTCCATGAAAACACATCTTGGTATTTCATTAGAATTGTCTCCAATGAGACAATTCTAATGAAATGCCAAGATATGTTTTCATTTCGAAGCTACGATTCAATAATTGCTGTCTGTTAATGTGTAAATTTAGTGTTATTTAAGTTTACCCCATTACAATTTTGAAATACCCAATTGCTTCAGAAATGATGGAGTAACAATCAGAGCTCCAGATAAGCTGCGTATTTGCGTAAATACCCAATTAAAATTGCCAAAAACCCAATTGAAATCAGAAGTAGTGAGTATCAAAAAGCAATGAGGACAATTGTGGTACCTTTATCATGCTGCAGAAAACAATAAACAGACCACAATATAGCATATTTTTCTTATTTTTCCATGAAAACACATCCAAGGAGACAATTCTGATGAAATGCATATCTTGAAGATATGTTTTCATTTTGAAACAAACTATTCAATAATTGCTGTCTGTTGATGTGTAAACAGTAGTGTGATTTAATTTTACCCAATTAAAATGTTTAAATACCCAATTGCTTCAGAACTGATGGAGTAACAATACTCAATTACTAATTCCTTATCTGTAGCACTGCGGCCACCCACTGAATTATAATGTTTGACACCCGTGCTTTCACTGTACTTAACATGCTTAAGACGTGCGAGATGGTGTATTTTGATGGACCTCAGACAATAAAAAATTGCAGTTTGTGTGGAATTTCATGAATTTATTTTACAGATTTTGCGATATTTACTGTAAATCATGCCACACGTTGATGAAATTCTCAGAGCAAATGCAGAATGTCACCATGTTGTCACCATTCAATGTTATTTATGAAAGATATTGTAAAATTTGTAAATATTTTCCATCAAAGTGCGCACATGTTTGTACGTGCAAAATCACATGGCGCATTTCATATGTATAAAATTTGTCATAAATTGTCAATATTTCAGTGATATTTCATATGAGTACACCTTTTATTTTTTATTTCTCCTCAAAAGTGCATGTAAATGTTGTGACCACTACTGACCTCACAATGAACCTGTCTCCACAAGAGATGGTGTATGCAACATATACTTCCGAGAAGAAATAATAAAAATAAGTTATTATATTGTAACTAAATGTGCAAAATTACAATATCCGACAAGTACACATGTATTTATTTGTTTTTAATATATCATGTATATGTTTCAGGAAAGAAGGCAGAGTTGTATGACCATCTTAACCCAAACTGGGCACCATCAGTTAATCTGGGCTGACAAAAGCGAGCACCATCTACAGCAAGATATGATCGGCAGCAGAAAAAGAAGAGAAGGAAGCCAGCTGAATCCACAACTATTGTTGGACCTGATCACACTGAGACAGGTATGGATATGGGTGACAGCGTTGATGAAGACGGCGTTGTTGATGGTCCACTCATGGAAGCTATGTCGCTGGAGCTGCAGGAACTGCGTACAGAGAATGGGGAGCTTAAGGAAAAAGTGGCCCATTTGGAAACTAAATTCACTGCAAGTTAGTTTAAGGGTAGTGACGAGAAGGTGAAACATTTAACAGGATTACCATCATTCACAGTTCTATCTATATTGTTTAATTTTCTGGAGCCTCACCTGCCATCCAGTCTGGTCATGCCCAAATTCAAGGTAATGATATTGACATTAGTGAAATTGCGACTAAATTTGTCAAATCTCTTTCTTGCGTATGAATTTGACACTACTCAATCAACAATATCTAGACTTGTTTACAATGACAATTGACTGTGTGTACAAGCGGCTAAAGAAACTCATAAGATGGCCATTATTTATTGACAAACCAAGTGGTTTGAAAGCCAGAGCAGAAACCTGGTCTTCATACAAACACCATCACATTGTGAAATTTCTAATTATATTTACTCCTCAGGGCAGTGTGTCCTTCATATCGAAAGCATGGGATGGTCGTGTGAGTGACAAGTTTGTGACAGAGAACAGTGACTTCCTATCCAAGTTATTACCTGGGGATTTAGTGTTGGCGGACAGAGGATTTGATGTCAAGGACAGTGTTGGTTCGGTAGCTGCAGAAGTGAAGATTCACTTATTTCGCCATGAAACATTTACTTTTCTATTGATTGCAAGGAAATAGCGATTCTGCGATTTCGGTCGGCTGGGTAGTCTGTCGGTCGGTATAGTCGACTATACCGACCGACAGCCGACCTGTTTATCTGTACCATGCCAGCAGCCGACCGAAATCGCTGAATTGGTATTCCTGGGCCAGGGGTGTGGAATTTCTTTATCAGATTTCTAGCACCTTTTGAAATTAAAATCATATACATATCCCAATTCAAAACCATTTGTAATAGAAGCTAAACATGTATACTTTATCATTTATTCCATTATCATGATTATCACATAAAGCATGTAATAATAAAGTATAAACACTCGTAGTAAGCATGATATTACTTCCTTTCAATGGTAATATGACCAGTGTAGGCACAGATTAGCCTGCACATTCACATACAGGAGTGTGCTAGCATATTAATATACAGATTGATCAAACCCCATAAGGCCTTTTTCTCAAGCCACGGTCACATATACTTTTCTATATTTGTGATGCACCGTTAGAGAAACAGGCCACTTACTTCACTGGTGCTGCACTCCGTGCCGATGGAAATATTTCAAGACAATCCACTTGAAAGATACAATAGGCGACATTAATTGTAAAAAAATGCTTCAAGACGAGTAGTAATTTTATTGATTTTTTAACTCTCATCTAGAAACATTTTATAATGGTGCATATTGTGTTTTTCAAGCATATTGTGTCTTACATTTTCCACCGGCGCGGAGTGCAGCACCAGTGTAATAATGATAATTAAGATGCGTCATATGTTTTGTACCACAAAAATGGGCGTAATTTCATAAAAAAAAAAAAAAAAAAATACGATATTTTCCTGGAATGACACCGAAGGTTATCGAAATTTTCAGAGCAAATGCGAAATTCTATTCCGCATTTGCTTTGAGAATTTCATCAACTTTCAGCATATTTATGAAATTGCGCACCTGTGTGTAGGTACAAAATCACATGGTGCGTCTCGATTATACAGACAGTATATCTGCATTGGCAATATATACATGTACATTGAAGTTCACATACAGTACATGCACACCAAATGAATCATCTTTTTACACGCTTGTTTTTCTTAAATTCTGTCATCTTTCTACAGTCTGGGCAATAGGTATATATATAAGATTCCGGCACCTCGTGTTTAATTTATGGCACCCGGTGTTTTTATAAACTTGAATGTATAAGGTTTCCAAAAATTCCGGGTGCCATTTTTTTAAACCAAGTTCAAGGTCATTTCAAAGTCATTGAACTTTATGCTTGACG
Organism: Conchocele bisecta; assembly: GCA_029237695.1. Taxonomy (NCBI): domain Eukaryota; kingdom Metazoa; phylum Mollusca; class Bivalvia; order Lucinida; family Thyasiridae; genus Conchocele; species Conchocele bisecta. The sequence goes on from CM055265.1 coordinate 14,177,593, forward strand.
AAAGTCGAAAATTGCCAATATATGAGCCAATAGGTAGGTCATGGTCCTTAACTTGGAAATTGGTGTAAGTTGTTGAAAAACATTTCAGATGGATATATTAAATAATTTACGTAAACTACACTAATATTCAGTATATTATTATCATATTTTCAAGATGCCCGCCAAAAATCAGGTATTTATGATATTTCGGATGACTTGCTACATATTTGTGTAATGCTAAGCGCCTTCACCTATATTCAATTAAGGTTAATTCTTTCAACTGGAATAATATTTCAGTTGATATACTCCATTGTCAGAAAACTCAAAATGGCCTCCTAGTAAATGGCAAATCCATAGTAATTTACTAAATATAACTGGGAGAATTTGGTTGGGGAGGAAATCAACACTTCTCTCACTTTTCCCTGAGATTCTTTAACTACTAAAATGTGGACATATACTGAACCCTGATTTGATCGGCTAATAACATCATGCTCTGCATGACTTTTCATTTGTATATTGGGAATTAGCTCATTCTGTCCAAATAATGAATTTAACAAATAACCACGTTCAACAGTTTTATTTTGTATGTTTCTTGTTTGTTGTCATGTCAATAAATTACCAAATACAAATGTAACATGTTAATTGATAATGTATCTCCAAACCCACTGCCAGCGCGCCAAACGGCGACTGTACGTCCGTTTATTACTGTTACATGATGTTTCCTTGTGAACAACTATTTTGCAACTCCCTAAATATATTTCCAATTTTCATCGAAAATTGCAAACATACTGGATACACTAGATTAACCAATGAAATTGTTTATTATGCACCATGTGATATCAGAATGTATTACCTCATTTACATATGTGTACTTATCGGCTGTCAACTTGGACGGTTTATGACTTAATCTTGACAGCGTTGCATAACATACAGACGAATTAATATGCAGATTTTAATATCTGTGAAAAATAAAAGAATTTTCGCAATTCTTTGAATAAAAGTTCAATATTATCCCTGACTTTCCGGTTTAGACAGGTTCCGCAAGCATACCTCGTTTGCAGTGGTGTCCGGTCAAGAGAGGTTCCGCACACATACCTTGTTTACAGTGCTGTCCGGTCAACAGAGGTTGCGCTCACATACCTAGATTGCGGTGGTGTCCGGTCTATAGAGGTTACGCACACATACCGCGTTTACAGTGGTGTCCCGTCTATATATGTTCCGCTCACATACCTAGATTGCAGTGGTGTCCGGTCTATAGAGGTTCCACTCACATACCTAGATTGCAGTGGTGTCCGGTCTATAGAGGTTCCACTCACATACTAGATTGCAGTGGTGTCCGGTCTATAGAGGTTCCACTCACATACCTAGATTGCAGTGGTGTCCGGTCTATAGAGGTTCCGCTCACATACCTAGATTGCAGTGGTGTCCGGTCTATAGAGGTTCCGTTCACATACCTAGATTGCAGTGGTGTCCGGTCTATAGAGGTTCCACTCACATACCTAGATTGCAGTGGTGTCCGGTCTATAGAGGTTCCACTCACATACCTAGATTGCAGTGGTGTCCGGTCTATAGAGGTTCCACTCACATACCTAGATTGCGGTGGTGTCTGGTCTATAGAGGTTACGCACACATACCGCGTTTACAGTGGTGTCCCGTCTATAGATGTTCCGCACACATACCTAGTTTACAGTGGTGTCCGGTTTAGAGATGTTCCGCACTCATACCTAGCTTACAATGGTGCCCGGTTTATAGAGATTCCGCACACATACCTAGCGTACAGTGGTGTCCGCTCTAGAGAGGTTTCGCACACATACCTAGTTTAAAGTGATGTCCGGTTTAGTGGGGTTCCCTACATACACATAGTTTACAGTGGTGTCCGGTTTAGAGAGGTTACGCAAATGTACATTGTCCGGTCTAACGAGTTTACGCACGTACATGTATAAGTATTTTTTTTTTCTACTTAGTTTACATTATGATTATCAGATTATTGCCAGACGCATATAACTGCTCACTGCCGCTTACTGCTAGCAGTGAGACACATCATCTCACTGCAGTGAGACACATCTCACTGCCCACTGCTACTTACTTTTTAGCATCGAGGTCCACTTTTTTAGACCCCCCCCCCCCCCCCCACCCCCCCCCCCCCCCCCCCCCCCATGACCTCAGGCCCATTGGACCTTCGAAACGACCCCCCTTCAAACAGGTCTGGCTACGGGCCTACTTACTGCTCACTGCTAACTTCACACCGGTATTTTAAAGTCCCCATCCGAAAGGACTAGTATAGCAGGAAATACAAAGTATCTCAGAAATACTGACGCCCGGAAACTGAACCCTGAATTGAACCCGGGTCGCCAGCGTGGCAGTCCGACGGTGTTACCCCTCGGCCACGGTCTGCTCTTCCTCGACACCTGCCCTTCGCCTCTTGTTTTATTTATGGCCAGGCGTTGCTGTCATTCGATTCGATTCGGCTCATATTTAAGGGTGGGAATTGGCTCGAACACCTTCCATACCCGGTATGCTGTCATTGTTTACATTTACTGTTTACATACCAATCAGTTATACATAGTAAATTCAGGATTTTGCTCGGATTTTCCATGGATGTATTATCAATACAAATCGGCAGCTTGTTCCAAATATGAACAGTTTTTCTTGCTTCATGTTCGATTTCTCATCTGTCGCATTTGTTTTATAAATAGTAATGTCCGTTAACATTTTAAGGAAACACGGTTATCGCCCCTGATATCAATGTGGAAAATGTGTTATGATATAAAATGTATAATCAAAGCGCTGAAAGTACTGAAATATTTTATCTCCACATAACTGATCATTTGCTGAACTAGAGACTGAAAGTTGCATATTTTCTCAATCAAATATACTATGATGGTGCAAGCCCATTCCCATCCATAGGCTTTCTCTAGAATAACTAACTATTTGAAACTCCCAGAAAAAAAAGTGTACGAAACTGGCGGCTAATTGGTCACTGCTACCTAACTGTGAGAACTGAAGATAATAGCTGCTGTATTCATACCCACGAAATGTCTTGATTCGTATTTTCCAGAATTTAACTGATAAACTGAGCCTAAAAACTGTGAAATTATAGTGAATAGTATATGTAGAGTTTTAGATACAAATCAAGGCAGACTGACCAAAACGCCATAGGATAAGTTGGCACAGTGCACTATTTTCTTAGTCGTACTGCCATTTAGCTATCCCAAGGGAGATAACATATACTAATGCCAATCAATACCTGGGGTAATGGTGAATACATGTTTATTTTGTCAGAAAATGTCATATCTATGTCATATTTGTGCCTACTGAGTGGGCATGTATCTTTAACATTTCAGTCTCGTTATTTTTTCTGTTCGTCTGTTTGTCTCTTTGTCGGAGATGTGCGTTAAAGTTTTCGGATACATAATAAATATGTTACCGTAAGTCGGGTTGGCTTGAAACTTCATGCTCAAGGTCAATGTCAAATAACTTTTCAATGTTCGTTAACGCGTTTTGTTTGTTGGAGCAGATGTCGTTATCCTGGCGAGACTGTAAAACGCATATACATACTTCCGTGCATAATTAATGAGGACATGTTACATTGCAGGGGTCGGCGTGTCACCAGTATGAATACGCGACGCAGGTAGAGGTAGTTGTGAAGACACCTAAACATACAGACGCTGGCCAGGAATACTGGCAACCCTACATCAGGTCCGCTGCCGAAGCCAGAAAAATGGCAAAACTCTTCAATCATATATTGACCAGTAGTGTCAGCGAATTCAAGGTAAAGAATAATCAGTGGCTGTGAATGGTGACGGGGCTTATATTATGGCATTGTGTCTATATACTCTGGGTCCTGGGGGCCGTTTCACCAAACCTCGTACGACTAAAATGTTCAGAAGTGTAAATTTAGGATCATCTGGAAATTTCTATTGATGGATTTACATTTATTGATCATAGGCAGCATATGCAGCCTATGCTCAATAAATGTAAATCCAATAACTGTTTACAGAACACATTGTTAATGTGAAATATATAGACTATCATAATTTTACACTGACGAACATTTTAGTCATACCAAGTGTAGTGAAACGGCCCACTGGTCTGCTAGTGCACTCTAGTACTATAGTCTGATAATGATCTATGCAATACTGCTTTTTGGAAGAATGGGTGACGTTTCACGAACAGTGCAGACGCTAGTCAGATTGCACCGATATACGAGCTGGTCTGGTCTTGGTATATACTGGCGGCACATGACACATGCCTCATTTGTCAAGTACATGTACATGTATTTAATTAGAAACAAAATTGCTACCTTGCTCCATACCTCTCGTGAGGGTAGCAATTTAACCCCATCTCTTTAATGTAACGCATGGAAGAGTGATTGTGCACGGGCAATCGGTTATACGGCGTATTTGATACGTTAGCGATAAAAACTGTCAACTCTGTATCAATAAATTATTAATGAAGAACGTACACATGCTAAATTGGTTATTTTACCGTGTCAAGGTGTTTATCTGACATTTACATGTATATGTTATAAATTTGAAAGCTTCATTTCGTTATGTTGAACGTTGAACAACAACTAGAGAAAAAATGGCTTCCATGGGAAAATGATTTCCATGTTCTATTATTTTTGGCAATTTACTAGTTCTACATCCAAGATTATTTGTTTAAATGTATACAATATACAGTTTACTAAATTTTAACATAACATCAACAGGTTTGGGTATGAACTTCGGTTGCTCAAATTTTGTTGAATGGGCAAAATTGTAGCCGTAGATAACATACCGGAGGCGAATTATTGTAGCTAATATTTCAAGTGATGAGGAAACATTCACTCTACAGTACATTCTCGTATATTTAACATCCGTGAATAACACATTGTTTCTAATTTGCCTCTTTGCATAGATCATCTTCGTGACGCCGTCCACATCAGTTATGGACGAGATCTCTGACTTCATGGTGCTCACCCGTTTCTTCAAAAACTTCACCAAATGTTTCTCCAAGGATGAAGTAGTTCTTTTCGAGGACCATCTGTACGGGGAGTTCCGGACTTTTGTCACGGAGACCGGTCATGCCCGCCACAATGGAACGGGTATTCTAGACGCGTTCTGCCACTCCAGCTACCAGCAATCAGGTGGTAAGATGGTCGTCACCAACCTGCAAGGCGTCCAGGAGGACAAGAAGTATTATTTCACCAATCCTGTCATTCATTCTATCGACTCCAGCTTTGGGTCTAACGACAAGGGTGAAGCAGGAATTGCGGAATTCTTCAAACACCACATCTGCACTGGAATCTGCAGCGGCTTCAGTAAACCATGTGCACCGGTCGTAGAACTGCCCAGCGCATCTCCGTCCTATGAAGAAGCTACGATGGCCACATAACGGCACGGTATAGCGCTACCGTACTGGAGCTCTATGAACCACGAATTGAGTTATATGGCTACTACGTAGCTATATGCACTGGTGCTGTCGGTAGACTCAACACTGGCAGACAATGGTGCTGTACTCCGCACCGGTGTAATATGTTTCACGTCGAAAAATGAATTGGTTTCCTGACGAGATGCCGCTCAGTTCTATTTAGCGCTACCACATAAATGCATTTTTCGTCTCGTAACCGGCGCTAATTTCTGAATGGAAATGTGTTAATAGTCCGGTACCTATTTCAACAAACCTCAGACACGGGCAGATAATGTTTAACCCGAATCTCAGAATCGACTATTTGGAAGCTGGGTACTAAGAATATATTCCTCGGAACCAGTTGGAAGTTACGGAGCCCCGCAGGGGACATGAATTTTTTTGTTATTAATTCGTTCCCACGAAATAACAATTTGTCCCCTCAATTTAACAATTAGTTCCCTCGAATTAACAATTCGTTCAGTCGAAATGACAATTCGTTTTCACGAATTAACAATACGTTCCCGTGGGAACGAATTGTTATTTCGTGGGAACGAATTGTTAAATTGAGGGAACGAATGGTTAATTCGTGGGAACGAATTGTTAAATTGAAGGAACAAATTGTTATTTTGTGGGAACGAATTAATAATAAAAATAAGTTTACGTCCCCTGCCATGCTCCGTAGGAAGCATATCAAACGCTCGCTGAACCAGAGCATATGTACTATTACTTGTACAGAAATGTTATACACCAAATATATTTACATATGTCTAACGTGTGTGTTATCATAGCTAGTTATTACTAATATTTAGTACACACATCTTCTGCAGCCAAACATAAATCAAACATAGATCTGCTGTCGGTGTGTGGATGGGGATAAGTTACTGATTACCATGCTGTCCTCCGGTAAAACCCACAGCATTTTGTCCCACGACAAATGATTCGTCCCACCACGACTTCGGACCCCTGTGATAAAACCTTGATATGATGCTTATAATAATAACTCTAAATATGAATACATCTTAATTCAAAGAGTGGCAGCTATTTTTTAGTAATTTAATTAATGGACATAATATCATTTATGTTCGCTTGCTTGTCCGACATGGGACACGGCCACAGAATATCATGCTCGAAATCACATAGCGTCATTGGCGTAGCCTGAGCCAAGGTTCGGTCAATCCTGTAGCCGATTTCAACAACATTGCTAAGTATACTTATCTAGCAAAGCATACTTTGAGGGAGTAATTATTTATTTTCCCGAAATGCATTATGTCATATATAGAACTAACGACTGCATATATTTGATGATTAAAGGTATGCATAATTATTATACTGAATGTATTACATTATCACAGCCAAAATGGCTGTGATAATGTAATAAATTCATTATAATAAAAAATCATAAATTTATCCTTAAATTAAAAGTTTCTCCCTCAAAGTGTATTTAGCAAGATCAGTATTTGCAATGCTGGTGTAATAGGCTACAGATCATTGCGAGTTCGCATTTCTATTAGATTCTCAGAACGTTGTATAAATACCTTTATTGCTATTGTTAGTGTACCATGAGTCATGCTCCAGATAAGGTGCGTATTGGCGTGTTTTACACAATTATTTTAGCTGAATACGCATTGCTTATCAACAGTGGGAGTACAAAATAGGCACAGAAATGTGAAAATAAGCATTGATTTTCAAATTGAGTAGTGAAAATACTGTCATAAAATTGAAAATTCACTTAGTTTTGCACTGTTTGCTTTTTACAGCTCAAATAAGTGAATGTTTAATTTGTTTATATACATGTATTTTTTTTATCCTTTTTATATCCTATTTAGTAATGAAGAAAATCAATAATCCATTTGTAAAAGTAAACTATGCAATGGTTTTGAAGTCAAGGGGTATAGTACGCTTTAGACACAAAGCTTATCTGGAGAGCTGATGAGTACATGTTTTATTTAAATATTGTTAAACTACTTGGCGGCTTTAAATCACAACATCTGCTCGAAACATTATTGTAGTGCACACGTATGGTATACGAACGGGGTCAAAACTAAATTTACAGGTGCAGCTGTAAAAAATACAGGTGTAGCTGTAAATATACAGGTGCAGCTGCACCTGTAAGTTTAGTATTGACCCCGTTCGTACACCATACACACGTGCATGATTAATCCTCATCTTTATAGGATCGTTTTACTCAATATTCGTGAATAGTTCAGCACTTTGTAAAACAATCATTAATCACAGGAATCCATATTTAGCTAAAAATAAATACCAGTAGTTCAGAGAACAAACAAGGAATTAAAGGTACATGCCCACTCATTAGGCACAGAATGTTCTTTATAGGAATTTTAAAAATAGGTTTTCAAGTGTGTCACTATTCTACCAGTTCTAAAAAATATGAGTGTCCGATATACATGTAGAGATATAATCATTTAGTAATATGTATTTTATTGATAGTCACGCGTGGTTGTACAGTGGAACCTCTCTAAACCGGACACCATGGGGACGCCATTGTGATTAATTTAGACGAGTTTCACTGTAATTCAGTTCATTGTCGTGTCTGTTCATGATTGAAAGTGACACAAAGTGTTCATGGAGTGGTTGATTACAGTGAAACCTTTCTATACCGGACACCAGGAGAGGTCCCGGGTGTCCGGTTTAGTGAGGTTTCACTGTATCAGACTATTTTCATATTCAAATGAGGCACGCTAGTTTTTAATTATTTATACGAATTAAATGCGTCAACGGAAAACAATAATATTTTCGACAGATTATAAAGTATGATCATTTAACATCAAAAAATAAATACAGATAATATAATAAACAGTAATGCCCGTTAACATTTTAAAGGACACACGGTTATCGCCCCTGAAATTTACGTCTGATATAAAATGTATAATAATGCCAATCAATACGTGGGGCAATGCTTTGCCAGAAAATGCCATATCAACAGAATATACAAAACTATCTGTCTCCCTATAGTATAATCGTACCGACTCCTTCGGGCCGACAATTACGTCTGGACCGATTGGCATTCTGAAATTTTAGAAGCCCTGGACTATAACCTACTGAGTGGGCATGTACCTTTAATTATTCATACTGAGAAACGTTTTCGTTCTTGTGAAAGTAGGTGTCGGGTTTCTAAAGTTGTACAAAATACAATGTGAAACTATATGTATCTGTGACTGGAGAAATCGGGCTTATGGGTTTCGCAACCAGTGTAGATCCAGATCAGACTGATCAGCATCGGCACTGTTCGTCATTCCATCAAGGAAACACTTTCCATGTTTCTAACAAGCAATTATATACCATTGTCACGCTACAGAGTGTGCTATTTGATCAGGAGCTATACTGGTCACAACTCTCATAAGCCCCGTTTTTCCATTCGCAGCCACATATTAGTTATTTTCCTGTTACATTTTGCTTTTAATTATATATAGTGCAATGTGGGGTGTGGGGTTGTGCAATGGAAGTTATTGATTTATTGTTAATTTGTTAGTCTATAACTATAGTTTATCACGTTCAACTCTGTCATGTGTGACTGTGACTGGAATAATGGGGCTTATGATATGTGTGACCATACTAGCTCCCGGGGGGGGGGGGCGTTTCACTAAACTTCGTACGACTAAAATGTTCGTAAGTGCAAACTTGTGATAGTCTGTAAATTTCACATTAGAAATTATTAAATTTACATTTATTGAGCATAGGCTGCATAGGCTGCAGTAACGCGTTATACATATGTGTTTCACTATATAGTACATACATTAGTAACGCGTTATTTCTCACAAGTAACGCATTACTTCTCTAACGCGTTAGAAACGGCACTTATGACATGAATCGCCACTCATAGTGAGCGACCCAGTAAGCGGATTGAAACCGTAGAATACCGTGCTCTATTGCGCACATTGTGTCAATTTCTTGGTATTCAACGTTGGCATTACAATATTATTTTCATGTATTGTCAATATTAACCCGAATTCTATGTATGTCACGCAGGACGACTTGCTAAGTTATAGAAATGGTGCTTATGGGTTCGCGACCAGTGTAGATGCAGATCAGCCTGTGTATCCGCACAGTCTGATCAGCATCTGCACTATTCGCCATTCCATTAATGAAACACTTGTCATGTTTCTGACAAGCAAGTTTATATCAGCATCACGGTACAGAATGTGCTATTTGATCAGGCGCTACACTGGTCAAAACGCTGATAAGCCCCGTTTCTCCATTCGCAGCCACATATTAGTTATTGTGTTACTTGAAGTTGTAAGTCGCACTACGTTAAGACAGCTAATTTGGGCTAAGTCAAATATGTGTATAATGTCAAATATGTGTATAATGCAGTCTGTAAATGAATGAGTGCATAACACTACACCCGCTAGTGCAATGCATATTTTATCTGAATGTCGTATTGGGCGCTTGTCATAGATCTAGATCTCTGGGGCGCGTTTCACTAAACTTCGTACGACTAAACTGTTCGTAAGTGCAAAATTATGATAGTCTGTAAATTGCGCATTAACAATGTTTTCTTGTAAACAATCATTGGACTTACGTTTATTGAGCATAGGCTGCATATGCAGCCTCAGCTCAATAAATGTAAATCCATCAATTGAAATTACTAGACAATCCTAAATTTGCACTTACGAACATTTTAGTCGTATGAAGTTTAGTGAAACGGGCCCCAGTACTTTGTCTTGACGTTTTGCTCACGCTACGTTAGCTCACCCCTGCATGCATGTCTATGGAGTGAGTATATGCACATTTATGCTACAGCTTATGTTCGCTGCAAACGTTTTGTAACACCGAAGGCTGTAACCAATAGTGAGTGCATGTTATATTTATATGACCGTCAATAAAACAGTCTGTATAATTTGTTAATAAATAAGCATAATACACAAGCGTTTTATTGTCCTTCCATTATTTTCCAGGATGTTTTGATAGATGCATGCTGTGAGGTTACAATTTGTGCAATTGTAGTAGGAAGGCAATGTGTTAAAGTGAAGAAAAGAATATGCTGACGGCAGCAGGGTTCGAACTCAGGCCGAATGCAGACTATTGCCTGTTTCACGAAACCTGCCCAAATGTTACGGCCATTTAAACAATGCAAAAACAAAATTCGTTTCAGTAGTATATAGGGAGTCAAAATGATACCACCTAACGGTGGTATCATTTTAACCCCTATATACTACCACCACCACCCCCGATAAAACACCGTTTCGTCCAATAGCACAAACTTGTCACCAACACAAAAAACGTGACAATTGGTGTCATAAATACATCATGTTTTTCCAATTGAACAGATAAAACTATAGTAATAAAAAGGATTTGTTTTTGTCTCGTTGTCATAAATACCTCATGTTCATTTAACGTCCAATTGAACAGATAAACTATAGTAATAAAAAGGATTTATTTTCATCCAGTTGTCATATTTATTTTCAACACGGCATTTTCCTCCTCCACTATAGCTAATTTATTTCTACGATATTGACAAATTATTAATAATTTGTAAAAAAAAAAACAAAAAAAAAAACAAAAAAACCCGTGACAATTGGTGTCATAATACATCATGTGTTTTTCACTGCCAATTGAACAGATAAATCTCATAGGTTATAACAAAAACATTATAACAAATCATATTTACAAAATGGATAAAGTAATAGAATGGGAAGTGGAATTTTGTAATGACCTTGTTGACGAATTTTACTATAAAATGAAATCATTATGTAAAATAGATTACATGAAATATCAGCGTAATTTATTACGCGCCGATAAAAGAGTTGCATTTTCAATATTATCCCGAAAATTATGTAGAAATTATAAGAGCCAAATTCGCGAAATGAGGCGACTAAATAGGATCGACAAACGACTAGTTGAAGAGAATGGAGCTAATTTTATAAAACTGTTTAAAATCAACGATTCGCTTACGGATACGTTTTTCTACGAAGAAACGGAAGAAATTAGTGATTTATTTGAATCAAATCTTCCATATGAAGAAAAATTTTATTCAGAGTTATTCTAATTTAGCTTGAAGATCAGCAACTAACTTTACCAACTCTAGTCTACCACGTTCCCCCCTAGCCACAGGGCAGCGTAGTTGCTTATGTCTACAAAGAGTTTGGGCACTAACGAACTTACAGGGGCATCTGGGGCATTGAAATTGTGGGGCGACACAAGGAAACTTTCTACGTCTCGATATATGTCTTCGTAGATAGTCTTTACAAGCAAAAGTCTTACAACAAGTAGCACACTCCATTTTTTTTTTGGTATATATATGTATATGTTTATGTTTAATTGGACATGAAAAAACATCATGTGTAAATTATTCATGTCCAATTGAACAGATAAATCTCATAGGTTATACAACAGAAAATATGATAACGCCAGAACTAGAAAGTTTGAGAAGAGAAGCCGAATCTCTAGGGATTACTTATAGTAAACGGTTGAGAGTTAGGGGGTTGACAAATCTGATAAACTCCACAAAGAATGAGGCGTTTATGAAGCGGTTTACCCGCGCCCACAAACGAGGAGCCTTTAATGATATATCCAAAGCGGAGGTAAGTTTGGGTAACAAGAAATTCAAAAATAAGAAAGTATTGCGGGGTTAAGGGCTAGTGTAATTAATTCTAAAGAATTACCTCCAAGCACGTCCCAAATTAGACGCCAAAATAATAAGAAAAAATCTATCGTTAGCGCTATAGTGGAAAAAGGTGAAGAAATATTGGGGGCTCACGATGAAACATTGGAAAAGGTAGAAAAGGGAAGACGGGTAGTTGCATTATCCTTTCGTAAAAACATTGACATTAACGAGTCTGAACGCATGTCCGATAAAATCGCTCCGTATCTAACAACACATTTTTATTTGAGATATTCATATTCTTACAAGCTAGAACATATGGAGGAAACTAAAAATGGAAATCCTAAAACTATAATATTTCACAAAAATCTCGGTGGTAGCGAACCACTATCATTAATGAAAACCGTTAAAAAAAGGCTGTCAGATAAGGAGCAAACACGAATAATGTCCGATAAAATAGACAGACCGAATACAAAGTGGAAGTTTGTAAGATGGGTAGAGGTTTTTGTAAAGTTAATACAGGGTAGTAGGGTAATAGATTTGGGACTACAATCCAAAGAAGCGGCGGGAGGAGAACTTCCAGAATGGTTGAGGAATAGAAAAGGTATGTATTCTTTAGATAAGTATAATGACGACCTTTGTCTGTTCAGGTGTTTAGCTATGGACCTTGATAAAAAGATCAGACCTGACAGATGTACGGAAAAAGCGAAAGAACTTAGTAAGCAATATGTCGGTAGTAATATGGTTTCACCAATTCCTTTTTTCGATCTGAAAAAGGTTGAAGAGTTTTTTAAAATCGGTATAGAAGTATATCAACCCACCGAATGTGGCGTATGGTGGTTGAAAAAGGTACCAGCGCACTATGATGCAATAGGTAATAAACCAATGACAATAGGACTGTTTAATAATCACGCATTTCTGATAAAAATCCTTAAAAACCTATCTAAAATTTACGCCTGCAATAATTGCAAACAGAAATTCACGAAAGCGAGTAATATGAAGAGACACGGACCAACATGTATGAGAGGTGAGACAAAAGTAATATGCGATGGTAATTATTTAGAGCGCCCGCGTTCGTCGTTCGAGAAAGCGTTCTACCCAAAAAGTTCTAACAGTTATGGCGCGATCGATTGGATGTACTCTGTGGAAAAGCGGGAGGGAATTCACATTCACCACGAACAGTGTGGACACGGAGGTGAAAGATGGATTTTAGGAGCTCCGGTAGATGGATACTGTCCAGAAACCAATACCGTATATGAATATCACGGCTGTTACTGGCACGGGTGTGAGATTCATGCAAAGCATAAAAAAGAAGAACGCGCATCCACAATGAGAAGAGATAAAGTTATTAGAAAAAGCAAAGAATTCAACCTAGTAGTTATGTGGGAATGCGAATTTCAAAGAACGGGTAAAGATATAAAGATCGGTTGCGACACTACTCTTTATCCATATCAGATAGCATACGATTTTGAGGCGTATCTCCAGTCAGAAGTTGAAACTACCGGTAATAGTTTAGAGTACGAAGCTGAGCACGTTCCGGTAAGCGTTAGTATAGGAGATAATTTATCAGGAACGGTAACTCATATTTGTGATAAAGATCCCGCAAAACTTATAGAAAAATTCGCAGAAGATTTGAAAGTCAGGGGAAAAGCTATAAGAGAAGAAGTATGGTCAAGATACGAATTTAATACGGAATATTTAAGCGAAAAACAAATCGCCCAGATCAAACAGTGGATAGATCAAGTACCGGTTATATGTTTTAACAGCAGTAAGTACGATATAAACTTAATAAATAAATATTTAGTAGGTGAACTGTCATCAACAACGAAGAAAGTAATGGTTGGAAAAAGGGCGAGCGCTACAATATTCTATTTACTCCAGAGTTTAGATTTCTTGATGTAATACTTTATCTAGGACCCGGTGTAAGTTACGATAGTTGGATAAAAGCCTACGACTGCAAAGGACAGAAAACTTTCTTTCCTTACGAGTGGTTCGATTCTACAGACAAGCTGGATTACCCGGGACTACCGGATATAGAGAATTGGTATTCCAAACTATCTGGGAAAATGTTACTAGACGAAACAGAATTAAGTAAATGTCGTAGAATTTTCGAAGAAAATAATATGAAAACTTTCAGAGATTGGTTGAAATATTATAACGATTTAGATGTAGCACCGTTCCTAGAAGCTGTGTGAAAAATGTGTGAATTTTATAAACACAGGTGTGTAGATATCTTCAAAGACGCGGTAACACTACCGGGTGTGGCTATATAATATTTATTGAGAGGAACCATTAAAGAACAAAAATCTTCGAAGACGATTATACCGGATGATGCTCTATGCGCGCCGAAAGAAGAAACATACAAAATGATGAAAGACGCTCTAGTTGGTGGTCCATCGATAGTATTTACGCGATATGCGGAAGCCGGTGTTTCAAATATTAGAGTGGGTTCCAAACCTTGCGAGGCTGTTTTGGGGTACGACGCAAACGCGTTATATTTATCTACGTTAAATAAAGAGATGTCGTGTGGGAAAGAAACTATACATCATATAAATAACCCACATAATCCTAAACTTATTAAAAAGCTTAGTAAAAGAGTTTTATCCGGAGACTGGTTTGGGTTTGCGGAGGTGGATATAGAAGTTCCACGCAACTTAAAAGATAAGTTTTCCGAAATGTCTCCACTTTTTATAAACAGAGAAGTAGAGGTTGATGAAGTTCCCGCACACATGTTAAAATATTTAAATGATACTGGCCGAACTAGAGGAAACGGAAGAAAATTGGTGGGATCTATGTCGGCCACTAAAGTATTGCTGTACGCGCCACTGTTGAAATGGTATTTAAAACACGGCCTAGAAATAACGGGAGTTTATCGTGTTATAGATTATATTAGTGGTAAACCCTTCGAATGGTTCGCTAAAGAAGTTACAGCCGCAAGACGAACGGGGGATGTAGAACCGAATAACAAACTGGTGGCCGACATAATGAAATTATTAGGAAACTCGTGTTGCGGAAAAATGATAGAGGCAACGGAGAGACATTTAAATACGACATATACGCGAGACGAAACCTGTGTTGACAAAGCATTAAGATCCGCGTATTTTGATGATTTGGAAGAGATAGGAGATGCGTACGAAATATCTTCAAGAAAACCCCGGTGCGCGGTAAAGAGACCATTCCACTGCGGAATAGCGGTTTATCAACTAGCTAAATTGAGAATGTTGGAATTTTACTACGAATTTCTAGACAAATACGTAAAAAGAGAAGACTTCGAATTAATACAGATGGACACGGATAGTATGTATATAGGAGTTAGTGGAAAAACGATAGAGGAATTGATTAGACCTAACTTACTAGACGAGTTTGAAAAAGAAAAAAAGAAATGGTTGGCTTGGGATAAATGGAGTAATAGAGAACCAGGACTTTTCAAAATGGAATTTAGCGGAGATAGGGCGATAGCGTTATCTAGTAAGTGTTATTTCGTAGAAAAATTTAATTCAATTAATAAAAACTCCGCGAAAGGAATGTCCAAGAGAACTAACGATTTAAATTGGGATAGATATAAACGAGTACTAAGCGAAACTACAGAAGATGGAAAACACATTATAGATGTAGCGCAAAATAGAGGATTTAAAATGAAAGACGGCGTTATGAAAACATACTGTCAACGAAAATTAGGACTCTCGGCGTACTACGATAACAGACGCGTGTTATCGGACGGAATACATACGGAACCTCTCTAACGATCCGGGGGTAGCTGGGTGTCAGAAGGCACCATAAGAAGTTCTTCGCGAACAAACCCGCGAGATGGAGCACCATCTAAATAGTAGAGCACGGGCTCATCGGGTTTGGTAATAGATCGATCTAGATGATATACATTGAGAGACCACACGGGATCAGTCGCGCGGCGGCTGCCACCTTCGAGCTCTCCCGGTTGATAGAGGTACCGGACGCCAATATCCGACGGAAGTGCAATCGGTGATTGCTGCTCCTGTAAACCAGCGGGTCGCCCGCGCGAGACGGCAGAGGGCTTGCTCGTCACCCTTTTAAACTTGATAGCATCTACGGGCTTCTTACCTATCAATCTGGTCACCTCTCCGTTCAGTGCGGAGACCACGGCGGGCAGTCTGGTCACCCACTCGGTCGATCGCGTATGAGGGTCTACGAGTTCATTGGCGTATTGGTGACCTAACAGTCTCTCAGCCAGGGTTCGATTGAAACGCTCCACGATTCCCTGGTCCGGTGGATGTTGACGCGGCCGCGTCTGACAGAAACTTTGTGTTTAGATAATAGATGAGATACCGCGCCCATGAACTCGCGGCCGGGATCGAACTGGAGAAGAGTCGGCCATTTGAGAGGACTCCTTTTATATATTCGGGAAAGGGCCTCAGCCACCTCCTTAGACTCTTTAGTGGTCAACGGCTCAGCCCCCTTATAGCGACTCGCTACGTCAACGATTGTCAGTGCATACTTGTACGTCTTCCGACCGACGCGATCGTGAGGGAGAAACAGGAGATCCGCTTGGTGAACTTGGTTCGGCACCGGCACGTCGAATTTCGGGCGCGGAATATTGTGAGGCGCAGGTAAATATATCTGCCAGATGGCCTGCTTCTTGAGCCATTCCTTGGTGGCGTTTTCTGAAACCTTGGTCGCCGCCGCGAGGTTCTTGATGGCAGCGAGTCCCTTCCAGTAGCCGCGTGGGCTATAGTACGTATTCGCCAGCTTGTGCGTTAGTTTGGTATCAAGTTCGCGCGTGTTCATCGTAATGCGAAGTATTATAATATATCGGACAATCTCCAACACGTACTCGTCATATATAAAAAAAAAAATATATTAATTTTGTAAAAATAATTAATTTAAAATTTTCGATTGAATATAGTAGCCGACGAGACCCACCACACCCATTCCCACGACGATGAACGCGATCTCGCGGTCTTTTTGGGCTTCTGACGGTACATAGAAATCTGAAAGTTGCGGCTCACGATCCAGCGGCACGAGACTTCTCAGCGGATATGCCAGCGCGTACTCGCGGTTGGCTTCTGCAACGTTCTGGAAAGTTTGTGCGGCGTGATTCTCGCGGCGAAGCTCTTCGTTGACCCAGTCCAGATGTGCGGTTCGTTTTTTCGACCATGCTTCCTCTGCACTCTTGAGTTGTTCTTCAGTTAATTCGTGACGCTCGCGCTCCTCATCCGCGTCAAAGCTTTTCAGTTTAGAGAAGAAATAGTTGATACAGCTGAACGCCAATGCGTTTACGAGCGCACCACCTATCATTATTCCGATCGAAGACATTTTATTTCCATATATTAACTGGTAGAATTCCAGCTTTAACTAGATAATCTCGGGTCCAAACTGCGGCCGCTACATCTAAGGTCGCGAGCCCTACGTCTCTCACAGTAAAGTCCAATTTGGGAGCAGACCCTCCTAAGACCCTCTTTGATAGTTGAGCATACCCGATACTGAAACCCGATATCACCACGGCGTGATAAAGCGCATTCACTAACATTTTACCATCTTGTTCAGCCATTATTGCATATAAAAAGGATCGCGTTTAATGTTTAAATGGGGCGCATCCCTCATCGATTGGATTGGAACCGCATCCAACAGTGTTGGGGTTGTTTTTTCAATTTCAGCCTCGTTGATGATCTGCTGTTGAAACTGTAAAGCACATACAGGGTGCCCACAACTGACAGACCACCAACAACAACCCACGGGATCCAATAAGTTGGAGCAATCGGTTCCAATCCAATAACGATTGGAGGAGAAACAGCTGCCACCGGGTGTTTTGTCGTCTCTGTCTCCGATTGCAACGACCATTTGGCCTCTCGAAGCTCGGCGAGTATTTTATCTTGTTTAACTTTTCGTGTGGCAGCAGCCGCTCTCCCAGCCACCTGTCTTTTGGGATTTTTTATACGCTGAATGTCATCCAGTGGCGGAGTAACACTCGGGTTCGATTGTGTTGGAGCAATCGGGTTCAACACCGTCACTCTCGCGGGTGCATCTTGTGTCATCATCATTTATAATATTAGGGCTTATAGTTCGTGGACATATATGTCCAAATTGACAGTGTTTACCCGTGATCAACGCGGTTGTCAGCGGAGCTAAGTACATTCCAAACTTGTGATAAAATGAGCAGCAGGCTGTTCTAAGAGTGTGTCCTATAAAAGGGTCGGTCTCTAGACTCTGTGGACTAGCGACTGTTTCTTCCATTAGTTGATCGAGAAGTTCGTCGCAGTTCATTATTGCTAATTTTCTTAAAATTATTCTTACGAGTCTCATAAGTCTAACATATTGCCAAGCGCACCACCAGATACTTATGATCACCGTTATGCTCACAATAAAGCTCGCAGCGGAGCAACAAATTCTTAGCAATTGGTCAGCATTGTTAAGCATTTTCTCAGCATTATTAAGTATTTGTTAAGCATTGTTCAACATTGTTAAGCAATTGTTCAGCATTTGCTCAGCATTGTTAAGCATTTACTCAGCAGATAGTAATTAATTTTAAGAAAATTAATTACATACATTATAAGCAGTTAGTTGATCAGTCTTTAGCAGAAGCTTGGCGTGTTTAGTTTCCGAAAGTATCCGTCGAACCTCCAGGCGCTCCTCGCGCGTTGGGATAACGTCGTTCTCTCTAAGACATTCATCGAATGAGTTTCGGTCCTTGCAGTGGAAGAGGGCGACCCATTTCGTTTGCTCGCGCAGATCCTTGAGGACGGCGTTGTACTTCTGAGTGGAGATCCATACGCTTTGCCTCGCATGGCGGCCAGAAAATGCGAGCTCGGAGAGCATGTCCTTCTTTTTGGTCATCGGAGCCTTGGCCGAGCAATCGTCAATCACGTATAGGGTGGGCTCTCCCTGGAATATTTGATAGAAGACACGCAGCCAACTGTGAAGCCTGTCGCCGGGGTCAATAACGTATACTTCAGGGTCGGTCCATATCCAAGGGCGCCGCTGATAAGTCTCGTTGTGCCGCACAGTGGGACACAGGATCACGATGTGACGAAAGGCATCGTGGTAAGAGCCCTCGAGTAAGTCGAGGATGAAAACCGTTTTTCCGCATCCTGTCAGCCCACATATTATAGCAGAGTGTGCATCTCCAATCGTGAATTGGTATTGATTTTTAGTACATCGCTGAGACGTATCGGCCATCTTCGATGTTGAGTTGCGCGTCCGTAATTATATATAAGTACACGTTCAATGTGCCAGCTCCATCCGCCTCTTTGGTTATCTGGATCGTCACACCCTCGCTAGCGTTCTCAACTTGACGTCCGCTACCGTGCATTTGGTCGTCGTCGCTGGCTCGCATGTCTAGCCATAGAGCGTATTTGGTAGTCAGGAAATCCTCGAGGGAGACGTCCGAGAGCTGCAGGTCTTTGGCAACCGCGGCAACCTCCGGGGAACGGTTAGAGCCGGAAGCAAAATGTTTCCTTATTTCTTCCCACTGCTGGTGCGCGCGAAGACCCGCGCTGTAGAGTTGATTGGATAATCCCTCGATCATCACCTCTACATTCGTGATTTTGGGGCTATAAAATTTGTCGGATTTTCTAGCACCGAGCGCGAACCGACCCTCCTCGAACAACATCAGTATACCTTTCATCGAGCGGGCGGGTACGTTGACATTAATATTCCACAATGTTTCGCTTTTGTCTTTCGTCATCTTGCGGTGGCGAAGAACTCGGTCGTAAAGTATAGCAACGCGCCCGATATACTGGGTTCTGATCAATCGATCGAGTTCGGGCATCGTGACCATGTCGTACTCCAGCGAAACATTGTCGATCGTATACTTCGATGTCATGTCAGTGGCTAAGAGAACTCGGCCGTAGTCATTGAACGTTAGTTCGTATTCGTGGCGGTCAGCCAAAGCACTCTGATAGTAGGGCATGTGACTCTCCAGCAACTCAAAGTCGAGCGGGATGTAGAATCGGTTGCCGTAAGCGGCCGCGACCGCGTTGTCGCTCGCGATGTTATCTACCTTGTCACCAGCCCCGATTCTAAGTCTGGTTACGTTCCTATTTCGGCTGGTGTCAATACCTTGATATACCGCATTTTCGTGCTCTTGTACCGTCTTCCACAGGTCCTGGTAGCAATGGTAGACGTCGCTGTCATCGATCGACATCACCTCATTACCAGAAATCTTTATCATAGTCTTCTTGACCATGGCGCGACCCAGGTTCTGAACGATGGTTCGGTCCGCGTCCGTCGATGTAAGCGAAATAGTGAAAGCGAGGCGAACAGTCCCCGGCGTAATGACGTCGCTAGCTCCGAGGTTGGGGAAGCGGACTAAGAGCTGCTGGTTCTGGTCGATCGTCGATGGGTTGTTCGTAATAACGACACTCTGTCTCACGCCTTTTGCCCCGAGGGGCTCCCGCAGTCTGCGGTATGGATTGAGTTTGCGACCGTATTGACTTGAAGACATAATCTATTAAACCTGTATGGTTTTGTCTTTAATATAATAATAATTATTAAAGATGGCTGGTCTCGATATTGGCATGGACGATTTCGACCCATATAGCCGAGGTGAGGGCTTGGACGATGATGATGATGACGATTTCGACCCATATAGCCGAGGCGAGGGCTTGGACGATTTCGATGACGAAACGACCTTCATAGAGCCCCCACCCGAGAAAAATACACATTTAGAAATGTGGGAGGCCCCACCCGAAACTCCGGCATGGGCGGGCGGTGCCGATATTCCTGCGGGGATCTTCGAGGGTGAGCTGGCGTCTATCGAGGAAACGAATACTCTGGTGAAACGGTGGGAGAGTAAAGTGTCTAAACACGGCATCAAGGCCACGTTTGAGTTCCGCAGCACTAAAAGTGGAGACCTGTGGGTTAAATGGAACAAGAACTGGAAGTTGCTGACGTACAAGAACGACCCGACCAAGTTCCTCAGCCCCTCTTCATTGAACCGATATGGAGCACTCCTCACTCGAGCTCTCGGAGTGATCGATGATCAATCGCAGTTGCCTAAAAATATGGTAAAAATCTTTCAGGCTACCGACAAAACGCTGGCGAAGACGGCCGCCACTATAGAAACGATCGAGCTCAGCGAGATCCCTCGCGTAGCCACTGACGCTATTAACACGATTGAAACCACGGTTAACGAAATAAACGGCACGAAGTTTGACCCACCGTTACCTCTTCGCGAACTCCGGGGACTCGATAAGGTTCTACAAACAACCCGGGGCGAACTGGTCAATAACCTCTCCAAACTCTCAGCACTGGACGAACATATCACTCTAGAAGAAAGAAAAATAAAGGAAGCACGTGGCGATAGAGAATCTACCGAGCGAATCAACAAACTCCTGCGGTCGTTGCGGGATGAAAGAGAAGCTCGCTTGGAGGCTGCCTCGACTAACCGTGAGACGCTTTCCGGTCAATTAAGTCGGAGCCACGAAACAATCTCGAGGGTCCTGCACGAGGACACAACACTCGGTGAACGTCTTCGCACTCTGTTCAGAGAGAAGGGCTTAACAATAGTAACCATCCTCACAGCTTTCACCATGATTATATCGACCCTAATTCTATCTATATCGTCTCTAGTTCTATCTATCACGGGTGGTTCGGCACCAGCACCAGCGCCAGCACCAGCGTCAGCACCAGCTCCATCCGGTGGAGCCAAAGAATGGATAAAAAAACAACTAAAAGCCCTCGCCAGTCTCCTGGCCAAATTAGCAGGAAAGTTGGCTGCCGCGCTGCCCGGGTTGATAGGAGGTCTCCTCTCCTTCTTGTTATCTATATTATCAAAAACGGTCGGATGGCTCGCCAATAATACTTGGGCTTTAATCGTGGCGATCGCCGGTCTCCTACTATTCTCCGCCCGAGAGTTTCTAAAACCAAAGCGCAAGTAGCCCGATTGCCACGAGGGCAACGACGAGCCCTAATTTCTCCTCCTCGTGGGTTGTGACACTATTTTCCCCTGTTCCAATCCAATCGCGATTGGGGGAACTCAATTCGTGAATTGGGGTTCCTATTGCAGAGGGTGAAACAGGAGCGGAACTCGGTGGAACACTGGGTTCAAATGAACTTGATTCGCGAATTGGGGTGGGTGCTTGCGGTTTTATGAAATCGCTTCCACTGTTGGGGGTGCGCTTGATGATATCCACGTTCACGTTCCCGTTGTGGCCGATTTTTTGATTGGCGGTGGCGATTACGATCTGATTATTGTAACCGTCAACCGGGTCGTCTCGTAGTATCATATTGCTCGGCGCCATATAAAGACCTATACCAAATACGTAGTCTACTGGGGTACTAGCATTCTGTAAAACGTCTTGATAATTCTGGATCGCCTTCTCCAGGTCCACCGTAGCTGAGATGGCGTCCTCTACAAGTGCCAAGAATTGTTTTTGCGCGTCAAACGCGGTTCCGACTCCTATTATAGAACTGCGAGTTTGCTTCTGTGCGCCGAGGATGGCCCAGACGTATGTGCGAATGGAGTCGTTGAGGCGGGTAACACCGGCCTGCGTAAACCCTAGACCGTCGTCCAATATAAAGGTTTCTATACCCTTCTGCACGTTTTCGTCTTGTAAAATATAATCGATGTGAGCTCGTTTCGGAGGTAACCAATTGCAGGATGAGACGCCGCAGTGCCGACCTCCAGATACTTCCGGCCCAAAGGTCATCGTCGCGGGATCAAAATTCCCGGCGTTCCGACTGACGATGTGGTCACCAGAGTGATCGTGTCTAAAATCAGTCTGCGTCCAATTCCCGGACTGGCCCCGAATGAGAACGGTGCCCAGGCTGTTGTTGTTAGAAAATACTTTCTGTCTCCAGTCCGCATCTTTTGAAACGTTAAATTCGTTACACAGTCTTTCGAACGCCTTACGGTCGTATGTGTTGGAAATGGGGTTCCAGCCATTGTCTTGAGGTAGTGGAGTACCTAGTTCTTTGAGAATCCTCCTAATTGTATAATACACATGAAAGTTGTAGACGCTACTACTTAACATGCTGTTACTGTCTTTTATGTGGTCTCTGAAAGAGACGCCACACCCGGTTGTGGCACACCACACGGTAAAATTTAGTTGGTTCTGCCAGAACTGCATATGATTATTGTTCCAGTTTGTTATGACATCCTGTGTAACGGTTTTAGGAAGTCTGTACTTTTCAAACATGTTAGTGAAATTTGTGTCGAAACCCGCGCCCAAACTAGCTCTTATTGTGGGGTGCACAAGCTCACCAATGGTGTTCTTTTAATGTGTATACACCCCCGACTGAATACTTTGCATTAGAGTTAAAGCTAAATGCTTGGGTATCCATTGAAAGATATTTATTATGTTTGCTTCTATCACTAATGTTCAAAATGAGAGTTTTGAACTTCAAAAGTCAATCGACAACTGCTGCGGAAAACGCCGGGTAGGCCTCAGATCAATCACCTTCACGGTTGGGTGGAAAAACGTGGGGGATAAGGAAGGGTTCGGCTACGTGAAGGATAGACGACAAGTAAGTGTGAGGCTGCCCCCTGGCCTTTGGAGTTCGAGATCCCTCCAAACTTTTGTCGCGTCGGAGCTTGCTGGTAGAGCCAACCTCACAATCTCGAAAGTCACCGGACTCGCGACCTTTACCGTCGAACCCGCCAACCAGGTAACGATCACCCCGGCTTTGGCCTCAATGTTAGGATTAGCACCCACTTACAGAGGATGAAGGGTTTCAGCTCCCTGTCTTCCCCGCGGGCGAGCACCGCCGCGATACCCCGGTGAACTTTACCTTCACAAAAACTCTCGGGGTGCACCTGGATCGGGTGAACACATCATACAACCTGGTAGACGGCACTCCCAGCACATTACTAAAAACTGTGCCGGCCAGCGATTGTTTCTTTGGGGAGACTGTGACATTAGACTTCCCGCACCCCGAGATGAACGTTTTTGAATCTGGACACATCCACGAGTTGAAGATTTCTATTCTCGATGATCAATCGAGAAAGTTGAATAATTATTACCCGATTTCGGTCGTTCTCGAAATAACCGATTAAACATTAATATATATACATATTAATCATGAGCATATACGGTCCAGGTGGTTCCAACTTAGAACGGGACGTTCCCGTCGCGGCCGCGGCATACGATGAAGCCGCAATGAGAAGGCTGGAGAGGGGCGTATCACAGTCCCACACAGTTTTAACTAGGGCGATTGAACAAATTAGAACGTTGCAAGCTAGCAGACACGTCATAACAGTTTGTGCCGAGGAGCGGGGTTCACTAAGCGAGGGGGCCTACGAATATTCATTCGGTGCCAACGCGAGCAACAGATACGGGGGATACACCATGGCAGTGTCCGGGACGATTTTTCGAATGGCGGTCTGCTCTGTCAAATTTCGCGGACACGCCACTGGCGAAGTCCGAGTGAATGTCGTCCTGAATGGTGTAGAACAGAATATTGGCATCACCAAGCACGCGGGGCAGAGGTCAGGGTTTACTATATTCGATGATGACACTACAATTAAAGTTTCGGCAGGTAGTGTTATTAACTTTGTTACAAAAATTGGCGACCAATCGGCTTCCTCCACTATTGTTGCGCTGTTAATACAACTTGATTTATGATGAATGACGAGAAACTATATCCACACTTACCTTCGGGGACGGTCGACCCGGCATCCTTTAGGATGACCAGGATCGTTGAGATACAACATATTCTACAACACGAGGGAGAGACGCGGACGGGATATGCGAAGAAATATAGACGGTCGGTCAATATATTAGAGGGGGTGAGCACCGCGTTAGCCTCAGCATCCGTTATAAGCGGGGTGGGGAGTGTGTCTTTATTGTCAACAATCATCGCTGCACCGGTCGCGGTGGCCTTGAGTGGCGTAGCGGCGGGGGCGGGACTGCTTTACATGACGGCCAGACTCGTGGGCCGAAAACTAGAGGCCAAGAGTCGAAAGCACGATCGAATAGCGGTTCTCGCGAGATCTAAGAAAAACAGTATCGACGTTATCGTGTCGAAAGCGATAGCCGACAACGATATATCAGATAGCGAGTTCAAAATGGTCGTCGAAGAGATGGTCAGATATCAGGAGTTAAAGGGTACTATCCGGTCCAAGGCTCGACCACAAATTCTCGCGGACGAAGATATAAAAAAAACTCGTTATGGAAGGGAGGGCCGACGAGAGAAAAAATCTCCTCGCCCGTCTCGGGACGTGATATGCTTATTCGCGTGTCTACAGTGACATCAGGATATTCCTCCACCATACATTCCAGCTGTTCCGACGGCCCCTCCATACGGAACATAAATTTTTTTTAATAATTTAGGGCCCCGTTGCGACACCCACTGACCACCATACATTTCTATAACCGCGTATCGACACCCACTGACCACCATACATTTGTTATAACCGCGTATCGATATACTTTGTGGTTTTTATCTGTTTTTCTTATATTAATTAACTTTATAATTTTCTTAAAATTAATTAATAATAATTTTTACAAAACTAATTATCAAATTAATAAAATAACGAACCATCCCGGAAATTCGTGAACCTCGCTAAGTGTTTATAAATAATTATAATTTGCTCACCATTTTTATGTTGTATAGTAAAGTGATGAGTATATATACGTTTGAAAGCCTTACAACAATTGGAAGTGGAGCGCAGTGGCCTGGTGGTTAGAGCGTCAGACTGCTGATCTAAAGGTCGTGGGTTCGAGCCTCACCGGAGGCGCTGCGTTGTGTCCTTGAGCAAGACACTTTATCCACACTGCTCCAGTTCACCCAGCTGTGAATGGGTACCGATAATTCGTAGTTGCTCTGTAAATACGAATTACCGGCTTCTCTCAAAAAAATCTCTACCTCCGTTCTTTCTCCCATTCTTGGGAGACGGCATGCAAGGTCCTAGAGCCAGTGCCGCCGTTAAATATAAGCAAAAAAAAAAAAAACAACAATTGGTCTCATCTCGTGTGTGCCATGTTGTTGATCCGGTATGACGTCCGTCTCGTCTGTTTAATGGTAGCAGTCTCTAAATGTGTGTGTGTGAATTGGTGATTGAATTGTATAGCTCAAAGGTGCCGGCCTAAAAGATTTCTACCTAAGAGCTTGCAATTACATCACCAAATCACAAAATAGGCTCGCCTTACTTCGTCGGTTTCTCTGAATTGAGGAATTGGCAATGGGGTTAAGGCGACCCGTAAAATGAGACTGTGAGCCAACAGATGCGTGGGCTTAAGAAAGGTCCCAACACCCCAGTGGCTGGGTGCCGGCTAAGAAATCTGCCCAGTCGCTGAGGTTGTGTACACGAGTGGAGGCTTTTGCTATTTTTTTACAAATTATTAATAATTTGTCAATATCGTAGAAATAAATTAGCTATAGTGGAGGAGGAAAATGCCGTGTTGAAAATAAATATGACAACGGGATGAAAATAAATCCTTTTTATTACTATAGTTTATCTGTTCAATTGGACGTTAAATGAACATGAGATATTTATGACAACGAGACAAAAACAAATCCTTTTTATTACTATAGTTTTATCTGTTCAATTGGAAAAACATGATGTATTTATGACACCAATTGCCACGTTTTTTGTGTTGGTGACCAGTTTGTGCTATTGGACGAAACGGTGTTTTATCGGGGGTGGTGGTGGTAGTATATAGGGGTGAAAATGATACCACCGTTAGGTGGTATCATTTTGACTCCCTATATACTACTGTTTCCATAATATTAAATTTAAGAATGAGTCTTTTTATTTCGTGAAATTTTGTCAAATATTGAGTTTATTATGAAAAATTGATTTGTCTGTGGGAATTTAACATGCGGGAAAACGAGGTGGAGGAGCTGGGAAGGAGCTAAAAGACTAAAAGTTTTGAATATTGACTCTGAAACCTGGCTAGATAGCTTGGAAATGATTTAACTAAGAAAACGAAAGTTAAATTTTGAAAATCGGTCCAGTATTTCTGAAATTCTAAAAATGTCCCACATGTTAAATCCCCTTAGACATCTTCACTATTCTCGGACTGCTAATTCCTCTCTTCTGGGGCCCGTTTCACTAAACTTAGTATGACTAAGAAGTTCGTAAGTGCAAAACTAAAATTTGCAACAAATTTCACATTAACAGCCGATTTGGGAAACTATTGGTGGATTTATAGGTGGAAACTGGTAGCATTAATGAGCTATTATAGAAATCTTCGTACAAACATTTTTGTCGTACACAGTTTAGTGAAACGTGCCGCTGGTACTCAATGGTAGAACGCCAGCCTTGATGTCCATTGCCTCAATGCTGGCTGTACCCGTCATGCCTAAACATATACGAATTCCTTTACAGTGTATTTTCTCCAGTGGTTCGCATTTTGTGCTTTGCCACACTGTGACTGTGTTTATCCCAACTGAGGAAGGACAATGGCTTTGTATAGTTGTAGTAGACATTTGTTTGATATTGATTCACATGCTTTAACTTTTCTCATTGAGTCTAGAGATAGTTGTGCCCTTTGCTCTACGTTTTCAATGTGTTTATCATATTTTATGTTTCCATCCAGCGTCACACCTTGTATGTATGGTACCTGTGCCTAGCATCC
Organism: Conchocele bisecta; assembly: GCA_029237695.1. Taxonomy (NCBI): domain Eukaryota; kingdom Metazoa; phylum Mollusca; class Bivalvia; order Lucinida; family Thyasiridae; genus Conchocele; species Conchocele bisecta. The sequence continues at coordinate 14,205,019 of CM055265.1, forward strand.
TGAACTGGGAGAAGTGTGTGTGTCGGGACAATGCCCTCGCAGTCTTTGTGGCTGTAGAGAGATTGAGGCGAAACATATGCGCCTGAATTACAGACATACAACAGGGTTATCCTAAAATCCGGTACCGGTATCATCCGGGGCCGGTATCATCCGGTACCTATTTCACGGTAACGGTAACGTGTGGCTGGCGCTGTGGTAATGCGTGTAATTGCCCAGCTGTGATGGTCAAGTCTCAAGGGCAATACACGGTCATTTAGACACAGATAAGTGTAGCTGAATGAATAGTCTGCGTAATTTATCAAAATTCAGTTGGGGAAAAATGTTATTTCTTCACCAAACTTGCAAAGTTGGAACTGCTAATGAGAATCTTTTTTTTTGATACGGTTCTAAAGCACTCCCAACTTGTCATGTGTCGGGAAGAAATAAAACAAATACTTGAGAATGCTGATCAAACTACTCACTTTAACTGGTGCTCTGATGTAAGGGTTACTAGCTAAACAATATTATTATATGTACGTAGCAGTATTTACATATTCGCATAGTGTTTAAGATATATTTCGCAAACGTTAAACGGTAATTCAGACACATATAAGTGTACCTGATTGAAGTGTGTGGGCAATTTATCAATATTCAGCTGGGAAGAATTATATGTTACTTCTTCGCCAAATTGCCACGTTCGGATTGCTAATTAGAATCGTCTCGTTGATACGATTCTAAAGAACTCCCAACTTGCCATTTGACGGGAAGGAGTAAAACAAATACCTGGGAATGTTGATCATATTACGCACCTTGAATGGTGCTCTGATGTAAGGGTTACTAGCTAAAAAATACACTAGTATGTGCCGTGGCCGTTTTTACTGATTCGCTTAGTGTTCAAATATATTGATTGATTGATTATTGGTGTTTAACTGCCGATCAACAGCCAGGGTCATGTAATGCCGGGCCAACGGGATGAATTATCCCGCATTCAACCTGTCCATAATGAGGGAAATTCCCAAAATCAGAACTCAATATTTACACTATATATAAACTATATATTCAGTTCTGAAATTAGAATATAGATCAATATACTGACCTGGTGCCAGGTCTATGCCACACCAGAGTCACTTAGCTCTTGCCCCAAAGTAATATGATTAGCTATGATAACCTTATTATTTCTTAATGCAGCATAACATGATTTATCTCTCAAGTATCAGGGGCCAAGACGGTACATGACGGCCAAGCCATATAAGTCGACATTCCGGTAAAGATGAACGCCGATCTTTAAATTACCCTTCGAGTGTTCACAACCACCACCCAAATGTTTAAATATAGTTTGCAAGCGTTGTATTATTATGTGGGAAATGGGAAGTATGGAAGGAGGTAGATTACCATAACAGTATGATAGGTTTTAACATTTATTCAAGTCTTAAACAAATGATCATGTCATGTGAAATGCAATTATGAATGTACATTTACAACATACAGAGTAAATCAAGTATGATAGCCCATTCGTATTCATTTAAGAATTATTTCCGACTGCGTGTGGTAATTGTTATTGGAGTATGAAAGAGCGGATGACTGATCACACAAATTGTAGAAATTCACGTAGCTTGCGGAGCGGATTTATACTACATTTGTGTTCAGACATCTGCCACTTCATACTCCAATAACAACACAAGCAGTGGGAAAAATATTATACATGTAAATAGGAATAACTCAATGAACTTGTGTTGTGACTCGGATTTCAATCTGAATCTGAGTTTTATTTTATTAGGACTCTGGAATTCTACCGTCTGTCAGGCAAATATGTAGTTGGACGTCAATTATGCACGCACATATCGTGAATCAGGGTGTGCAGTCTAAATGATGATTCTAATAAATACTGAATGGAGAACACTTGATCAGACTGCGCGAATGCCCAGGTTAATCTGGGGTTACGCTATCCGTGAAACCAATGAGCAATTTGATATGGTGGTCATATACATTATTGTGCGCCTATGTAAAGCATATGCCGCCATTTGAAGAAACAGCCATATGCTAATTATTTACTATGTTAAGAGATGGCATAGCGAATAACATATGAGACGCATCGCGACATAACGGACCTTCGGGTATTTGGAATTTTCGCCGTAAATGGTTTTGAAAATTGAACCGAATTTCTGCAAATGATATTAGAAGAATTTACCGAGCAAATTCGGAACTTAATTCCGCATTTCCTCCGGAATGTTCGTCAAATTTGTTCATTATTTACTGAAATTACATTCAATTGTCAAGACCATGGCATTTATACGGCGAAAATTCCAAATATCCGAAGGTAAGTTATGTCGCGGCGCGTCTCATATAACATAACCAATGACACACACACACACACACACACACACAAACACACACACACATACATACAATACATGCTAGAAGCTAGTCATTTTTTACTAGATCCATGTATATTCACGATCGCTTCAATGTAATACACATTAATTAAATCATGAATACTGACTTTTCTTACAAAATGTTTTTACTACTGTCTGTTCCACATTATTGTTTTGCAGCACATTAGAATCGTCTCCAACACTTATAACTTATAATAAAACAATTATTGACTAGTGAACCATATAATATGATCTGATAGTCACTGACAGAAAAGTTATATTAACCTCGGTATGTTATCGACAAGCAACAGTGAATATTATCATACCGTGCGTAGGCTGGTTTGGTGTTATCATCAAGCGAGGATGATAATGCCTGTTACGGGGCGCCAAGTGGGACATGGCTCAATTTTGTCAACAAAATTCATTTTTGTGCCACAAAATTCAATTCTGTGTCACAAAATTCACTTTTGTGTCACAGAATTCAATTCTGTGCCACAGAATTCAATTCTGTGTCACAAAATTCAATTCTGTGCCACAGAATTCAATTATGTGTCACAAAATTCAATTCTGTCAATTCTGCACACGCATGTAAGAAGGACTACCATTGGTCAGAAACTGCACTGGAGAAATGGGTCACGGTCGCCGATCTACACATTCAATGTCGATGATTTATTTCTCATTCTGCCGATGATTCATTTCTCATCTGCCATTTTGCTTCAACTATCTCCAAACAGTCAAACGTTGACAAACCCATTCGTATTTAAACTCATTTGCGTTATAATTGTACACATAATTCATGTACATGTAGATCTCCCGCGAGTACTGACGTCATTTAGTGTGTATCGCAAGGTACATTTGCCCCAGTTAAATCAATAATACACGCGCTGTGGCCTGTGTTCTGACTGCTGTCTGTGTTTATAAACAGAATGTGTGTATTGGGCCATTTGAGGAAACCATTTGTAGTATTTGTGTAGATACCATGGATACATGTACTAAGATGGTGTATACTGTAAATAATGCATGTAGACACATAGTTGCGAACACGTAACTTCGCAACTAGTAGACACATATCCAATACCATTTGTTTCACAAGGTTAGATCTACTGTTAGAATACGACGTCATCTAATGTCATTTTCGAGCATAAAACGTTACCTGATAAATAGAATACCAGGCTATGTATTTTAATATCAAGTTTATCAGGCTCGGCTCGGAAACGGTAGGAATTCCTCGGCAAGCCTCGGAATTCCTACGCGTTTCCTAGCCTTGCCTGATAAACTTGATATCAAAATACACTAGCCTGGATATTTCTCTATATATGGGCATGCTCTCAGTCTAGCTATATCCCGGCTACTTTATGTTTGACCCTGTTTACATAATTGAGGAAAATTCTGAATATTTTTTCTTATTTCTCCTTCAAAGTATATATGCTTATATGGTGTGACCACTCATTTGTAATCATAATATAACCAAAATAACTGTCCATAAAGAAGTATAATATTGATATATTGGGTTATATTTTCGCATTGAAATATTTAAACTGCAAGTGTACTCCACCATCTAGTAAAATGGACTAAAGACCGATCTCAACCAATCAACGTAGAGATGACATACGCAACTCATTTTTGTGGACAAAAATGAATTCCGTCTTCACAAAATTGAATTTTGTGACACAGAATTGAATTTTGTGACACAGAATTGAATTTTGTGACACAGAATTGACAGAATTGAATTTTGTGACACAGAATTGAATTTTGTGACACAGAATTGAATTTTGTGATTTTTAGTGTTACAAAACTCAATTTTGTACACATAATTAACCTGTCCTGCATGGCGCCCCGTACCTGTTGGTATGCGTGTATTTCATCGTTAGTAATTTTATCCCATGCCACGTGTGTTGATGCGTGCTTCACAATAGTGTGATTCATCTCATAATCGAGACACGCCATGGGATTTTGTACTTGCGGACACTTTCACAGAACATGTGATATTCCGTGAATGACGCCAAATGTTGGCGCACATTTCAGAGTACATACGGAATACGCATGTAGTCTGAACTGTATGTCAACTTGTGTCTTTCTTTATGAAACTACTCATGGTATGGTACAAATCATCTGTTTACATAATACATTCATCAATTTATTTTCAATTTACAGTTTTGCAGTGGGAGCATTCCCATTTCCAGTTCAGTGACGACCTTCTGTCGTGACTAATCCCGACACAACGTTGGTGGTGCCACTTCCTACATTTCCTGTTGATGCATGCAACCAGAGCACCATGTTTTTATCCGAAATATCTTTGGAATACCCACGAAAGCATGTGATCGAACGTTTTTTATTTCTTTGGGAAAGGGAGTCATTTTTCGGGTTTCTATACAATACACCAAATGTTCCCTCATTTGGGAGACGATGAAAGTTGTATTGAACTTAAAATTGTCAGGTTTCTAACAAAATTCTACGGCATTAGCGATAGCATAAAGTCCACAATCATTTGTATTTGGCTGTTGTTGTATTCTTGGGAAATTAACTTTTATTTCCGCATTACCACTCCCATACAATTGGCATTATCTGTCTGAATGCTAGTTGTCCAGTGACAATTGCCGTCTAAATGAATTTGACAACTCGGTGGAATGGTTCCATGGAAGCGCTTATCTGTGGACCACGTTTTGGGTTTTTCAAGAAAATATGGCGTATTGGTGGTATCCTGCAGGCCATTAAGGACTTGTTTGTACTGTTACTTTAACAAGTATGTAACCGCATCCATATGTTTATCATTCAGCCACTGGTTATTTACAATGATATTTTTATCACTCGCATCTAAATTGAATTCCGAAATCCAGTCAATATTACAATATACTACATGTGACGAGGGTGACGGTGTACTATTACCTTGCTGCTTGCACATACTGCCTTTTACCGGTGTAGTAGATATTGTTTCGACATTTGTTTCTGTTTCTTTTTCACTAAATTCAACCTTTGCTGGTAGCTCATTTTTATCGCGTACGGGACTTTTTTGTGCAGAAATGTGTTTGTCGTTATTGGATAATGTATTATGTATAGACGTTATAGTTTCACTCGTGTGCGCTAGAGTGTCTTCAGTATTGCTGTTACATTCAATACTAGTACTATCTGTATGTGCCCCTTCTTTATCAAAAAAGGCTCTAGTTTCACACGTTTTTTTTGCTCACTATGTGGTGCAAGCAATTTGTGCTTCTTAGTTGTTGATTGTTTGGTATTTGCAATGCTGTGACTTGGTGTTGTTGGTAATGGGTCTTCAATACTTTTCATAATTTTTGAGTCAGGTGCCGGCACTAATGTTTCATAATCGGACGGTTTTTGTGTTTTCTGACCTAGTCGCTTCTGGTTGTTGGGCCTATTACGATAGCGTAATAAACTTATTAACTTCCGCTCATTTTTAACATTGTTTGTTGTAATGCCAATACTTTTTTTCCCAGCTAACACATGATAACATGTACCAATTGATGGGCATTGACAGGTTTCATTTGGAAATAGAGTGACCGTATATTTTCTGCCACGAACCCCTTGAACCATAAATGCCGCCATATCAGATACTAGCCGAATCCCGTCGCCCCTTAAGACCGTTTCGGCTAGATCCTCTTGTGACATTGAACGAGTATCTAGTTCACTATTTTCTGTGCTTGTGTTACTTATATGAACTGTATCCGTGTCACTCATACCTACGCCAAACTCATCGTCAAACGGAGGTAGCTGATTTGTCGCAATATTGTCCCTAACGCGTTCGATGATATCGTCAGGCTTCACTATTTTGTTTGGAAATTTCATTTGTTCGGGGCTTATAGCAAAATGTTGAGATTGATCTTTCAAAGTGAAATTTCCTATTCCTGCTCTTCCGCGTAATGTTTCACAGTGACTTGAGTTCTGTAGGTAAAACATGCTTAAAATCATATTGTCTACTGGCAATTTCTTGTGTTTGTTCACCCATTTTATGAAGCTGTAGAACCCCTCTGAAATATTGTTCGTAATTCCCGATTTAGGATTATACAGATTTTCTTGTTCTAATAGCCATCTACCGGAGTAATTTTCAATTTCTGCTTTTATATGGCGGTCAAAATAATCACCGAAAGCTTCACACCAGGGTCCGCTTAATGTTTCTAGTTTCTCGTGAAATACAGCGTTTGATTCGGAGCCTAATAACGTATCTATATTCTGCATATACAAATCGATATTAGAGGTCGGTGATTTTCGTTGCCTCAGCCATTCTCGTACGTCACGCTTAACGTGATTCCAACAATGGAATACGTTTGCGAATGGAAGTATATGCTCAATTGAATTGGTGAGGGCTGCTTCTCGATCTGCGACAAAGTTCTTTTTTTTTCTTTCCCATATTTGGACATTTTTCGACTAATACCGAGAGAAATCGTTCGTGAAATATTTGATCTTTTTTTCATGCATCATGAAGGCCAGTGGTATTGTTGGCTCATTTTTAAACAAAAAGTGTTTGTATACAAGTGGAGTTATATAAAAATTTCCACAGTCGAATGTCGTATCAATGGACATCAAGATGTTGTTCGTTACCTCTATGTCTAACAAGTTGTTAAAATCGTCAAGTGCTTCTTTTAGACCTATAATTATCAATAGTGATGGAAACAAATCAACCTGATGGACGAATCCATCAAGCTGAAATGCAATTTGCAATGTATTATAAACTTCATCTTGCGACAAACGTCTGTGTCGTGCCATTGCAGACGCTTGATTTGCAATTTGTTTGTAATTTTTTGGTGCAGCAGCCACAGCGTCAATTCCGTATACAGACGCCTTCAAATCATTATATATCATGGCAGGACCTCGCCCTTTTCCTAATTCACATCATCTCAACGTCGTCGCATAAACGTTTCCACAATAACGTTGCTGCAACCAATTCTAGGAAAACTCTCTTCACGTACTAGTACGTTCACGTTGTCATATTACGTTGGGTGAAAACATCATCTCAACATTGTCGCACACGCACGCACAACAATTGTCGTCTGCTGTTACTTTTATATCTTGCCTTATTTCTCAGTAAAAACATGTTTTGACAGCACTTTGCATGATGTTGTAAATTATTCTAAAGTGCTGTTAAACCTTGGTGATAAAACTGGAAAATAAACAACAGACGACAAAAAATTAAGATAGCGGTGTAAGGGTTAAGTTGAATAGCGTGTTCAATATTTTAATAAAACTTCACACACGCATACAATATATTGAGTCAAAGGCGTGTCGTACGCAAGAATGACTATTCTAGCATCGCTAATTTGGATAATTTCATCGTTATTTTTTAGTTATTGCTCTTTTTCTTTTTTTCTTTTTTATTTCTTGTCCAGAGCATAAGTTGAATATCGTATGGAATATTTAAAAAAAACAACTTCACACATTTATAGATATCGTGTCAAAGATGTGAGATTTCTCTTTTGGAGTTATGTCCATTTGTTTCTTTTGTACATAGGATGTCTACAGCCTGTGTTATAGTTTCGTTCGTGTGAACCAGATCGAAGAACTACTTTTTGTGGATATTCGGATGAATATTTTCAACGACCTGTTTTTAGCTCGCCTGTATGAAGTACGGAAGAGCTTATGGCATACCCCAGGCGTCGTCGGCGTCCACAAACTTAACCTAGGGGTAAATGTCTTATAACTTCTGTTTCCTTTCATGGAGCACTTTGCTATTTCATACATGCATTCCTCAGATGGCCCTCCATCGTACTATAGCAAATCCATGTCCCAGCACTCAACCCTTACCCCAAGGTCAAGGTCACAAACAAAGTCTCAGGTACGTTTTTATCTTTGGCTCTGTTGTTACCTGGGAGTTGCATTGATTTATTGCCCATTATAAAAGTAGTAAGATTATTACTGATCCTACTGCTTTTTGGAGGGGGCCAAGTGATTCTGGTGTGGCGAGGACCTGGCACCAGATCAGGATTATTCTGATTTCAGGGTTGAATATATAGTTTGTATTGCTATGCCCCCGCCACCGAATGGTGAGGCGGCATATAATGTTACCGCGTCCGTACGTCCAGCACATGAAAGGAATACAAATAGTCTTGATATTTTATCAGATAATAAAACATATATGTTTATTATATATGTACATTTGTTTGACATTGAAACACAATGGAAAGTAAATTGTGACTGTCAATATTTTACCATATTGATCAGTGCCAGAATTACTTTTCACATTGTATAATAGTTCCTTTTAAATCATCAGTAATTTGTTCACTTCATTTATAGTTTGTATATATTTTTGTGCATCTTAGTTGTGAGTGATTTACATATATTATAAAAATGTTACTTGATTTGTATGTGGATATAATTGCCACTCGTTCCGACTAAAGTCGCACAATATCGCATGCTACGTAGCTCGTGCATATATCCACATATAGAAAACATAATAACCTACAAGTACTATACGTATATCTATAAACGAACCCCGTCCTTGTGATACTCATTGTAAATGTATGAGGCTTTAGATTGTATGAAGATTTTCAAAGGAAATTATTTCCAATATCTGCAATACGCGACCTTAAATTATGTCAACACAATTAATGATTCTAATTTTAAATCATCAATTATGAATAAAGATGAATATCGTTTTTGACGGCCGTTGCGTGCACATGTATCAAATTTCTTAAAGAGGGGTCGTCGCGTGTAACACAGCAGTAATATCTGTTTGTCAGAAGTTGAAAACATGCCAAACACGCGTACGTCGCTTGTATTGTTTTGGTACCGGTGTGCCCTTCGTTCGCGGCTGACAGCATGCTGAATACACGGTCTACATTTGGATGTATTCACTACTGAGACTTAGAGAACAAAACTAGCCAACATATAAAAGAAACGCATGTAGGACATATTTTATCCAACGGAGTTATACACACGTTTAACAATGACAGTTTCGTATAATTTTGAATCAACTGTCGATGTAAACGGGACAATAAACTATGTGATAGTTAAATGTGTTTTACCAGACCTGGGTTGTCATGTCCGCATGATTGCAATACACATACACCTTTATGAGGTAGGGTCGATCATACACGGATAATTAGACTAAATAAAGAGGTGGGATTATTTAACTTTTCTCTAATTACCCATAAGTTTTCCGCCGCCGTAGTCCAATTCTATCCTACCGCCCAGATGAGCACATCTGCATGTTGTTTTATGTACGAATTGTCTTGAGAACGACGTGAGCAGTTGTCCAAGGGAGATAACGTGACCATTGGTAAAAAAAGGCAAAAAAAGGAAACTACGTTCTTTGTTGCCGATTTATTAAACACAGGTAGATTTTCATACATCGTGAGGTATTTTTTTATTGTCAGAAACATTTACTGTAGTACCCGCTTTCTTCGAAATAAAATAAAAGAACAAAGTAGGCGTATTTATGGAAATAAATAAAAAATATACATAGACTCGACAATGACGCTAAGTGTGACGTTTACTTTGTCAAAACCGAGTGGAAATTACTCCATCTTTGTAACGTTATAACTCGTTACGTCACGTTTTCCGATAAGGGAGGTTTTCGCTTGGCATGTCACATATGTGAATACTGCCTTGTTACTGTATCCTATACGGCACATGGAATGAATGGCCAAATCGGCCGGCCATCTTTGTGTGTTCTAGCCATCAGCCAGTTTCACCTGTTCTGCCGTTTGACAAAGAACTCAAACTGTGAAGAGAACAATATGGTATAATGTAGCTAATCACATGTGAAAAGCCATGAGAACAGACTCCTATCAATTATATTACACCAAACTGTAAAATATGTCAGTTTTCTGGACAGGTATGAGCCTGTGTTTTTAAAAACAAGAACCACCATTATAAATACCCTGATACACAGAAAATCGCACAGTGTATCACTTTTACCTGGCTGGCCAACCACACAACACATACCATATATACCCACAAAACACACACCATATATACATGTACCTACTACTGTACTCTGTTATTAGCTATCAAATCCAGTGATATGTAAGCAGTTACCCGAGTGTTTTGTCCCTGGTGGATATGGCTTTACCTATGTATAATGTGTACACTAACAATATGCTACGCATCAGATTGAAAAGTTTACGCATCAAAATTTATTTTGAGATTGATGAGAGAAATGCTCAGATCTCGTCTTTTATACAGGCATTATATTTATAGCTTGGCATTGTCACATCTGTCTATTATGTATTGCATTATATTTTATTTGGTTTACTGTCATATTATTTGCTGTATGTGTCAAACGCACAAAGTGGTGAAACTTTACGATGGCTTGTACACACAAAGATGGTGGAGATGGCAACTCAATGATCCATATAGTATACAGTAACAAGACAATATTCACATATGTTATATTCATATTGGTGCAATATAATAGGACACAAATGCAACGGCAAGCTATACATATTATGCCAGCAAATTATACAAAAGACGATATATCTGAGCATTTTTTCCCATCAATATAAAAAATGAAATGTAAACTTCTCAATCTGATGCGCAGTCTATATTATTGTACATGCTACCATAGGTAAAGCCACATTTACTTGCATAGTAGGTGAGTAGACACCAGGGACAATACACTCAGGTAACTGCCTAAATGTCACTGGATTTGATAGCTAATAACAGAGTACAGTAGTGGGTATATATGGTATGCGTTGTGTGGTTTGACAGGTAAAAGTGATACACTGTGCTATTTTTTGTGTATGAGTTATTTATGATGGTGGTTCATGCAGTAAAAATACACAGGCACAAACCTGTCCAGATAACTGACATATTTTACAGTTTGGTATAATATAATTGATAGGAGTCCGTTCTACTGGCTTTTCTACATGTGATTAGCTACTTTATATCATATGTTCTACCTCACATTTTGAGTTCTTTGTCAAACGGCAGAACATGTGAAACTGGCTGATGGCTGGAACACACAAAGATGGCCGATTTGGCCACTGCCGTATAGGATACAGTAACGAGGCAATATTCACATATATTCTATCATATTTACGAAGCAATTATCTTTGAATCAAACGATGATCAGGTATAGAATGGGTCCTTAAGGTTTTGTACCTATCCATTTGGCAGGTTTTTCGAGCAGGATTGCTGTTCAAACGCTAATCAAAATAGAATAACGTATCATTGTCACAAAACATCTCACTCGGGCACCAATTCATTACAAAGTACCCTCTCGGTATGTCATACATTGACCAATGTCACAGCCTGCAAACGTTTATTCATCAAATAATGTATCGTTAGAAGGAATTACAATCAGTGTATGTACGTAACTGATAATGTGTATAAAACCATCGGTATTTTACAAAATAAAAAAGCTTACATTCTATGTATTTTTTGGAGTGTAAGTGTAAGCTGACCATTTTCACGCCTTATCTTATTACGTGTAATGGGTTATTTAAAATTGTTCTCTGTATTTCTGGTTACATGTTACGCTATTATAAGGGCATAACATATAAAACTAACACAATCATGCGGTATATTTAATTGCATCACTACAGCATGTATATCTTTCCTATATATACATACATGTAGTACAGGACAGAGTAATGTAGCATATTAAGCAAAGACATACCGAACATATATAATTGTACATGTAGCAAAATAGTTTGCCCCCTACCCCCCACCCCATAATTGAAACGCTCCTACGCCTATGAAAGGAGGTACTGGCTTTTAGGGATCGCCCATACAACAACAACAACTATGGCTGCCCTTGGAAGAAAAACGGTTCTGCAGTTGAATTCCTTCCGTATTTTGCGGAATGACAGCATTGATAGAGGATTTTCAAGTAATCATCCACGTGCATTGTACTTTCTTTACATTCAATGCGTGCTTTGCTATAGTTGTCATGCAACCTAAATGCAAAGAATCGAGTTAAAAATTAAGTACTCTTGTAGTCTTGAGTCTGACATTCGAACTGCTTGGCAGCTTGTTCTGAGCACAGGTACTTTGCGGTATGGACGACAAAACGGTCTTTATCAATTCGTAACCATACCATTTCGTACCCGGATTGGTCACGTTCAACGTGGCTGGCGTCTATATACAGTTCTTTAGGGTATAGCGGATCTTAGGGTATAGCGGATCGGTGTAGATTTGTATCAACATATTTTTTTATAATGTACATTTAAAATAAATAAAATATTACCGTTAGGAAGTGATCTATCCCTCACACAATGACATGTTTACTTTGATATAGCAGTTTCCTTGCCGTGCGTATAGCTTCAAGAAACACAATGACGTAACCGGAAGTTTACACCAGTTAAAGCGAAAGTAGGTTGCTCCAGAGTCATTTCACTAAAAATGTATAAACAGTTAGTTTGGAAAAAACAAACTCTCTGAATAATATGATGTACAATCATGTCCTCTATAACTGCAAAGAAGCTTGGTTCATAAATCACGTCATGTCACTGAACACAGACGTCAATAATAACGCAACTGATTCCGGTAGTAGCGGATCACCGATTTTGCGTATTTGCGAGGATCGTCGCAAACAAAATATGACCTGAAAACACAATAGCAAATGTATTTTTTAAAGCTATAAATGTTTTTTTGGAATTGTATATCTACCAAATAAAGTAAAATGTAACTTATTTTTTGCATTTTTATTATTTGTTTACATTTTTCAAATCGGGATTTTTTTCATCCCGATCGTGAGAATCGGGTTTTGAGTCTCTAATCGGGAGACTCCCGATCAAATCGGGAGACTTGGCATGTCTGAATGTAATATACATGTAAGCATGTTTCCAAGTCATTTACAAAACAAATACATGATTTGGAATGTTTTGAGACTCCCCCCTCAGCAACTGTCGCACAGCGATCCGGTAAACCCCAACGCTATCCGTTACTGACTAATTCAATGCGTTAGGTAAACAAGGAATTATACGAGGAAAACCTTGAAATAAATTAAAAAGGTAACCCAATTTGGAAAGAAGACACTTTGTCCTGTCTATTGGTACCAGGTACTTGTCCAAACGTTATATTTTAAAGACGTATGCAGCAATAATCTGCTTAGCGATCCGCTATGCCCTAAAGAAATGTAGTTCAGTTAAATTCTATGAATTTGTGTTAATATTAATGTATACAAGCACAGCCTGTAGCAAAAAGGGCATGCATTTTTTACCATTTCCGCTCTTCCTGTACCAGAAAGAATAATTTATCAAACATTAGGTTGTGAAATGACAGTATATACAAATAAATTTCCATTCTAGCCACCAGCTTATGAATTAATTGAAATAAAATTAGGACCAATCAATTGTACAAAGACTAGTACAGTAGCGTAACCATTTGTCAGGATTACCCCCGCGTCGGGGAATTTTCGTAAACCACATTTGTCACTAATTACGGAAACTTTCACGGTCAGTTTCACAGATATTTTTTTCAGAAGACACCTATCTGTCAAATGGATAAACATATTCCACATTGCCCTTGGTCTTGTAAGGTTTTAATCAAAATTGTTAGAATACCTACAAAATGTTGTATTTCATCTATTCCCACTTTTGTCTACTCCTAAACATCATTATTGAGAAAGATTTACAAAGCATGGTTCTGTCAGTCTGTGTCACTGGATTCTTTAGCCATTTGAGCAGTCAATGTCATGTAAACACAGACTGTTAGCTGTCAAATTACCAGAATAGAACTTCTCATTATACTGGTAGAGGTGCAACGATACGGTCAAACCCGTATTGCGATATATTGCGATACAACAAACCCATTTTGCAATACGTATTGCGATATTATACCATGTATGAACAAATAAAACAAACAGGAGATAAAGAACAATCTTTATTGTTTATGATTGTCATTAGAACACATCAAAACACTGTGTGGGTCAGGACTTTGCCCAGAAACGGTTGACATTAATTATTATTTCTGGACGAGAGGAAATTAGGGAGAAGTGATCAAAATCATATTTTCCCTGATTTGTTCTCTTACATATAGTTATCGCGTAACTGTATACATCGACACTAATGTTTTCAAAAGCATGCATATCTATTAGAGGGGTAGAGGCATCAACATGCTGAGCCACCTCGTCGAGACGGTTTATGCGAGCGTTAACAACGTATAGTTTCATTGAGAAATAAAAAGACACATTGGTGGGGGGGGGGGGGGGGGGGGGGCTGGGAAGCAAATGTAGTAGATTGTAGAATTTGAAAATAGATTGTAGAATTTGAAAAAAATAAATAAATTGATTTCATCTCAAAAGTATATGTTGTTACCACCCATTTGAACCTCTTTAACTGTGTACATAAATATCGTTTATGGACTTGGATGTGCATAAATTCTGTATATTTACTTAATACCAAACTTAATTATCATAAAAATCTGGTTACGTTAACATCGATTGGAAAAAGTTGCAAAAGGACGAAACTACGTAGGTACGAAATCGCCGAAATTGTCCGTGATAGACTTTTTCATGTTTTCTGACAATAGAGTTAGTCATATTTGGTTGAAATAAACAGTTAGTAATGTAATAAACAATACTTGTTTTCGGCATAAAAGGATTGCATTAGAATATATCAATTTCGTATTTAATTCTTTCACACTTTTCCACTAATAAAAAATAAATAAATACACAACTACTTACTTGGCCCATTTAGCCTTCTTCTTTACTGTGTTTCGCATCATGAAATCCCACTCATTTTTGGGAGCCGGCACAGCTTCAAGGTCGATAGCCAAGTCGTCGACTTTCTCCTCGTCCGCCATTATTATTGCGACGAACAAAACCGAACGTTCCGAATGATACCTATTTCGCCCAATTTCGGTTCAAGTCGGTTTCGTACATTTTCAAAATCGCGCTTGATAGTTTTGTCACTATTTCGTTTATTAATTTCGCGAAAGAGTATCGATTCGTAGATAATTTGAAAGGTAATCAGTATTGCTATGCAGCTACATTCAATGCATTTCTGCGCTTAATTAACATGCGACAAGTTGTTTTATAGAATGCAGAGATTGGGTCCGAAAACAAATGAGGATGAAATAAGCAAGGTGCGATTTCGAACGCCGGGTAACATCCGCCATTTTCATTGGATAATTTACGCAGTCAAGAGTATGCCTACCCAATCAGCAACGTAAAAAAACGCGTGACAAAGGTGACAAAGGCAAGGATTGTTTTTATTAAAAATAACCCAGGATTTGTTTACAATCGTCAGAAACAGCAAATGTTTTGAGTTTGGTAAGAAAGACGAACATCTTCCAAAATATGTGTGGTCGCCCAAAAGAAAATATTTGGGCAAGTGTCAAGTACGCAGCGGGTAAAATCTGCTCGCCCAAGATGAAATTCACTCGCATTGGCGACTTGGCGAGCGCCCATATCGAGCACTGCGTATCGTCAGGATGACATATCGCAATATACCGGTATACCGGTATATCATTGCACCACTATATACCGGGAGGTCTTATATGAAAAACAATAAAAAACTAACACAGAATCATATTTGATTACAAAGATGTAGATATAAACTCTGTGTTTTTAATAGAATTTATTGTTCTGTTGGTTATTGTTCTGTTGGTTATGAAAATGCTCAGAATAATATGCTACAGTTTGAAGATTGTTATTATCTTGTTGTTGGTATAAATCCTGCATGTAGTGTGCACTATAATGAATATGGTAAAATAGCATGTACCACAACTGAAAATTAAACGTGATCTGAAAGCATTTTGCTTTATGATTATTTGCCTTGTGATAATATTATTGTCATTTATGACTGGCAAAGGAAATGGTGGAAAATTGTTTACTGTACACAACCATTTTTAGCCAGGTTTTTAGCCGGGCGGGCGGGTGGCGGGCGGCGTCCACAATCAACGTTAAGTTTTCGTGTTTGAGTCCATTTCTTTGTTACTGTACCACCTAGGACCACCAAACTTTCACAGCTTCATAATCAAGGGGTGCCCACCACATATCACTATCCAACATGTTACTTTTTTTTTATAACTTGACCCATTTTTTCCGCGCAATCGACTTAGCCATTTTCAATGTTAAGTTTTCACGTTTTCAATGTTAAGTTTTCGTGTTTAAGTCCATTTCTTTGGTACTGTACCACCTAGGACCACCAAACTTTCACAGCTTCATAATCAAGGGGTGCCCACCACATATCACTATCCAACATGTTACTTTTTTTTTTACTTGACCCATTTTTTCCGCGCAGTCGACTTAGCCATTTTCAATGATAACTTTTCACGTTTACAGTGTTAAGTTTTCGTGTTTAAGTCCATTTCTTTGGTACTGTACCACCTAGGACCACCAAACTTTCACAGCTTCATAACCAAGGGGTGCCTACCACATACAACTATCCAACATGTGACCATTTTTTTACCTTCACCTATTATTTCTACGTAATTGACTTAGCCATTTTCAACGTTAACTTTTTAACGTACGTCTGGTTAAATTTTTTGGTTAAAACTTTTTTGTTATACTATATCTCTGCAACTGCTTCGCCAATTACCTTGAAACTTCACATGGGTGTTTATCATCGTCCATATTTTCACTCTAACCCCCAACCGTGCAGCCCCTGTACGCAATGTCAAGGTCAAATTACTTTGAATTTATTTGTTAAACTTTTTTCGTGTACTATATCTCTGCAACTGCTTCACCCATTACCTTGATACTTCACATGGGTGTTTATCATCATTGTCGCACCCGCTTGCGGAAAGCGCCATATCGTCGGCATTTTGGCGTCCGTCCGTCCGTACGTCCGTGTGTCCGGTTAAAGTTTTTTCGTTAAAGTTTTTCCATCTACTATATCTATTTTTTTAGTGTCCATGCCTCGCCCCAAGGCGCGACATGCAGGCCACGGCCATCTAGTCTACAAAAAGTGGGTATAATTATGTTATCCAAGTGTCCATGCTTGGAAAAAACCTGGCTTTCGTGGCTTTGCCTCGTTTCTTGTTTACTCTGACCCGATGGTGCATCACAATACAGGATGAGAATAACCCAACAACAAAAATCCAGAGTCTAAGGTCACAGTCTATTTTCTACAAGCGCCTGGATGAAACATTAACAAAATGGACGACATGGAAACAAGCAAGACTTTTAGATAAATCTGGTTTCACTGCACTTTTTCGATAAGTTCATTATTTTAAAAAGTTTTGAATAATTGTTTTTATATGCGTATAGCTCTAGTAACTGGTCAACGAAGGCTTATTATCCAGAACCTAGGTATATCCACTGTAAAGGCAACACTAGTTGTTGTTCAGTACTATAGTTTGGTCAGGCGACTGATAGGCACAATCACAGGTTGAAATAACGGACCGAGGTCTATAAATACATTAAATATGCCTAAAAGCATCAATAAATGAAGAACAAAATAAGCTAAACATTTTTTTTTACTCCCTCCATATACTCCATATTACAAGGTTGCTTAGTTTTTAATAGGCCGAACCCGGACGGCCTCGAGACAAAGGACTCTCACGAAACGTCAACCGAGTTATATAATTGTCGCCTATTGCAGAAGTTGGGACAATGTTAGTATTCCGCAACGATATATTGTTTTGTTTTAAAAAAATGATCATCATTGCTAGGTCAGGAAAGAACGGACACATTTCCAAGGCCGATACTGCTATATAAAGGAAAAAACATCGGGTTCAAAATACACTTTTACGTCGTCCTGGCCCGTAAAGAAACATTTTGCATAGAGAAAACATTGTTTCCAATCGAACATTTAAACCTACATTTATACCCGTCCTGTCCGTCACGACAGACAATTTAATCACACAGACATTTCTATAATTTCTCGGGAAGCCATGTTTTCCAATTGGAATATGATGTTTCGTTCCTGTCTACTTTCGTTTATTGAATGTTATTTTACGCCGATCTTTTGCAAACACTTTACTGCCGTGATAAAAAAACATTCACTAGCAATAAAAATGGTCCATGGTTGTGCGGTGGCTCCCATCAGTAGGTGGTATCATTGTTGACTCTTATATACTACTTGGATTTTCCCCCACTGTTCGGCGGGTATGTATGAGAAGAATGGGAAATATTTTTCATCAACCGCGAGACCATATATTTCTGGCATGAGAAGTTACACCCTATTAGAGATAAGAATCCATTGGTTATACCCAGTATATATAATCAAACAATGGTTCTAGTTAATTGTGCGTGGTTGAAGACAGGTAGTCACGAGAGGTGTCATCGTACCGGTATTTACGACTATTGCAAGCATCACCGGGCATGGATGAGAAGAGGATCTGTTTCGCCTCGCCCATGTCGGCATTGCGGGGTAGGGACCAAATCCGATTCACTGCTATGTCCACCATGCGGTGGTACTCGCGCTACTCATCGACTGGCTAGCAAGAAATTACGTGCTCGCAAGTATTATCGTTTAGTAATAATTCAAATCAGAAAGTCAGTTATAAAGATATAACCGATCTGATGTGTAGTTTGTTTCCTCACACGCATCACAAACACCAAGCAGACGACAATGTTCCACCTTACATGTATATTAAGTGTCCAGTTTAGAGATGTTCCACCTTACATGTATATTAAGTGTCCAGTTTAGAGAGGTTCCACTGTACAAGCAAATTATGTGTCCAGTTTAGAGATGTTCCACCTTACATGTATATTAAGTGTCCAGTTTAGAGAGGTTCCACTGTACAAGCAAATTATGTGTCCAGTTTAGAGATGTTCCACCTTACATGTATATTAAGTGTCCAGTTTAGAGAGGTTCCACTGTACAAGCAAATTATGTGTCCAGTTTAGAGATGTTCCACCTTACATGTATATTAAGTGTCCAGTTTAGAGAGGTGCACTGTACAAGCAAATTATGTGTCCAGTTTAGAGATGTTCCACCTTACATGTATATTAAGTGTCCAGTTAGAGAGGTTTCACTGTACAAGCATATTCGGTGTCCAGTTTAGAAAAGTTCCACCTTACATGCTTAGTAGGTGTACAGTTTATAGATGTTTCACTGTACATACATATTCGGTGTACATGTCACAAACAATAAGCAGATGACAATGTTCCAATTACACGGGTTATGAACATGTGTGTTTTGCCGAGTGTATTTCTCCTTATCGACGGTATGAAAACGGGTTATCGATTTACACAGCAGGGTTATCAATTTTACACAGACACGGTTTATTTATAAACACTTAGCGAGGTTATATAGTTCACACGAATATCTTCCGGGATGGTTCGTTATTTTATTTTTAATAATTTAAAGCTGAACGCCCCCTATTATTACATAGAAAACATAACCTAATATAAGAAAACTTAATATAAGAAGACTTAACTGCCCCAACAGAGTTAGGTTTATATACGAGAAATAAACACATTTACATTACTGGGACGCCAGTACTCTAATGATCTCAGCGCTGAGATCTTTGCCATGTCTATTTCACTTGGCTGCTGTACGCATTCTACAGTACAATGATGGAGTGTAATAGATGTGAGCGTAACACCTCGCTAAGCCTAAAAAAAATTTAAAAAAAAAAGAGAAAAAAAGCGACGAGGATTAGCGAGGTGTGCCCAGAAGGGTTTTGCCGGCGCGAGTTCAAATCTCGGATGGACCCAAAATATATTTATTTTTTTTTCTCACCGTCTGAATCACGTCCCGAGACGGGCGAGGAGATTTTTTCTCGCTTCACAAAACTATCCCGGACCTCTGTCCAGCGAGTTTAGTGACTCCAATCGCCTGTTCTTCCCCATCCAGTACGAGAATTATGGTGACCGCGGCCACAGAATTACCCTTAAAATTAACTGAGCAGACCGTCATTCGGAGAAGCGTACCGGGAGTTGTCATGACGTATCCCCCATATCTATTGCTCACGTTGGCGCCGAATGAATATTCATAGGCTCCGCCTTCCAACACCCTCCCTCTCCTCTGCCCAAACTGTGATGATGGGTTTTCTGCGGTGTAATAACTTAAACTGCTCTACAGATGTGTCCAACAATGTGGCAAGCTTCTCGATAGCGGTATGGGCCTCAACACGAACCTTTTCAGAGGTCTCCTCAAGGCCTTTATGAGCGTCTCTACGAACTCGATTTAGTTTATCGGAAACTTCCATAAACTCTGTATGGGCCTCTTCCCGAAATTCGGTTATTTTTCCGCCTAGTTCAGTAAGTGCTGTCTGGTCCTCAGAGCGCAACATCCCATAGACTTCCGTAAGAAGGTCCGTCTGTGTATCTGATCGGACTTTCTCAATACCCGTCCGGACTTCCTCAATCCCCGTCCGGGCCTCTTCGTGAACTTATGCTATAGATGTTTGGATGTCCGTTCTCAGTTGTGTTATACAGTTGTGATGCCCACTCTGCCATAATATGTGGGCAGACAGGATGCAGAAAAACGGTTTTCGTCCTCGACTTGCTCGAGAGGTCCTACCGTGATGCCTTTCGACACATTGTGATCCTGTGTCCCAAAGAAGGTCCGTCTGTGTATCTGATCGGACTTTCTCAATACCCGTCCGGACTTCCTCAATCCCCGTCCGGGCCTCTTCGTGAACTTATGCTATAGATGTTTGGATGTCCGTTCTCAGTTGTGTTATACAGTTGTGATGCCCACTCTGCCATAATATGTGGGCAGACAGGATGTGGAAAAACGGTTTTCGTCCTCGACTTGCTCGAGAGGTCCTACCATGATGCCTTTCGACACATTGTGATCCTGTGTCCCACTGTGCGGCACAACGAGACTTATCAGCGGCGCCCGTGGATATGGGCCGACCCTGAGGTATACGTCGTTGATCCCGGCGACATGCTTCACGATTGGCTGCGTGGCTTCTACCACGTCTTTCAGGGTGAGCCCACCATATACGTGATTGAAGACTGCTCGGCCAAAGCGGCAATGACCAAAAAGAAGGACATGCTCTCCGAGCTCGCATTTTCTGGCCGGCATGCGGGGCAAAGCGTATGGATCTCCACTCAGAAGTACAACGCCGTCCTCAAGGATCTGTGTGAGCAATCGAAATGGGTCGCCCTCTTTCACTGCAAGGACCGAGACATTCAATGACTGTCTTCGAGAGAACGACGTTATCCCAACGCGCGAGGAGCGCCTGGCGGTTCGACAGATGCTTTCGGAAACTAAGCACGCCAAGCTTCTGCTAAAGACTGATCAACCAACTGCTTACAAAGTAATAAGCGCAGCCTAACGCTCGTTAGTAACTGCTGAGCAAATGCTTAACAATGCTGAGCAATTGCTGAACAATGCTTAACAAATACTTAACAATGCTTAACAATGCTTAACAAATGCTGAGCAATTGCTGAACAATGGTTAACAAAATGCTGAACAATGCTTAACAAATGTTGAACAAATGCTGAACAATGGTTAACAATGTGGGAATCAATTTGTTGCTCCGCTGCGAGCTTTGTTGCGAGCATAACGGCTGCCACCCGAAAAGCTAAACAAGATAAAATACTTGCCGAGTTTCGAGAGGCCAAACAGTCGTTGTTTGTTCCAGCACCAGCTCAGGAGCGACAGTTGGGGACAGAGACAGCAAAACATCCGAAGGCAGCTGCGGTTCAATCTCCGCAGGAACTGTCGGTGCAATCCCCGATTGCTGTAGCTCCTACCTGGATCATCCCGTGGGTTGTTGGTGGTGGTCTGGCAGTTGTGGGCACCCTGTGTGTACGGAAATACCTTTTGAGACAACCAGCCGCGGTTCCGAAGGAAGTTACGAAACCGATTGCGCCCCATTTAAACATTGATCGCGATCCCTTTTATATGCAATAATCACTATATATAATGGCTGAAAACGATGGTAAAATGATAGTGAATGCGCTTTATCACGCCGTGGTGTTATCGGGTCTCAGTATCGGGTTTGCTCGACTATCAAAGATGGCCTTCGGAGGGCCCGCTCCCAAATTGGACATGACTGCGAGAGACGTAGGTCTCGTGACCTTAGATGTAGCGGCCGCAGTTGGGACCCGAGATTATCTAATTAAAGCTGGAATTCTACCTGCTAATATATGGAAATAATGGCTGCGATCGTAATAATGCTGTTTGGTGCAGTCGCGAGCGCAGCGGCGTTCGATGGTAGCAACTATTTATTCTCGTTAATAGGAACGGACGCGGATGAGGAGCACAAGCGTCATGATTTAGCTGCAGAACAACTCAAGAGCGCAGACGCAGCATGGTCGAAAAAACGAAACGCCCATCTAGACTGGGTCAACGAAGAGCTTCGCCGCGAGAATCACGCCGCGCAAACTTTCCGGAACGTTGAAGAAGCCAACCGTGAGTACGCGCTGGCATATCCGCAGAAAATTCTTGCGCCGCTGGATCCCGAGCCCCAACTTTCAGATTTCTATGTACCGTCAGAGGCCCAAAAAGACCGCGAGATCGCGTTCATCGTCGTGGGGATGGTTGCGACGGGTCTCGTCAGCTACTATATTGGAAAAGCAATAAGCAAAAGCAATAAGAAATCATTATTTTAAAAAACTTTTTAATATATATATAGAACGATGTTAGTTGACGAGCTTTATTACGCTTTGATCGATCTAGGCTACACTGCCCTTAAATACCGTTTAGCTGGCGCAAAGGGTCTGATCAGTCTGGCCCAAGACTCTCTAGAGACGTGGCGCGAGGACGAAAAAGCGGCCACCCTTTTCGCAAAACGGATGTTAGATTCCCCCGAGTTCCTTCAGAGCAATCGGAGATTGAACGGCAGCTGCAGCGAAACGTCTAACAACGGTTTAGTATCGACCACGCAGTTACCGAACGATCTGGCGAGGACATGTTGGAGACTTTCGATCTACTAGAATACCTTGCATACGCCGGACACGCGCAAGCTTGATACCAAACTATCAGTTCGCCTAGCGCTCAAGCTAGCGAACATATACTACAGCCCCCGCGGCTACTGGAAGGGACTAGCGGCCATCAATAACCTCGTGGCGGCGACCAAGGTTTCCGAAAACGCAGCCAAGGAATGGCTCATGAAGCAGGCCATCTGGCAGATCTATTTGCCCGCGCCTCACAATATTCCGCGCCCGAAATTCGACGTGCCGGTGCCGAACGAAGTCCACCAAGCAGACCTCCTGTTTCTCCCTCACAATCGTGTCGGTCGCAAGACGTACAAGTACGCACTGACAATCGTTGACGTAGCGAGTCGCTATAAGGGGGCTGAGGCACTGGCCACTAAAGAGTCTTAAGGTGGCCGAGGCGCTTTCCCGAATATATAAGAGGAGTCTTCTCAAATGGCCGAATTTTCTCCAGGTCGATCCCGGCCGCGAGTTCATGACGTTTCTGTCAGACGCGGCCGCGTCGACATCCACCGGGACCAGGGGATCATGGAGCGGTTCAATCGAACCCTGGCTGAGAGGCTGTTCGGGCACCAATATGCGAAAGAGCTTGTAGACCCTCATACGCGATCGACCGAGTGGGTGACCAGGCTGCCCGCCGTGGTCTGCGCACTGAACGACGAGGTGACCTGGTTGATCGGTAAATAGTCTGTAGATGCCATGAAGGCAAAAAAGGTGTAGCACAAACCATCCGCCGTCTTGCGCGGGCGACTGTTGGTTTAGCGGAGAAGCGGCTTCCATCGGATGTTGCCGTCCGGTACCTGTATCAACCGGGAGAGCTCGAAGGTGGCCGCCGCCGCGCGACATCCCGTGTGGTCTCTCAATGTATATCATCTGGATCGATCTATTACCAAGACCGATGAGCCCGTACTCTACTATTTGGATGATGGTCCATCGCGCGGGTTTGTTCGCAAAGAACTTCTTGCAGTGCCTTCTGGCACCCAGCTACCCCCGGTCCGTCCATCGTCATATTTTTACCTATCTATAGGCTCGGTGTGTACCCCGTCTTCCACCACTCTCCTCTTGTCGTAGTACGCCGACAACCCCAACTTCTCCTGCTTGTACGCCTTCATCACACCGTTCACCATTCGGAATCCCCTGTTCTCCGCCAGGTCCCTACCACCCTCGAGAGCGCTCTTGTACCTCCCCCAAGTCAGATCGTTAGATCACCTCGACATCCCCTTGGCGGAGTGCTTAGTTTGTTCGTCGCCGCTCACGTAGTAACACTTGCTGCACAGCGCGATGGCTCTATCTTCCTGAAATTCCACCTTGAACAGTCCGGGTTCTCTTTTGCTCCATTTATCCCATGCCAACCACTCAGCCTTCTCCTTGTTGAACATAAATCTTCATCTTCTTTCTCACTACCGCCGCCAGCGTCTTCTCCGACAGCTGTCAGTGTCCATCTGTATAAGTTCGAAATCACCACTCGAGTCTTCCTGCTCAATATCTCGTAAGCCTCCCCAATCTCCTCCAGGTCTTCGAACCACGCCGACCTCAGTGCCCGGTTGACAGTCTTCTCATCCTTCGTATAAGTGGTGTTCAGGTGTCTCTCTTGCGCCTCTATCAGCTTGCCACAACACGCGTTGCCAACCAGTTTGAATATCTCAGCCCACACCTCCTTGTTCTTGTCGACGTCCCCCGTCCGTCTGGCAGCAGTGACCTCTTTAACGAACCATTGGAACGGTTTGCCGGGCGTGTAGTCTATCACCCTATGCACCGCCTTGACGACCAGACCGTTCTCCAGATACCACTTTATCAGCGGGGCGTATATTATCATCTTCTTGGCGGATAGGGCTCCAACAAGCTTTCTCTGACCTTCGACCCTAGTTCTCCCGGTCATGGTCAGGTAGTCCTTCATGTTCTGCGGAACCTCGGTCTCTTCGACTTCTCGATTAACGAACAGCGGCGACATTTCAGAGAACTTGTCTCGCAGCGTTTCCGGGACCTCTATATCCAACTCTGCAAATCCGAACCACTTTTCACTCCTGACTTTCCTCACGAAACAGTCTATATGCGACTGTCTTTGTGGGTCGTCACACGTCCATATCTGCTCCTCCCCGCACGGCATGTCTTTCAACAGGGTATACAGGTACAGCGCATTCGCGTCATAACCCACCACCGCCTTGCACATCTTCTCCTCCCGACTCGCATACCTGACCCCTGATCGTCGACCTGCCAGCCTCTGAGTATCTGGAGAACACTATGGACGGACCACCGACCAACCCCTCCTTCATCATGGCGTAAGTCTCATCCTTCGGCGACCACAGCTCGGGTGTGTCCGCCTTCCCATCAATCGACCCGCGAAGCAGGTACTGAAGGGAAACACCGGGCAGAGACACAGCGTCCTTGAGTATGTCCACTCCTCTCCCCCTGTAGAACTCCGTCATTTTAGTCAGTGCCTCCAGGAACGGTCTGACGTCCGAAGTCATTGTAGTTTCACAACCATTCCTGGAACGTCTTCATCCTTTTTTCTCGGAAGACCTTCTTGCACTCTTTCCACTCGGACAACGACAGTAGGAACTCACCCTTCAACTTCGAGTACCACTCGGGAGTCGGGCAGCCCCGGATGGTCGAGTTTTTCTGGGGAATCGAACCACTCGTACGGAAAGTGGGACTTTACTGTTTTACAGTCGTACGCCTTAACCCACCGGTCGTACGTGGTACCGGGTCCCAGATACTGGATGATGTCGAGAACTCTAAACTCGGGTAAACAGAAACATCGTCGTGCTGGCCCTCTTTCCGACCATCACCTTATTCACTGTGGCCGCCAACTTCTCGACAAGGTACTGCTTGATGAGGTTTAGGTCGTACCTGCTGCAGTTGAACCTCACCACCGGGACTTGGTCGATCCACGAGACAATCTTCTCTCGCTGAGGTTTCGACAGCATCTCTATGTCGGTCGGCAGATACTTCTTCCTAACCCCCTCCCTGATGACTTTACCTCTCCTCTGCAGCTCGGTCACGAACTTCTCGACCAGCATGTCGGGATCTCGTTCGCATATGTGGGTGATCCCCTCGTGCATCGTATTCCCCAACGACACCTATATAGGGACCTGCTCGGCCTTGAAGGTCAGGTCTTTGGTGGGGCGTGTGGTTTTCAACTTGTCGAGATATGCCTCGAAGTCGTAGACTATCTGGTCGTCTCCTCCTCGCGCGGTGGTACATGTATTTGATAGTGGGTACTCACCTCATTCAACCACGCGCACTCCCACATAACCACCATCTCGTAACCCGCCTCCCTTATCTTGGCGTCTTGAATTTTCGTCCTTCTGTACAGCTCTACCGCGTTACCTCTCCCGTAATGCGTCGGATACCCGTGAAACTGAAACACAGTAGCCGTTGACCGGATCGCCGGCCACCCACCTCTTGCCGCCGTGACCGCATCTCGCTTGATGTATGTGCTTTCCACCCTCTCCTCTTCTCTGCTCAACCATTGAATCGACATCGCTCTCGCGGAACCCTTGGGATAGAACGCCTTCTCGTTGGACATATCGCCATGGTCTTCCCACCCATGCAGGTGGTCGCATGCCTGTGCATGTTACACGACTTTGTGAACCGTTGTTGACATCCGGTGCACCCGTACTCGTTCGTCATCTTGCGGAGGTTCTTGATGAGAAACGAGTGACCTCCAAACATTCCTATTGTCATGGTCTCCTCCCCAACCGCGTCGTAGTTTGCCGGAAACTTCATGACGTACCACACTCTGTCGGCGGTGGGCTCGTAGACGCGAATGCCCAGCTTGAAGTGCTCTCCGACCTTCTTAATATCTTCCAGGGGGATTCCCTTACTATCCGGTCCGTTATCGTGACCGAGGTTTTCGCGAGCCAGAGCTCGTGCCTCCTCACAGCAGCGGTCGGGTCTCCCTCCACGGTGGATGGCTATGCACCTAAACAGACACAAGTAGTTGTCGTACGTGTCGACTGAATACATTCCCTTCTTCTGTCTTAACCAATCGGGGAGTTTTCCCGCTACCATGAGGAGTTGCTGAGCGTCGATGATCATCTTCACCTCAAACGATATCCAACGAACGAAGGTCCATTTTGTGTTTGGTCTATCGACTTTGTCGATGTCCATTCGACCTCTCTCTCTATCGGCTATCCAACTCTCCGCTTTGGCGATCTCGTTTATCCACGGACTGCCCTTTGATTGTTTGTGATAGATCATCGTTTCGTCGGTCTCGATGTTCCTAATACGATACGAGCACGAATACCTCAGATAACATGCCGTGGTCATCTCTGGGCGAATTTTATTCATTACGCGATTAGCGATCTCCCCGTCTACCCCCCTCTCGAAGGTCCAGACTATCGCCCTCCTACCCCTATCAACAGTTTCACTAGCTTTGGCATATTCGGCGAGAACCCTGGGACCCTCCTCCACCATATCTCTGTCAAGCTCTCTCCTCCTGTTAGGAGGCCTCCCCACCAGGCCTTGATAAATCTTATTGTAGTACGCCTTGTATAGTGGTTTTCTGCGTGCGCTGGGATCTTCTTTTACACGCTGCGCGTTAGCGGTGGCACGCAGACTGGTCAAAACCGCACGCCGCAGCCTCTCCTCGTAGACGATGGCTCGCGCGTCACTTATCCTATCTGCTATAGCTTTCTTGAGTCTCAAACCTCTTAGGGAAATTCCCTAACTCTTAGCTTGCTCTCTCATTTGCTTTATGGTAGGCATTATACTGAGTATAACCAATGGATTTTTATCTCTAATAGGGTGTAAATTGTTGATATGTATAACAGGTTTTTGCTATGTAAGACAGATTGCTGTATTATACGAAGTATAACTTATGGATTTCTTATCTCTAATAGGGTGTAAATTGTTGCTAGGTATGACAGATTGCTGTATTATACTGAGTATAACTTATGGATTTCTTATCTCTAATAGGGTGTAATCTCATTGATAACTTCTCGTCCAGTCGAGGGAGTATCGTGTTTGCCGAAAAATAATTTTCACTCTTCTCATCCATACCGTGCGAACAGTGGGGGAAAATCCAAGTAGTATATAAGAGTCAACAATGATACAACCTCCTGATGGGAGCCACCGCGCGTAGCAAGGGGCTTCCAGAGGGAGGTGGTATCATTTTGACTCTTATATACTACTGAAGTTGTTGTTGTCAAGCTTAATTATAGCATAGTAAAATAAACATGTTTACAATGGGAATGTTGTTCATGACAACTTCCGGGTTTCGATATGAAAAAACAAAAAAACAAAGACGAGACGGTGTGTAATAATTTCAGTTTAATTAATAGTTTATTTATTTACGTATGCATACATGTACATATTGAAATAAAATAATTAATTCATTATATTTGTTTATTTGATATTTCTTCCAGAAAGGTATACAAACATCAATCAATGGTGTCATTCCTAAATCGAATGAAATCACTGACTTGTATTGATTTTCTTTCTCTCGAACTACACCTGACTCGAACTTTTATTCGAGTCTGTTGCCGGTTCGATAGATCGATCTTCTACTGTAATACCCGAGTCGGGGCGAAAACACACAATTTATTTCTCCACCTACCCAAAACGCGAACCCGCACACATCTTGATTACATAAATAAATACAAGGTTAATATGTCGACAAAATATGAAGATGCGATCTCTATACAATAACAATCCATATCACGTTAAGAAAGCTGTCTCGGGCCTCAACATTTTGACACGATAATTATAAATATATGTCGCGTGACATGGATCTCCAGACATATTGAAGATGGTCTGTTTACTTTCTGCTTTGTGTGGGAGTGACCTTGGAATTTTGCTAATAAACACTTTATTAGGTGATTTGTGAATAATATTTTTCGTGT
>CM055265.1:14234398-14292992 GCA_029237695.1 Conchocele bisecta
TTATAACTTCTATTTCTTTCATTGAAAAATAACTTTAATAATTTTCATATTGCTGTGACACAAATCCCCGCTGATCTCGAGGTCAACGTCACATACATACCGTATAACCTCGACTTAACAAATAATCCTTAAATCCTTATTTGTGTTTAAAATTGGCGGTCCTTGGTAAAAAAAAAAAATTTTCTTTTTTTTTTTTTATTTTTTTTTTTTTCTTTTTTTTTCTTTTTTTTTTTTATTGGCTAATAAACGCCCCCCCCCCCTAACCCCCCCCACCCCCCCCCACCCACCCCCCCCCCACCCCCAATAAAAAAAAATAAAAAAAACTTTTTTTACCAATGACTGCCAATTTCAAACACAAATAATCTTTTAATCCTTATTTGTGTTTGAAATTGGTGGTCCTTGGTAATTTTTTTTTCTTATTTTCTTTTCTTTTTTTTTTACTGGCTAATAAACCGCCCCCCCCCCCCCCCCCACCCCCAAATATAAATAAATTTTTTTACCAATGACCGCCAATTTCAAACACAAATAATCCTTAAATCCTTATTTGTGTTTGAAATTGGCGGTCCTTGGTAATTTTTTTTTTTTCTTTTCTTTTTTTTTTCTTTTTCTTTTTTTTTCTTTTTTTTAATGGCTAATAAACGCCCCCCCCACCCCCCCCCCCCCTTTTGTAAAATGTAACGCCTCCAGGGGCGTTAATTCGAGGTTATACGGTAGTCTCTTTCAAAACTTAACATCAGAGAAATCGGTTATAACTTCTATTTCCTTGCTCGGATCTGCTTCACATTTCACACATTCATTGCTCCAATGGACCTCTACCACCCTGTGACAAATTCACGTTCATGTCGCTCGCGCTAATCCCAGAGTCAAGGTCACAAGCCCACACACTTGGAAATTTGTACATAATTTAGTTGTACCTGGGCCCACGCGGGGGGTATTCCGTAAGCCTCGCTTACTGACCAATCTAGTTGCCCATGATATCAGTGTGGAAATTTGCATCTGATATAAAATGTATAATAATGACAATCAATATGTGGGGTAATCGTGAATGAATATTTATTTTGGCAAAAAATGTCTCTGATGATGTCTTTTGATATAAAGAACTTTTTGTGCCTTCTGAGTGGGTATGTAGCTTTAAATTTGTTTGAAAAGCCTTAGGTGCGCAAAATTTGCCTACCTCATTGAACACCCTCTTGGGGATTTCAAGCACTGTGAGACAGCGGTATAGCAGACATTAATCAAAATTGTATTATGTACATAGCTGTGCATTGACTGAACACACATTTACTGGTAGTAGTAAGTTTTTATGCCACCGGTCTCGAAGAGCCGGGTGGCATATTGTTTTTGGACCGTCCGTCTGTCCGTCTGTCCGGGCACACATTAGGGTACTTATGTGGCTAGCCCCACAGGGTTATGGACTTAGTAAAGGATAGGGTTGGTTACAATTAGCCACCTAAAAAATCCTTTTATGTGGCTAAAAATCGTTTTATGTGGCTAATATTTAACATGTGATAAGTCACAAGTATCCATTTGTAAGAACGTCCATCTGTCTGTCCGTCCGTCCATCACACTTTTCGGTTAACCACTTTGTCACAGTTTCTCAAATATGCTGCAGGTGGCATCCGCGTTCGACAGACGCATTTCTTGTTGTTATTGAAGACTGATTGAAAATTGTCCAAGTTTTCAAGCTTAATTTCTGCATCCTTAAAAGTCATTTACGCTTATAAAATACTGTGTTAGTGAGAATAAATGGCAGTAAACAGTTGACAAGTTAATTTGGCTATGTTATAAGATTTAATTTGATTTACCATCTTCTTTTACAGGCAGTTCGTCTGTATGGGTAAGTAAGATCTTCATTTGTGGCTATGGTTGGATAAATGGCGTGTGTATCCAACCACACAGTCTGATCAGGATCTGCACTGTTCGCCATTCCATCAATGAAATACCTGTCATGCTTCTAACAAGCAATATAGATCATTATCAGGCTACAGGCATATTCTATTTGATCTGGATCTACACTAGAGCAGAGCCTCGCCCATCCCGTTTCCTAAGCCTTGCCACATATTTTTCCCATTCACGGCACTAACCTACTATTCTCTATATTTTTCCTGAAATGCATTATTTCATATAGAACTAACGACTGCATATATTTGATGATTACAAGTATGCAGAATTATTATACTGAATTCATTACATTATCACAGCCATTTTGGCTTGATAATGTAATAAATTCAGTATAATAAAAATTAATAAATTTATCCTAAGATTGAAAATTGCTCCCTCAAAGTATACTTTGCTAGAAAAGTATACTTTGCAATGTTGGTGAAATAGGCTACAGATCCGCATTTGCACTCCTACATTACAACATGAGTATAATCAGCTGTCTGTTACAAATTACTGTCTGTTTCACGAAAGCTGCCCAAATTTTAAGGCCATATAAACAATTCAAAAACAATATTTTTTTCGATAATATTAAATTAAAGGAAAATTTAAGAATGAGCCTTCTTTTTATTTCGTGAAATTTAGTCAAATATTGGTTTTAATACAAAAAATTGATTTCTCTATGGGAATTTAACCAATCGCCTGTGATTTAACATGGGGGAAAAAGAGGTAGAGGAGTGTGGAAATTTACTCAGAAACCTGGCTAGATAGCTTGGAAATGATCTAACTAAGAAAACAAAAGTTAAATTTTGAAAATCGGTCCAGGATTACTGAAATTCTAAAAAATGTCCCCATGTTAAATCCCCATAGACATCTTCACTCTGGGATTTAACATGGGGAAATTGTTTTTTCGCAATAAAATCAAAATTTGACCAAATTTCACGAAATAAAGAGAAGGCTCATTCTTAAATTTTCCTTTAATTTAATATTATCAAAAAAAATATTGTTTTTTAATTGTTTATATGGCCGTAAAATTTGGGCAGCTTTCGTGAAACAGACAGTAGTGTCGACTTTCATTGTCACAAATACAGGACACCAGGGGGACGTTTCACTAAACCTCGTACGACTAAAATGTTCGTAAGTGCAAAATTAGGATGGTCTGTAAATTTCACATTAAAAATGTTTTCTTGTACACAATCATTGGACTTACATTTATTGAGCATAGGCTGCATGTGCAGCCTATGCTCAATAAATATAAATCTTTCAATTGAAATTTCCAGACGATTCTAAATTTACACTTACGAACATTTTAGCCATACAAAGTTCAGTGAAACGGGCCCCTGGTTGTGTAAAATTTTAACTCATTTACATTTGAACCCCTAGTGAACTCACACAAGAATCTTGTGACTAATTTTGGGGCCAGTCTAGGTCTTATTATCATGTATTAATGAATCAAATAAACCACCCACAATGAAATCCCAAACAATTAAGCATAATTCCATCCATTTTCAGACAGGTCAAACCCATTTTTCTCCATGAAAGAACAATTCAAAAGCTCTACTATTGTCTGTTCCACGTTTTGCTGCCGACGAACTATTGGCCATTAAATCTAAAAAATATTTAAAAGAAAGTACTTTTTCATCAATAACAAAAAAGTCACCCTCCCCAAAAAAAATTATTTGATGATAATTCCAGCACAAATATATTTACACAATTCCTTAACATTTGATTGGACCGTAGCAAGTCTGTCCAAAATTTATATCCCAGTAACCCAGAACTACTTTCCGTAACCGTGAGGCGCAGTTAAAATAATTCTTATTATGCCCCCGCTACCGAAAGGTACGGGGGCATATAGTGTTACCGGCGTCCATCCGTACGTCTGGCCGTCCGTACGTCCCGATATTATATTCTTTAGTAACTTCTACATGGCTTCACATATTATGTCAATATTTATACACATGATACATATGAACATCCCTTACACACTCCACCCCCCAGTACTTCGACCTTGACCTTTGGCTTTGACCTTTTCCACTTTAAATGTTTGCTTGGCACTTTGGGACAAATCTACATGCACGTTTCTCAATCCTACACTAACTTCTCAATACTTTTGCCAATCGCTTAAATATTTATACACATGATACATATGAACATGCCCTACACACTCCACCACCCAGTACTTCGACCTTGACCTTTGACCATCACCTTTTTCTACTTTAAATGTTTACTTACCACTTTGGGACAAATCTACGTGCACGTTTCTCAATCCTTCAATAACTTTCTCAATACTTTTGCCAATCCTTAAATATATATACACATTGATACATATGAACATGCCCTACACACTCCACCACCAGTACTTCGACCTTGACCTTTGACCTTCACCTTTTCTACTTTAAATGTTTACTTACCACTTTGGGACAAATCTACGTGCACGTTTCTCAATCCTTCAATAACTTCTCAATACTTTTGCCAATCCCTTAAATATATATACACATGATACATATGAACATGCCCTACACACTCCACCACCCAGTACTTCGACCTTGACCTTTGACCTTCATCTTTTCTAATTTAAATGTTTACTTACCACTTTGGGACAAATCTATGTGCACATTTCTCAATCCTACAATAACTTCTCAATACTTTTGCCAATCGCTTAAATATTTATACACATGATACATATGAACATGCCCTAACACACTCCACCACCCAGTACTTCGATCTTGACCTTTGACCTTCACCTTTTCTACGTTAAATGTTTACTTAGCATTTTGGGACAAATCTACGTGCACATTTCTCAATCCTACAATAACTTCTCAATACTTTTGACAATCGCTTAAATATTTATACACATGATACATATGAACATGCCCTACACACTCCGCCACCCAGTACTTCGACCTTGACCTTTGACCTTCACCTTTTCTACTTTAAATGTTTACTTAGCACTTTGGGACAAATCTACATGCACGTTTCTCAATCCTACAATAACTTCTCAATACTTTTGCCAATCCCTTAAATATTTATACACATGATACATATGAACATGCCCTACACACTCCACCACCCAGTACTTCGACCTTCACCTTTGACCTTCACCTTTTCTACTTTAAATGTTTACTTAGCACTTTGGGACAAATCTAAGTGCACGTTTCTCAATCCTACAATAACTTCTCAATACTTTTGTCAATCGCTTAAATAGTTATACACATGATACATATGAACATGCCTTACACACTCCACCACCCAGTACTTCGATCTTGACCTTTGACCTTTACCTTTTCTACGTTAAATGTTTACTTAGCACTTTGGGACAAATCTACGTGCACGTTTCTCAATCCTACAATAACTTCTGAATACTTTTGCCAATCCCTTAAATATGTATACACATGATACATATGAACATGCCCTACACACTCGACCACCCAGTACTTCGACCTTGACCTTTGACCTTCACCTTTTATACTTTAAATGTTTACTTAACACTTTGGGACAAATCTACGTGCACGTTTCTCAATCCTACAATAACTTCTCAATACTTTTGCCAATCACTTAAATATTTTTATACACATGATACATATGAACATGCCCTACACACTCCACCACCCAGTACTTCGACCTTCACCTTTGACCTTCACCTTTTCTACTTTAAATGTTTACTTACCACTTTGGGACAAATCTATGTGCACGTTTCTCAATCCTACAATAACTTCTCAATACTTTTGCCAATCACTTAAATATTTTATACACATGATACATATGAACATGCCCTACACACTCCACCACCAGTACTTCGACCTTCACCTTTGACCTTCACCTTTTCTACTTTAAATGTTTACTTACCACTTTGGGACAAATCTATGTGCACGTTTCTCAATCCTACAATAACTTCTCAATACTTTTGCCAATCACTTAAATATTTTTATACACATGATACATATGAACATGCCCTACACACTCCACCACCCAGTACTTCGACCTTGACCTTTGAACTTCACCATTTCTACTTTAAATGTTTACTTAGCACTTTGGGACAAATCTACGTGCACATTTCTCAATCCTACAATAACTTCTCAATACTTTTGACAATCGCTTAAATATTTATACACATGATACATATGAACATGCCCTACACACTCCACCACCCAGTACTTCGACCTTGACCTTTGAACTTCACCTTTTCTACTTTAAATGTTTACTTAGCACTTTGGGACAAATCTACGTGCACATTTCTCAATCCTACAATAACTTCTCAATACTTTTGACAATCGCTTAAATATTTATACACATGATACATATGAACATGCCCTACACACTCCACCACCCAGTACTTCGACCTTGACCTTTCACCTTCACCTTTTTATGCCCCCGCAACCGAATGGTGAGTGGGGCATATAGTGTTACCGGTGTCCATCCGTACTCGGGTAAATGGCTTGTAATCAAATATGCCTCGTTTTCTTTGGCTGCCAGCGGGGGCATTCGTGTGCCGACAGGCCACATTTCTAGTTTTTGTTAAGAATTAAGTCACAAAAATGAAAAACAACGGACGACAATTTTCGTCTCCCGCGTATTGAGGGTTAAAAGAAGCAATTTTAACCTTGAGACCGCTACACACAACAATTGTCGTCTGTTGTTGGTTTTACATATTGCCTTATTTCTCAATAAAAACATGGTTTGACAGCACTTCAGAATCAGTGCTATCAAACCATGTTGTAAATTATTCTAAAATGCTGTCCAAGCATGTATTTGATGATAAAAATGGAAAATAGAAAATAAACAGCAGACAACAAAAAATTAAGATAGTGGTGTAAGGGTTAAAGACGGAATCCTGTGCTCAGTCTTTGACCAATGAAATTGCTGGATGTTGAGCATGGGATTCAGAAACATGCTCACAAAGTTGTATAGCGGGTATTCACATTTTAATAGTCGCTGGGGACTACTTTCTGTTTCACGAAACCTGCCCAAATATTTAAGAATGAGCCTTCTTTTTATGTCGTGAAATTTTGACAAATATTGATTTTATTACGAAAAATGAGTTCGCTATTGGAATTTAACATGGAGAAAAAGAGATGGAGAACCTGGAGTCGAAAAACGAAAAAATTTGGAAATTGATTCTGAAATCTAGCTAGATAACTTGGAAATGATCTAACTAAGAAAACAAGTTACATTTTGAAAATTGGTTCACTATTTCAGAAATTATAAAAAATTTCCCCATTTTTTAATCCCCATAGACATCTTCACTTTAACATGTGGAAATTGTTTTTTTCGCAATAATATTGAAACAAATTTCACGAAATAGAAAGTAGGCTCATTCTTAAAATTTGCTATAATTTAATATTATCAAAAAATATATTGTTTTTCCATTATTTATATAGCCGTAAAGTTGGGCAGGTTTCGTGAAACCGACACAGTAGGTACCAGTGTGTTTGTGACTGGAGAAACGGGACTGATGGAATTGTGACCAGTTTAGACCTGATCAAATAGCACACTCCTGCATGTCGGGTGTTTCATTGTTGGAATGGCCAACAGTGCAGTGCGGATGCACAGGCTGATCTGGAGCTACAGTGCTCACAAAAAAAAACACCAATTTATCCAGTCACAGTCACCATTCAGCCACTCATTAGCACTCACAAGTAAGTAAGACCTCCACTTCCTCCATTCTTACCTCCGCCAGCTTTATTTCACAATGGTGCTGGTGGCGAGTTTGAATGGTAATCGTGGTGGTAAGATTGGAGATGTGGGAGATGTTTGTTTTTTTTATCGATATGGCACAACTGGTTAGATAGAGTCGGCTAGTAGAGTGGGAAATACAATTGTATTTCATAAACTCCAGTGGTGTACAAAACCACTCTTAGAGATCAAGGTGCATGATCACGTGGTTACAACAACAACAACGTTGCCCACTCCAAAGTATGTATTACATGTATTTGATATTTTCCTTAATATGCAACGGATTTTGATGAAATATGGCGCAGGAAACGCGTCTTCATGAGCTTCATTTGGTGGTCTAGGAAGTTTGGCACAGACACGGAAATTGATTCTTCGCAAAAACGACTGAAGTTTGGGCGAAAATACAGAGACCACCAAATGCAGCTTAACAAGACGTGTTTGATGCGCCATATTTCATCAAAATCCTTTACGTAATAAGGACACTATAAAAGAATACGTACTTTGAATCGGTACTTGTTGTTGTTGTTAGTACCACGTGATCATACACCTTGGAGATGTGAGAGAGGTGGAGATCTGTAGCCTATTTCAACAACATTGCAAAGTTTACTTATCTAGCAAAGTATACTTTGAGGGAGTAATCATATATTTTCTCGAAATTCATTATTTCATATAGAACTAACGACTGCATATATTTGATGATTAAAAGTATGCAGAATAATATACTGAATTTATTACATTATCACAGCCAAAATGGCTGTGATAATGTAATAAATTTAGTATAATAAAAATTAATAAATTTATCAAGAAATTTAAAATTTCTCCCTCAAAGTATACTTTGTTAGAAAAGTATACTTTACAATTTTGATGAAATCGGCTACTGGCTTGTAGTTGACTGCTACTACAGCCAGTTTGTGATTATTCTTCTAAGATTGTTATTGTATAATATGTCCCCTGGATCAAAAAAGCAACCTTATGGCATGTTCACCCTTTCTGGCTGGTTTGTTGCATTAGAATGGTGAATTGCTTAAGCCCAGATCAGCTTGTGAGATCAGCTTGCTGGTTACAAATGACCTTTACATCCATTCTAGCTCGACTGTTTTGTATGAATGGTGAACAGTTTAATCCTTATAATGCTGAATTAAATTGTTGTCTGCTATTTTTTAGCTCACCTGAGCGAAGCTCATGTGAGCTATTGTTACCACAATGTGTCCGTCGTCCGTCGTCGTCCGTGAACATTTTCAAACGTCTTCTCCTCGATAACCATTGGGCCTATAGTCACCAAACTTCATGGTCATGGTCCTTAGGTAGGGGGATTACAAAATTGTTAAAATGACGTCAATGATTACGTAATCCAAGACGTAATCAAAAATCTTCTTCTCAAGAACCGCCAACCGGATTTCGACAAAACTTGGTAGGAATGATCGATGTACAATGCTCTTTCAAAGTTGTTAAAATGGTGACGCCGGGGTCAAAAATGGGCGTGGCCCGTGGGGTCAAATTGAGGTCAAATTTTATTTTTGACCGAATATGGTCATGTCATATATCAAATTGAAGGTATCAATGAGGCGATCACTCTGGTGCATTTATTGTCGAAATCGGATGGTTATGTCATCCAAGATGGCCGCCAAAAGGTCAAACAGTCGTTCTTTTATTAGAGATTTCAAAATTCTTCTTCACATGAACTGCTTGGCCCATGGTAGCCAAACTTAAAAGTTATGGTCCATGGGTGAAGCCTTTTCAGATTTGTTAAAATGGAGGTCATCACTAATCCAAGATGGCCGCCGTCTAAAAATAGCATAAATTCTTAAAAAATCTTCTTCTCATGAACCGCTAGCCTGATTTCGACGAAACTTGGTAGGATTGATCGATGTACAATGCTCTTTCAAATTGTTAAAATGGTGACCCTGGGGTCAAAAATGGGCGTGGCCCGTGGGGTCATATTTTATTTTTGACCGAATATGGTCATGTTACATATCAAATCGAAGGTATTAATGAGGCGATCACTCTGGTACATTTTTTGTCGAAATCGGATTGTTATGCCATCCAAGATGGCCGCCGAAATTTCAAAAGGTCGTTCTTTTATTAGAGATTTCAAAATTCTTCTTCACATGAACCCCTTGGCCCATGGTGGCCAAACTTAAAAGTTATGGTCCATGGGTGAAGCCTTTTCAGATTTGTTAAAATGGAGGTCATCGCTAATCCAAGATGGCCGCCGTCTAAAAATAGCATAAATTCTTAAAAAATCTTTTTCTCATGAACCGCTAGCCTGATTTCGACGAAGCTTGGTAGGAATGATGGATGTACAATGCTCTTTCAAAGTTGTTAAAATGGTGACCCCGGGGTCAAAAATGGGCGTGGCCCGTGGGGTCAAATTTTATTTTTGACCGAATATGGTCATGTTATATATCAAATCAAAGGTATCAATGAGGCGATCACTCTGGTACATTTTTTGTCGAAATCGGATTGTTATGTTATCCAAGATGGCCGCCGAAATGGCAAAAGGTCGTTCTTTTATTAGAGATTTCAAAATTCTTCTTCACATGAACCGCTTGGCCCATGGTAGCCAAACTTAATAGTTATGGTCAATGAGTGAAGCCTTTTCAGATTTGTTAAAATGGAGGTCATCGCTAATCCAAGATGGCCACCGTCTAAAAATAGCATAAATTCTTAAAAAATCTTCTTCTCATGAACTACCAGCCGGATTTCGACTAAACTTGGTAGGAATGATCGATGTACAATGCTCTTTCAAAGTTGTGAAAATGGTGACCCCGGGGTCAAAAATGGGCATGGCCCGTGGGGTCAAATTGGGGTCAATTTTATTTTTGACCGAATATTCTCATGTCATATATTAAATTGAAGGTATCGATGAGGCGATTGCTCCGGTGCAATATTTGTCGGAATCGGATGATTATGTCATTCATGATGGCCACCAAAAGGTCCATTTATTCAAGATTTTGAACGTCTTTTTCTTAGGAACCACATGGCCGATGATGGCCAAACTTCATAGGAAGTTATGATCCTTGGGTGAAACATTTTCAGATTTGGTAAAATGAGAGTCATCGCTTAATCCAAGATGACCGCCATCTAAAAATAGCACAATTTTTTTAAAACACCTGAGCTCAATGTCACATTCATCTCTGGTGTTCATGGAGTCAGGTGAGCGAATTAGGGCCATCATGGTCCTCTTGTTTTTTTTACTTCTCGTTTTAAAACATAGTTTGACAGCACTTTAGAATCATTTCCACACTTTAGAATCGTTTCCAGTGGAAATGATTCTATGATTCTAAAGTGCTGCCAAACCATGTTTTCATTGATAAAAATGACAAAATATGAAACAGCAGCAGACAACAGTTTTTGTTTCCCGCATACTAAGTGTCAAGCCCCGATGCTTGTCGAAAATGTCACGAGGTCCATTTTTTTGCCACTGGCTCTTGTATAATTCAGTGGGAGGTTGTCTGATTAGCGCAATCGGTAACGAGTGCACTTCACACCAATGCGGCGGCTCCGGGTTCGATCATCCTCGGCAGGGGCAGTATGCGAGATGGTATGGTGGTCGCCAGATCGGAAAAATGGGTTTCCTCCGGGTACTCCAGTTTCCTCCCACATTATTGACTACTCTTACGCCTTCATCTGCATAAGTGCATTGTAAAATACATAACGTTTATCCTTTTTTTATAATTCAGGGTTCCAAGGTGGGCTTTATCGGCCTGGGTAACATGGGAGGTCACATGGTCCGTAACCTGCTGAAGAAAGGTCACCCGGTCGTTGTGTTTGACCTCTCAAAGGACGCTGTTCAGAGCGCTAAGGAGGCTGGTAGGTTTTGGTTAGACATATCACTATGACCCAATCACGTTGCCCTCACTCTCAGATATAGCAAGGTGGCAGAAAAGGAAAAATGTCATATTAACCCTTTCAACACCAAGTAACTTAATAGGATGTTCCATGCCAATGTTTCAGACTATTCCATTTGTAAAAAGGGGATATTTTTTGTTCTCAAAAATATGAAAATTACTTTCAAACAGTGCAGATCCTGATGAGACGGCTCGTTATGAGCCGGCTCATCTGGATCTGCACTGTTTGCATATAGCGGGCTTTCGGGTTCAAAGGGTTAACAGTATTAACCCTTTCAACACCAAGTAACTTAATAGGATGTTCCATGCCAATGTTTCACGCTATTTCATTAATTTTGTTCATTCAAATTATCCCATTCTTCTAAAAGGGTAATCTGTACGACGTTTAAAATTATTAACAAACAGTGGAGATCCTGATGAGACGGCTCGTTACGAGCCGGCTCATCTGGATCTGCACTGTTTGCAAACATTGTCTCTATAGAGGTCTGTGGTGTTGAAAGGGTTAATAATAAAAAATGAAAGAAAACAGCAATATAGAGACCTGGCATTTTAGTCTAGGCTTGGGTAGATACACATTTGTGGCAGACCCTGTGACTAGATAAATAGTGCTTAATCGTTTTGTGACCGGTATAGATCCAGATCAGCCTGTGCATCCGCTCAGTCTGATCAGGATCTGCACTGTTTGCCATTCCATCAAACACCGGCCATGCATTAACATGCAACGTAGATCATTGTCAGGGTACATAAGTGTTATATTCGATCAGGAGCTACACTGGTCACAGATGCAATAAGCCCCATTTTGCCTGTCACAGCCACATTATTAATTCGTTCCCACGAAAAAACAATTTGTTCCATCAATTTAACAATTTGTTCCCACGATATAGCAATTCGTTCCCATGAATTAACAATTCGTTCCCGCGGGAACGAATTGTTATTTCGTGTGAACGAATTGTTGAATTGTTATTTCGTGGGAACGAATTGTTGATATAGCAATTCGTTCCTATGAATTAACAATTCGTTCCCGCGGGAACGAATTGTTATTTTGTGGGAACAAATTGTTATTTCGTGGGAACGAATTAATAAAAAAAAATCCATGTCCCCTGCTGTCAGCTCAACTAGTTCTACATCCAGGGCTCCAGATAAGGAATTAGTAATTGAGTATTGTCACTCCATCATTTCTGAAACAATTGGGTATTTCAAAATTTTAATTTGGTAAAATAATATCACACTGCTGTTTACACATCAACAGACTGAAATTATTGAATAGTTTGCTTCAAAATGAAAACATGTCTTGGCATTTCATAATAATCGTCTCTGGAGACAATTCTAATGAAATACCAAGCTGTGTTTTCATGGAAAATAAGAAAACTATGCTATATTTGTGGTCTGTTTATTGTTTTCTGCAGCATGATAAAGGTACCACAAATTTGTTATTGCTTTTTGATACTCGCTACTTCTGATTTCAATTGGGTTTTTTGCAGTTTTAATTGGCTATTTAAGCAAATACGCAGCTTATCTGGAGCACTGCTACATCCCCTGCGGGGTTCCGTACAAGCCCGATATGTTCTCAAGTTTTCTTACAAAAGAAACAAAATGAATGTATTACTAAATCAATAATGAACAGGGTAGGCCCTGATCAGACTACATGCAGATCTGGACTACTCAGTACACTGGTTGCAAAATCATTATGGCCTATTTTGTATTCGCTCACATTAGTGGAAAGTGAGACATGGTTGTCACAATTCCGGCATAGAAGTCGATGTTTGCAATTTTGGATGTACATGTGCTTTCAAATGTTGATTATCTCCTATTTCACCCAAGATTGCAAAGTATAGTTTGAGGGAGAAATTTTCAATTTTAGGATAAATTTATTAATTTTTAGCTAGGTTTTTTGGAAAAAAAATCCAGGCTATTGGATTGGCGAAAGCCGGGCGGGCGGGCGGCGGGCGGGCGGGCGGGCGGCGTCCACAATCAATGTTAAGTTTTCGTGTTTGAGTCCATTTCTTTGTTACTGTACCACCTAGGACCACCAAACTTTCACAGCTTCATAATCAAAGGGTGCCCACCACATATCACTATCCAACATGTTCCTTTTTTTTTTAACTTGACCCATTTTTTCCGCGTAGTCGACTTAGCCATTTTCAATGTTAAGTTTTCGCGTTTACAATGTTAAGTTTTCGTGTTTAAGTCCATTTCTTTGGTACTGTACCACCTAGGACCACCAAATTTTATTTTCACAGCTTCATAATCAAGGGGTACCCACCACATATCACTATCCAACATGTTACTTTTTTTTTTAACTTCACCCATTTTTTCCCCGCATACAACTATCCAACATGTGACCATTTTTTTACCTTCACCTATTATTTCTACGTAATTGACTTAGCCATTTTCAACGTTAACTTTTTAACGTACGTCTGGTTAAAGTTTTTTGGTTTTAAAACTTTTTTGTTATACTATATCTCTGCAACTGCTTCGCCCATTACCTTGAAACTTCACATGGGTGTTTATCATCATCCATATTTTCATTCTAACCCCCAACCGTGCGGCCCCTGTGCCCAATGTCAAGGTCAAATTACTTTGAATTTTTTTGTTAAAGTTTTTTTGTGTACTATATCTCTGCAACTGCTTCACCCAATACCTTGATACTTCACATGGGTGTTTATCATCATTGTTGCACCTGCTTGCGGAAAGCGCGATCCTGTGCCCAATGTCAAGGTCAAATTACTTTGATTTTTTTTGTTAAAGTTTTTTCGTGTACTATATCTCTGCAACTGCTTCACCCAATACCTTGATACTTCACATGGGTGTTTATCATCATTGTCGCACCTGCTTGCGGAAAGCGCGATCCTGTGCCCAATGTCAAGGTCAAATTACTTTGAATTTTTTTGTTAAAGTTTTTTCGTGTACTATATCTCTGCAACTGCTTCACCCAATACCTTGATACTTCACATGGGTGTTTATCATCATTGTCGCACCTGCTTGCGGAAAGCGCGATCCTGTGCCCAATGTCAAGGTCAAATTACTTTAATTTGAATTTTTTTGTTAAAGTTTTTTCGTGTACTATATCTCTGCAACTGCTTCACCCACTACCTTGATACTTCACATGGGTGTTTATCATCATTGTCGCACCTGCTTGTGGAAAGCGCGATCCTGTGCCCAATGTCAAGGTCAAATTACTTTGAATTTTTTTGTTAAAGTTTTTTCGTGTACTATATCTCTGCAACTGCTTCACCCACTACCTTGATACTTCACATGGGTGTTTATCATCATTGTCGCACCTGCTTGCGGAAAGCGTGATCCTGTGCCCAATGTCAAGGTCAAATTACTTTGAATTTTTTTGTTAAAGTTTTTTCGTGTACTATATCTCTGCAACTGCTTCACCCAATACCTTGATACTTCACATGGGTGTTTATCATCATTGTCACACCTGCTTGCGGAAAGCGCGATCCTGTGCCCTATGTCAAGTTCAAATTTACTTTGAATTTTTTTGTTAAAGTCTTTTCGATGTACTATATCACTGCAACTGCTTCACCCAATACCTTGTTTTTTTACTTCACATGGGTGTTTATCATCATTGTCACACCTGCTTGCGGAAAGCGCGATATCGTCGGCATTTTGGCATACGTCCGTCCGTTCGTCCGTGTGTCCGGTTAAAGTTTTTTGGTTAAAGTTTTTCCATCTACTATATCTATTTTTTTAGTGTCCATGCCTCGCCCCAAGGCGCGACATGCAGGCCACGGCCATCTAGTCTACAAAAAGTGGGTATAATTATGTTATCCAAGTGTCTATGCTTGGAAAAAACCTGGCCTTCGTGGCTTTGCCACGTTATTATACTGAATTTATTACATTATCACAGCCATTTTGGCTGTGATAATGTAATAAATTCAGTATAATAATTCTGCATACTTTTAATCATCAAATATATGCCGTCGTTAGTTCTATATGAAATAATGCATTTCAGGAAAAATAAATGATTACTCCCTCAAAGTATACTTTGCAATGTTAGTGAAATCGGCTACAGATCTGTTACTTGGATCATTACCAAACTTCATCAATAGCTGTTTCACATCGATTACTGTCCACCCAGTGTAGCTGTTTCACATCGATTACTGTCCACCCAGTGTAGCTGTTTCACATCGATTACTGTCCACCCAGTGTCATTCGGGCGACCTTGACCTGGGCATCGGTGACATTGACCTTCCAGCGATTGTTTGTTTTTTATAGAGATCCAGATAAGCTGTGTATTGGTGTATTTTATGCACTTACTTTTAGCAGATTACAAAATACTCATATACAGCAATGGG
Organism: Conchocele bisecta; assembly: GCA_029237695.1. Taxonomy (NCBI): domain Eukaryota; kingdom Metazoa; phylum Mollusca; class Bivalvia; order Lucinida; family Thyasiridae; genus Conchocele; species Conchocele bisecta. The sequence goes on from CM055265.1 coordinate 14,250,108, forward strand.
AAAATATGCATTGATTTTCAAATTTAGTAGTGAAAATACTGCAATAAAGTTGAATTTTTAAATTTGTTTATTTTTGTATCATTTGTTCCCTATTTAATACGGAAGAAAATCAATAATACATTTGTAAAAGTAAAATACACATTGAATTTGAAATATGGGGGTATAATACTTTTTATATACTTTTAGATATTTGCTTTTTGCAGTTCAACTAAGTAAATTTTCAACTTGATTACAGTATTTTCATTACTCAATTTGAAAATCAATGCGTATTTTCACATTGCTGTGCTTAGTTTATACTCCCACTTTTGATAATCAATGCGTATTTTCACATTGCTGTGCTTAGTTTATACTCCCACTGTTGATAATCAATGCGTATTTTCACATTGCTGTGCTTAGTTTATACTCCCACTTTTGATAATCAATGCGTATTTTCACATTGCTGTGCTTAGTTTATATCCCAGTGAATCAAGTATTTTCACATTGCTGTGCTTAGTTTATACTCCCACTGTTGATAATCAATGCGTATTTTCACATTGCTGTGCTTAGTTTATACTCCCACTGTTGATAATCAATGCGTATTTTCACATTGCTGTGCTTAGTTTATACTCCCACTGTTGATAATCAATGCGTATTTTCACATTGCTGTGCTTAGTTTATACTCCCACTGTTGATAATCAATGTGTATTTTCACATTGCTGTGCTTAGTTTATACTCCCACTGTTGATAATCAATGCGTATTTTCACATTGCTGTGCTTAGTTTATACTCCCACTGTTGATAATCAATGCGTATTTTCACATTGCTGTGCTTAGTTTACTGTTGATAATCAATGCGTATTCTGCTAAATTAAGTGCAAAATATGCACCTTTTCTGGAGCACTTCTGTGATGTTTCAAAATGATCGGAATCTACAATTGTTAGAAATGCACCTGAAAACGTGATTGACCTTGGTTGCCAGGGGCAGAGGTCTGAGTCGTACCGTCCCATATGACCTTGACCTTGGGTGTTACTACTGTCTGTTCCACTATTTTGCTGCCGACAAACTTTTGGCTATTAAACACATTAAATCTAAAAAATATTTAAAAGTAAGTACGTTTTTTTATCAATAACAAAAAAGTCACCCTCCCCCAAAAAAAATTGATGAAATTCCATCGAATATTGATATTATTGCGAAACGATTTTCCTATGGGAATTTAACATGGGAGCTAAAAATAGATTTTTTGTAAATATTTTTTTTATTTGTGGACCGAGTTTCAAAATCTAACTTGTTTTCTTAGTTACATCATTTTCAAACTATCTCGCCAGGTTTCGGAGTCGATTTCCAAATTTTTGATAAAAAAACAAAAAATTTGGGAAATTGACTCCCCATGTTAAATTCCCATAGGAAAATCGTTTTTTCGCAATAAAATCAATATTTGATGGAATTTCATCAAATAATTATTTTTGGGGAGGGTTACTTTTTTGATATTGATGAAAAAGTACTTACTTTTAAATATTTTTTTAGATTTCATGTGTTTAATGGCCAAACGTTTGTCGGCAGCAAAACGTGGAAAAGACAGTAGTTCACATCTGTCCAAGTTGGACAGTCCCATATGAAATATGACCTTAACCTGTGACCTTGGTTGCCAGGGGCGGAGGTGGCGGGTACCCCTGCGGAGGTGGCTGGCCAGGTGAGCCAGTTGGTGAGCATGTTGCCGGAGAGCTCCCACGTACAGGAGGTGTATACGGGTGCAAATGGTGTCTTCAGGTGTGTGTCGTTATTACGATATGTGGCTGCGACTGGAGAAATGGGGATCAAGATCAGCCTGTGCATCCGCACAGGCTGATCAGGACCTGCAATGTTCGCCTTTTCATCAATACGGTCATGCTTCTAACAAACAATATACATGTATATGTAGATCGTTATCAGACGACAGGAGTATGCTATTTGATCAGGAGCTACACTGGCCACAAATCCCATAAGCCCCATTTCTCCTGTCGGTCATATATGTGTCCCTCAACATGATCTTATTGTCATAGTTTATGTCCAGTTTATGTCCAGTGGTCTTTTTGCTGTGGCTGGTCACATGTCGATGGTCTAGCAACAGAAGGTCGTAACTGCTATGCTAAAGCATAGCAGTTACGACCTTATGTTATTAGACCATCGATGTGTTGAAACACAATGTCACTTGTAACCCTTTTATCTGTGTTAACCCTTTCAACACCACGGGCCTGTATAGTGGTATTGGCAAATAGTGTAGATCCAGATGAGCCGGCTCGTGACGAGCCGTCTCATCAAGATCTGCACTTTTTGCAAGTAATTTTCATATTTTTGAGAACAAAAACACCACCTTTTCGTAAATGAATATCATTTATGGTTGTTGGATTTGCTGCAAAATTAACATATCAAAAAGGTCAGGGTATTCTAATTTCATGGATGAATATATGTATATTTTTACGTAAATATAGAGCTGATTTTAGGCATTTCCCGCATTATGGACGTTGGCCCGGCCTTAAATTATCTTAGCTGTTGATAGGCCGTTAAACGCCAATAAATCAAATCAAAGTTAAAAGACATAGAAATTTGTGTTAAAGTTTATGAGGCGTATGTATATCCATCAGTTTCCATCCGATTTATTGCCGATCTCTGGCTACGGCACTCTATAGCAATTATGTCTCGTGCAAAAGATTGAGGCGAGTCGTACATAACTCCAGTACAGTCAACACTTGTTTACGCAAAGTTTCGGGGACTGAGGAAAATACTTTGAGTAAATGAAAATTATCGAGGTATCGAGTGTAGACTATATCAACCTCACTATGTGTGGGCTGGGTATTTGTTGCTGTGGAGGCAGGGGCTACCAACAAATGTTGTTTTGACCGGCCTGATCAGGGTTTACAATTACCGCCGTTTTCTCCGCAAAGCATTTATATTGCTGATAATTGGGCCCCTTTTGTCATGTTATGTCCATGCTGTTGAACATAGCCACAATAACTGTGGCTGTGACTGGAGAAATGGGGCTTATGTGTTTTGAGACCAGTGTAGATCCAGACCAGCCTGCGCATCCGCGCAGTCTGATCAGGATCTACACTGTTTGCAATTCTGTCGTAGCACCTCCATTTTGATTCCAGGTAACAGTATATATCATTGCCAGGCTGCAGGAACGTGCTAGTCGATCATGAGCTAGACGGACCATCAATCACTTAGCCCCATTTCTCCAGTCACAGCCACAATCAGTTTTATAGTTCGCCCTAGTGTATAAGCCAATCGCTGGACAGAATTGTGCTCCACTTATTTCACATATTGCAACGTTTAACCCCAATAAGTTGTGTATTACCAGATTTAATGATTAACTGTTTGACAGGAAATGGAAAATCAATACTTGGATGGGAAATTGTGTTGTACACTTGGTTATTGTTATTTTTCAGGAACTAAATGCTGCGGTCGCTAGCGCTCCTTCGAATTTAATTCCTTAAAAATCCAATATGTGACCAATAACTTATTCATATTGCGTGGTCCACGTTTGCAGTGCAGTACAGAAGGGCAGCCTGATGATTGACTGCAGCACGATTGATCCGTCCGTCTCCCAGACGATGGCCGACATTGCCGCGGGCAAGGGGGCGGAGTTTGTCGATGCCCCCGTATCTGGAGGTATGTAGCATGTGGGATGTGGTCACCTGGTTTTGCTCCTGACAAACAGACCCTCAAAAATTTATTTAATTGTACATTTGTATTCCAAGGGGCCGTTTCCCTAAACTTCATATGACTAAAATGTTTGTAAGTGCAAAATTATGATAGTCTGTAAATTTCACATTAACAATGTTTCCTTGGTAAACAATTATTGGATTTACATTTATTGAGCATAGGCTGCGTATGCAGCCTATGCTCAATAAATGTAAATCCATCAATTGAAACTTACAGACGATCCTAAATTTGCGCTTACTGAGAAGATGCAGCTAGAACAAAGATGTGACAGTAAATGTTGCATAATAACCTATAAAAATCAGGACGAGATGTTGATGATGAGAGATGTATATGGTGAAATCACAAAGCACATGTGGAAGAGGTGTAGAAGACTCGGATGTGTTCATCAATAAACTCCCATTACCCCACCCACCTGCTGTCGTACAGTACATTACGGCATATACCATAATGTACAGTACAACAAGTGGTGGGATAATGGGACATTTTTATGTCACATGTCCGAGCCCGAAGAACAAGTCTGGGTCACTGTGCGTGAACTGTCAGTGTCAGATAGGTTAAACTCACTGTCGGCACACTCCATAGTGCGATTTGAAAAGCTAGGAGAAATAGTGCTAGACGGATGTCGATGATGCAACATAATTGCGCTTGTGCATTGCCAAAAGTGCAGATCCAGATGAGCCGGCTCATAACGAGCCGCCGTCTCATCAGGATCTGCACTTTTTGTGCATTACTTTGGAGAGGGACACATGTACACTTCTCCAATTGAGTTGTGACAATGGATGAAACTGTTGCCAAATAGTTTGAATTTGAGCTGTTATTCCTTCATCTAAATTCGCCCATCCCTACCCATCGTGATTTTATTTTGAATCCCGTATACGCACCAAAGAGAAGCGCATCGACCATCGTCAATTCAGTACAGTTGCACTGTTGGAACAGTGTTAAAGTTCATGGCCTGGGCGCTGTCGGAAGTGCAATCGGTACCATTGTGTTTAATTTGGAAAATACTAATTCATTATGAAATAAAATCAGGGGCATAACCATGGTAGCGCTAACATAATTTCAAATTGACGTTGGGCCGCAAATCGCGTCATGACGTAGCGGTGTTAGCAATAAAAGTGTTGATGACATGTGTATAATAAGTGGTAAAATTAATGTGAAATTGATGCAACATTCATCAATCACAATGTACATGTATGTGTATATTCTGACAGTTAACCCAACATGGATTTCACAAAACTTGTCCAGGTATATTATGAACACCCCTCATTCTTTGGGGATTGACTTCATGGTATGGGATTCCAAATAAAACAGGTTATTTCGCAATAAGTTTGTGTCAGACTACACAGTTTATCTATAAATATATGCATCACAGTTGAGGTGGCTACTTGTCTTAAAGGTACATGCCCACTCAGTAGGCACAATCTGTTCTATATATCAGAGACATCATCTGAGACATTTTCTGGCAAAATAAACATTAATTCACCATTACCCAACGTATGGATTGGCATTATTGTACATTTTATATCAGATGTAAACCACACTGATATCAGGGGTGATAACCGTGTTTCCTTAAACTGTTAACGGATATCACCATTTATTATCTGTATTTATGTTTTGATGTGCAATGATCATTCTTTATAATCTGTTGAAAATATTATTTTTTCAGGTGACGCATTTAATTAGTATAAATAATTGTATATGCATATGTTAATTTAGTATAAATAATTGTATATGTATATGCTAATATGCATATGAAAATAGCCTGATACCACCAGTCACTGCACCGTCGGAGTGCCATGCTGGCGACCCAGGTTCGATTCAGGGTTCAGTTCCAGGCGTCAGTATTTCTGAGATACTTTGTATTTTCTGCTCTACTAGTCTTTTCGGATGTGGACTTTAAAAGGCGGCCCCGTGTATCAGTTTTGACGGATAGTCTGGGCACATTACAGAACCATAGGGGACTTCTAATAAGAGCTAGGCCCCCCCCTGGGGCCGGTTTCCTCTGTATCCACGTCCTTCCTTTCTCCCCTTCTTGGGAGACGACATGCAAGGTCATTGAGCCAGTGCCATCGTTAAATCCAAGCATTTACATTTACGCGAGTCATTATCAGTAAAATAAGTATTACTAAATGATTATATCTGCATAGAAAGCACTCGTAAGTTTTAGAACACAATAATGACACAAGTATACACTTATTTAATTGCTATAAAGAACATTGTGTGCCTAGGTGCTCCATCCGAGGGAAAATCCAAACTTATGTGATGTCAGTTAGTGAATAGTCACTATATCATCACTGCGGTCAAGCTACATAGAACTCTGAATAACAGTGTATCAAAGTTTGAATGTGGTATTGCCAAAGGAGTATATGTTGTTGTTTTTTTAAATAATTTACACCGTTGACTGCAGTGTAGCTCTCGAGAGCAACACATTACTTAGAAAGCGAAAAACGTGTAGCTAAAGATCACCATGTATCGACGCAGACAGATGTGGGCCCATAAAACACATCTTGGTATTTCATTAGAATTGTCTCCAAGGAGACAATTCTAATAAAATGCCAAGATATGATTACACCGTGAATGTGTTTAATTCAGACAGACGGATAAACAATGAGAGACCGCATTATACAGGTATCATGATTTATATTTGTTAGAATACTTGGACGAATATGTGGTTGTGACTGGAGAAATTGGGCTTGTGAGTTTTGCGACCAGTGTATATCCAGATCAGCCTGTGCATCCGCACTGATCGCGATTCCTTCAATGAAACTATGCTATCAGGATAAAGGAATGTACTCTTTGATCTGACAGAAGCTACACTGGTCACAAATTGCATCAGCCCATTTCTCCAGTCACAGACACATACGATATATGGTTTACCGGTATTTGCTCTGATCAGCTACAAAGTAATATGGTAATACTAACGCCCAATGATTTTGTCATTGTCTGAAGATGGAATACACGTAATTCTGGTAATCCATCGTCGGGCTAACTTTGAAAAACCAATAATTAATTAAATATAGAAATCTGATATTCTGTAAGTCAATGTCATAACTTTAGAAAACACGTAATTCTGGTAATCCATTGTCTGACTAAATTTGGTAACCCAATACCGGTAATTAAATATAGAAATCTGACATTCTTTAAGTCAATGTCATAACTTTAGAACACACGTAATTCTGGTAATACATTGTCTGACTAAATTTGGAAACCCAATACCGGTAATTAAGTATAGAAATCTGACATTCTGTTAAGTTAGTGAGTCAGATGAAAGTTTCCAGTATACAATTTCGCATAATATGTGTATTGAATAAAAATTGACCTTGATTCAGGTAATGTAAATGATAATTGTGAAATTGTACAATAACTGTGCGTGCAGTTTTTAATTATCTGCTTGAAATGTCGTCAAGAAATGACAAATGGCAAATCGTTTATACCAAGATCTGCAACCGATGTCACCAACATTGCAAAGTATACTTTTCTAGCAAAGTATACTTTGAGGGAGTAATCATTTATTTTTCCTGAAATACGTTATTTCATGTAGAACTAACAACTGCATATATTTGATCATTAAAAGTATGCAAAATTATTATACTGAATTTATTACATTATCACAGCCAATTTGGCTGTGATAATGTAATAAATTCAGTATAATAAAAAATTATTACGGTATGAAATATTTTAGTCGTACAAAGTTTAGTGAAACGGCCGTCTGGACCAAAATTTTACCTACGAGTTGCCTGAAAAAAAAACCCAGTGTATACTGACAATAAATAAACGTATTCTGAAAAATAACGAGCGTTCAACAAGTGTCTACAATGGTAACCTATCTCAATAGGTGGTATAATGAATCGTATTATTTTACCTCATCACAAAAAAATAGGTTTATAATATAATTATTTAGAAAACTTGAAATTTACATACCAGTATATAAATTAAAAAAAGTATGTGTCACTTGAGTTGTCGTAGGTTACCCAAATATATTCCATTGGTCGTTCAGATAAGACCTGAAACTGAGGTCCTATCTCTACATGACCTTAGCTGTTGTTGGGATTTTAAACCTATTCACTTTTACTTTTTTAGCTCACCTGAGCGAAGCTCATGTGAGCTATTGTTACCGCAATGTGTCCGTCGTCCGTCGTCGTCCGTGAACATTTTCAAACGTCTTCTCCTCGGTAACCATTGGGCCTATAGTCACCAAACTTCATAGTCATGGTCCTTAGGTAGGGGGATTACAAAATTGTTAAAATGACGTCATTACGTAATCCAAGATGGCCGTCGTCTAAAAATAGCACAAATTCTTCAAAAATCTTCTTCTCAAGAACCGCTAACCGGATTTCGACAAAACTTGGTAGGAATGATCGATGTGCAATGCTCTTTCAGAGTTGTTAAAATGGTGACCCCGGGGTCAAAATTGGGCGTGGCCCGTGGGGTCAAATTGGGGTGAAATTTTATTTTTGACCGAATATGGTCATGTCATATATCAAATTGAAGGTATCAATGAGGCGATCACTCTAGTGCATTTTTTGTTGAAATCGGATGGTTATGTCATCCAAGATGGCCGCCGAAAGGTCAAAACATCGTTCTTTTATTAGAGATTTCAAAATTCTTCTTCACATGAACCGCTTGGCCCATGGTAACCAAACTTAAAAGTTATGGTCCATGGGTGAAACCTTTTCAGATTTGTTAAAATGGAGGTTATCGCTAATCCAAGATGGCCGCCGTCTAAAAATAGCATAAATTCTTAAAAAATCTTCTTCTCATGAACCGCTAGCCGGATTTCGACGAAACTTGGTAGGAATGATCGATTAAAAATTAAATGGTCTTTCAAAGTTGTTAAAATGATGACCCCGGGGTCAAAAATGGGCGTGGCCCGTGGGGTCAAATTTGATTGTGACCGAATATAATCATGTTATATATTGAATCGAAGGTATCAATGATGCGATCACTCTGGTGAATTTTTTATCGAAATCGGATGGTTATGTCATCCAAGATGGCCGCCGAAAGGTCTTTCTTTTATTAGAGATTTCAAAATTCTTCTTCACATGAACCGCTTGGCCCATGGTAGCCAAACTTAAAAGTTATGGTCCATGGGTGAAGCCTTTTCAGATTTGTTAAAATGGAGGTCATCGCTAATCCAAGATGGCCGCCATCTAAAAATAGCATAAATTCTTAAAAAATCTTCTTCTCATGAACCGCTAGCCGGATTTCGACTAAACTTGGTAGAAACGATCGATTTACAATGCTCTTTCAAGTTGTGAAAATGGTGACCCCGGGGTCAAAAATGGGCGTGGCCCATGGGGTCAAATTTTATTTTTGACCGAATATGCTCATGTCATATATCAAATTGAAGGTATCGATGAGGCGATTGCTCTGGTGCAATATTTGTCAGAATCGGATGATTATAACATCCATGATGGCCGCCAAAAGGTCCATTTATTCGAGATTTTGAACATCTTTTTCTCAGAAACCACATGGCCGATGTTGGCCAAACCTCATAGGAAGTTAAGATCCTTGGGTGAAGCATTTTCAGATTTGGTCAAATGAGAGTCATCGCTTAATCCAAGATGACCGCCATCTAAAAATAGCACAATTTTTTTAAAACACATGAACTCAATGTCACATTCTTCTCTGGTGTTCATTGAGTCAGGTGAGCGAATTAGGGCCATCATGGCCCTCTTGTTTTATAAAAGTATAAAATCTTTTTATGATTTTGATGAGGCTGCAAGTTGAGCATGTTGCTTACAGTAGTAATTCCAAGTCCTGATCGATTTAGTCTCTGTCTTAGACTCATCAGACTATCTTTTTAACGCTTATACCTCTATCTTAATGTTGTGTCGTCTGCTGTTTATTTTCTATTTTCCATTTTTATCATCAAAAACATGCTTTAACAGCACTTTAGTATAATTTACAACATGCTTTGACAGCACTTCAGAATCATTTCCATTGGAAATGCTTCTGAAGTGCTGTCAAACCATGTTTTTATTGAGAAATAAGGCAATATATAAAAGCAACAGCAGACAACAATTGTTGTATGTAGCGGTCTAAGGGTTAATACATGTACACTAAAAATCTCTGATATGCCAGTATTTTTATCAGTCCCACTGTGTTTGAATAATATCTGTAATTTTTATTTATTATATACGTACTTTCGTTTCCCATTGAAACACAATGCAACGCAAGATGTCAATATTTTTACATATTGACGTCTCGTGAGTTCATATTGGTAAGTGCCGGAACTACGCTTCACGTCACAAAATAGTTCCTTTTAAATCACCACTAATTTGTTTATTAGCGCGCCTTCCGAAGGAAGCCGTGCTTATGGCATACCCTCGGCGTCGTAGGCGTCCGTCTGTCTGTCTGTCCGTCCGTCTCCGTCCGCCTGTCTGTCTTCAAAAATTATAATGGCCTATATTTTCTGTTTCTTGCTTGGATTTGCTTCATATTTCACATACGCATTGCTCCAAGAGTCCTCTACTGCGCTGTGGCAAATCCACGTCCGTGCCGCTCCTTCTAAGGCCAGGGTCAAGGTCACATACTTTGTGCATCTCGAAACCTTAATGCTCCGGTAAATGGCCTATATTTTCACACATGCATTGCTCCAAGGGTCCTCTACCTCTGCTAAGTCCAGGGTCAAGGTAAAAATCTTTGTACGCTCGAAACCTTAACACGTTCTGGTAAATGGCTCATAAATTTTGTTTCCCTGATCCAGCATGTTGTGTTTTCAAATATGCCCTCTGTTCCTTTGCTGCCACCGGGCGCGCTTCGTTGTCCTCTGACAACTCTTGTTTTATTTATATTTTATATATTTTTTGAAGCAAAAATAAATTTGCGAATGATGTATGTATATAATAAAATGGTTATTTGATTTGTATGTGGATATATGCCACTCGTTCCACCGCGCAACGATATTGCGCTCTTAAATTCTCGCAATATTGCACGCTGCGTAACTCGTGCATATATCCACATTCAAATCAAATAACCTATAAATATACAACTGCAGGTGTGAATGCAGCCCGCGACGCTATTCTCACCTTCATGGTTGGCGGACCAGAGGCGTCGTTCACCACCGCTGAGAAATACCTCAGCTGCATGGGCAAGAATGTGGTCCACTGCGGGCCTGTAGGCACTGGACAGGTATTGCTAGCGTAGTGAATAGACACAGACAGGTATTGCTAGCGTAGTGAATAGGCACAGACAGGTATTGCTAGCGTAGTGAATAGGCACAGACAGGTATTGCTAGCGTAGTGAATAGGCACAGACAGGTATTGTTAACATAGTGAATAGGCACAGACAGGTATTGCTAGTGTAGTGAATAGGCACAGACAGGTATTGCTAACATAGTGAATAGGCGCAGACAGGTATTGCTAGTGTAGTGAATAGGCACAGGCAGGTATTGCTAGCATAGTGAATAGGCACATACAGGTATTGCTAGTGTAGTGAATAGGCACAGGCAGGTATTGCTAGCATAGTGAATAGGCACAGACAGGTATTGCTAGTGTAGTGAATAGGCACAGACAGGTATTGCTAGCGTAATGAATAGGCACAGACAGGTATTGCTAACATAGTGAATAGGCACAAACAGGTATTGCTAGCATAGTGAATAGGCACAGACAGGTATTGCTAGCGTAGTGAATATGCACAGACAGGTATTGCTAGCGTAGTGAATAGGCACAGACAGGTTTTGCTAGCGTAGTGAATAGGCACAGACAGGTATTGCTAACATAGTGAATAGGCACAGACAGGTATTGCTAACATAGTGAATAGGCACAGACAGGTATTGCTAGCATAGTGAATAGGCACAGACAGGTATTGCTAGCATAGTGAATAGGCACAGACAGGTATTGCTAGCGTAGTGAATAGGCACAGACAGGCATTGCTGGCATAGTTAATAGGCACACAGGTATTGCTACGGTAGTGAATAGGCACAGACAGGTATTGCTAACATAGTGAATAGGCACAGACAGGTATTGCTAACATAGTGAATAGGCACAGACAGTATTGCTAGCATAGTGAATAGGCACAGACAGGTATTGCTAGCATAGTGAATAGGCACAGACAGGTATTGCTGCTAGCGTAGTGAATAGGCACAGACAGGTATTGCTAACATAGTGAATAGGCACAGACAGGTATTGCTAGCATAGTGAATAGGCACAGACAGGTATTGCTAGCGTAGTGAATAGGCACAGACAGGTATTGCTAGCATAGTGAATAGGCATAGACAGGTATTGCTAGCGTAGTGAATAGGTACACACAGGTATTGCTAACATAGTGAATAGGCACAGACAGGTATTGCTAACATAGTGAATAGGCACAGACAGGTATTGCTAGCATAGTGAATAGGCACAGGCAGGTATTGCTAGCGTAGTGAATAGGCACAGACAGGTATTGCTAGCGTAGTGAATAGGCACAGACAGGTATTGCTAGCATAGTGAATAGGCACAGACAGGTATTGCTAGCGTAGTGAATAGGCACAGACAGGTATTGCTAGCATAGTGAATAGGCACAGACAGGTATTGCTAGCGTAGTGAATAGGCACAGACAGGTATTGCTAACATAGTGAATAGGCACAGACAGGTATTGCTAACATAGTGAATAGGCACAGACAGGTATTGCTAGCGTAGTGAATAGGCACAGACAGGTATTGCTAGCATAGTGAATAGGCACAGGCAGGTATTACTAGCATAGTGAATAGGCACAGGCAGGTTTTGCTAGCGTAGTGAATAGGCACAAACAGGTATTGCTAGCGTAGTGAATAGACACAGACAGGTATTGCTGGCATTATGATTAGGCACGGAATATGTCTTGATTCAACTCAATAATGTCAACAAAATTTGTAAAATAGACTGTTTAGCATTCATAAAAATCCAGATAATTTCGTAAATAGATATAAATTTACAATCCCCAATGTTTTTTTTATGCCCCTGCATATCTGGTTGTTGTCTCGCCCTCGAAGCGGAAAGCGAGACATAGGTTTTGCTTTTCCGGAGTCGGCGTCGTCGGCGTCGTCGTCGCCGTCATCATTCAATGTTAAGTTTTCGTGTTACGGTCATTACTTCAAAACCTTATCAGCTACAGTCATCAAACTTTATACATACCTTTACTAAATTACTATGATATGTAGATGAATATAGGACTATTAAAAAAAATTCCGTGAGCCATAGAATATAATCTGAATATAATCTACTGCTTCGCCAATTACCTTGAAACTTTACATGGATGTTTATCATCATCCATATTTTCATTCTACCCCCCAATCGTGCGGCCCCTGTGCCCAATGTCAAGGTCAAATTACTTTGATTGTTTTGTGTACTATATCTCTGCAACTGCTTCACCCATTACCTTGATACTTCACATGTGTGTTTATCATCATTGTCGCGCCCGCTTGCGAAAAGCGTGATATAGTCGGCATTTTGACATACGTCCGTCCGTCCGTGTGTCCGGTTAAAGTTTTTCCATCTACTATATCTCTTGTTTTAGTGTCCATGCCTCGCCCCAAGGCGCGACATGCAGGCCACGGCCATCTAGTCTACAAAAAGTGGCCTCGTTTCTTGTTTTTTTTTCCAAATTCTTTTTCCATTTTTGTCTAGTAGCATAAGGTCGTAAGTGCTATATACCGACTATTATCATATACTAAAACAATTATTGACTAGTGAGCCATAGAATATAATCTGATATTCTATGGCTCACTAGTCAATAATTGTATAATATGTTCGGGCCAGTGAAAATTGCTTTCTGGCCCAGGCTCGAGGTCAAGGTGGCGGGACAAGGCGAGACATTTGATTTCGCGGAATTCTTGTTTTTACCTTCACCTATTATTTCTACGTAATTTACTTAGCCATTTTCAACGTTAACTTTTTAACGTACGTCTGGTTAAAGTTTTTTGGTTAAAGTTTTTCGTTCTACTATATCTCTGCAACTCTCATCCATATTTTCATTCTACCCCCCAACCGTGCGGCCCCTGTGCCCAATGTCAAGGTCAAATTACTTTGATTGTTTTGTGTACTACATCTCTGCAACTGCTTCACCAATTACCTTGATACTTCACATGGGTGTTTATCATCATTGTCGCGCCCGCTTGCGGAAAGCGCGATATAGTCGGCATTTTGGCATACGTCCGTCCGTCTGTCCGTCCGTGTGTCCGGTTAAAGTTTTTCCATCTACTATATCTCTTTTTTTTTCAAATTCTTTTTCCATTTTTGTCTAGTAGCATAAGGTCGTAAGTGCTATATACCGACTATTATCATATACTAAAACAATTATTGACTAGTGAGCCATAGAATATAATCTGATATTCTATCATTTCTATGGCTCACTAGTCAATAATTGTATAATATGTTCGGGCCAGTGAAAATTGCTTTCTGGCCCAGGCTCGAGGTCAAGGCGGCGGGACAAGGCGAGACATTTGATTCCGCGGAATTCTTGTTATTTCACACACACATTGCTCTAATGGTCCTCTACACTATGTGGAAATTCACGATCGTCCTACCCCAGCTAAGCCCAGTGTCAAAGTCACATACTTAGTGCGTTCGAAACTCTGGTAATTGTCGATAATGTCGCTGGATCTGCTTGATATTTCACACACCCATTGCTCTGATGGTTTGTTTTGAACACAAAATTTTAAAACTGCTAAATCAGTTCAGTTAGTCTGGAAATGATCTAAGACTATAAATAAAAGTTTGATTTTGAATATCGGTCCAAGAATTCTAAAATTGTTGTTTTTGTCCCACATGTTAAATTCCCACAGAAAATCAGAGTGACATTTTCACTATTCACAAAAAAGTATTTCTGTTTGGATATTTAAATAGTAGAAAAAGTGTACATAACTGTTATAATGAGCGATTGATTGCATTACAGGCAGCAAAGATCTGTAACAACATGTTGCTGGGCATATCCATGATTGGCACGTCCGAGACCATGAACCTCGGCATAAAGTAAGTACCCCACCCATTCCGGTGGCTCTGAAAATTATGTATGTATCTATTAAAGGCCGTTTCACTAAACTTTGTACGACTAAAATGCATAAGTCCAAATTTAGGATCGTCTGGAAGTTTCAATTGATGGATTTTCATTTATTGAACATAGGCTGCATATTCAAATCCAATAATTGTTTACAAGAAAACATTGTTAATGTGAAATTTACAGGATATCATAATTTTGCACTTACAAACATTTTTCGTACGAAGTTTAGTGAAACGGTCCCCTGATGCAGTAAGAGATTATGATATTGTGGCCTCTGTGCATAAGGTGTACCATAATAATCCCATCATGACTGATGAAATATGATATTAAACCCAGCCGAAAATCACCTTAGCTGTTGACGGTCCTAGTATCGTCATAATTATATCTCGATTAACTCTTTGCATGCTGGGAAACTTGTGGGCTATAAATAGTTAAAAACTAGCGCACAAAAAATCATCATATTTTCTTTTATTTCTCCTTGTAAATATCATGAATGTCTTGGAATTTCAGGACTCAATTCTAATGAAATTCCAAGACATATTTACAGAGAGAAGTAAAACATATACTCCTAATTCATTTGGCGGATATTTTCACCGCTAGCATACAAAGAGTTAAACCACTTTTCACAGGGCCATGATGTAGTTTTTATTTTTTGTAGTATTTTATAAAAAATAATCCTGATATGCTCCTTTAAATAAATAAAAAAAGTAAGTGACCAGTCTATATAACCATGTGTCTATTGTCTATATAACCACGTGTCTATATAACCACGTGTGTGTTTCAGATTGGGCCTGGATGCGAAACTACTCGCCAAGATCCTGAACATGAGTTCTGGGCGTTGCTGGTCATCGGAGCTCTACAACCCGTGCCCGGGGGTCCTGCCGGGCGTGCCCTCCAGCAACGAGTACAAGGGGGGCTTTGGCACCGCCCTCATGACCAAGGTAGCTTCACCTCGGATGTTGAACAGTCCATAGTAAAGAACATGGACTATTTCATCTTCATTCTGTTCCATTATTCAGAAAAGCGGGGTCATTTTGCAAAAATTAAAAATGTTCATAAATGGTGTAGATCCTGAAGAGACGGCTTGTAACAAGCCGTCTCTTCAGGATCTACACCGTTTGCAAACATTAGAAAAAGGGTCTGTGGTGTTGAAAGGGTTTGTTGGCCTATAGTATTAACATGGCATTGGGTATTATGATAATCCCCACTTTTGAAAAATTGTAAATGTTCTGGCCACTATTTGAGCCTTTTCACAATGGTACCGACCAGCTTCACCCACTATGTAATGGAATATTCCGCAATTATTGTCGGACTATTCCATAAACTACCCGCGTGACCTAGGTTTGCGACCCTGCTTCACCTCCGATATAATAGTCCACATCAGGCCTCAACAAATTCTTAGTTTTCCACGCGTACAGATTGGATATCAAACGATACATTCCTATATGTTTTAATGTTTTTGCCGCACTGTATCTTCAAATTACCACTTTTCCAAATCCCAAGTCTATATCCGGCTGTGTGAGTATGTTAGCTGATCGGAAGCGACGCTGGTCAGAAATTCAATAATCCACTTATGTTGTGTTGTAGGATCTGGGGCTGGCCCAGAATGCTGCGACGGGCAACAAGTGCCCGACCCCCATGGGCTCCCTGGCCCACCAGATCTACCGAACCATGACCAACCATGGGTTGGGGGGCAAGGATTTCTCCTCAGCCTTCCTCTTCCTGCAGAGCCAGAATGAGAAAAAGTGATTATGTCCCTTGCACCATAATCAACATAATGAGATATGATCATCTCCCTTGGACCATATTCAACATAATGAGAGTGATTGTCTCCCTTGGACCGTTCTGTATTGGGCATGGCCAAACTGGGCATTGTTGTTTGATGTCTCGACATAGATTCAGTATTAACTCTTACAATACAGGCCACACTCACTTACTCGAATTCGAAGGGAGATAAAAAAATACTTTTAGTTAACCGTAGTTTGACGTATCCGTAGTACGCAACCTGTCGGACAACAAACTATTTTATTGACAGTTAGAACCAAATGATTACTTGCTGATGTAGCCTTGAGTAGTAAATATGATTTATTTTAGCAATTAAATGTACATGGATACATGTTAAATGCTGTTTCTAAAACAAATCATATTTAAACACTTTCGGTTTGTTTACAAATACACATATGCATGTCTGTGTGTAATTAATAGATAACCCGGATGTGGCACACGTGACATGTACATATTCAGTTCACCAATGAAATAAATAATAACAAGAACATAATATTTTATGAATTATTTTAATAAATTATACACGGAAACAATACAAAACAACAAGAAATACTGATTTGTAACACTATTATAAATGATTATTTCTGACCAGACTTGATTGTACAAACTAATAATGTTTAGAACATAAAACTCGCCCATTCAATGTTACGTCCCTATACTGATGCTGTCACATTTGGGAGATATATACACACGATCGAGTGTGAAATATTTCACTCATTTCTAATCGCGCAACTTGTGTTCATTTTAATTAACGTTCGAGTAAAAACATTTAATGCCAGTGCAATTAAAATAGTTGCCATTTATTGCTCACCACTTAATGATCACTGACGGTCATTTCGGGAGGCCTGTTTAATCAGTGTCAACGCAAACACCTTTAACTACGGTCTGAATACCCGACTTTGATCAGGTAAATTGCAGGTGACAAACTTCTACTTACCTCCGCAAATTGACATTTCGACTTAACGAGTGTGAAATACAATAGATTTACGTTTTCGGGACCTAAATATACCTTCGAATAAACGGAAAATTTGAGTTATCGAAATTTGACTTAACCGAACTTAGTTATATGTAAAATAATAGGATTTTAAACGGGACCGTGCTAGTAATTCGACGTAACCGGTGATTTCGACGTAAGCGACTTTGAGTAAACGAGCGTAGCCTGTATATTAATTACTGTTGTCTTTTCATTTATTTTTTAACAACAACATTTTGGGCATTACATCAGCTATTAAGCATGCTGTTTGTTTAGAAATTTAGAAAAATAAGGGCAAAGCCATCTACCATTGTACATGTATGTATTGAGTCGATGACTACCTCAACCATAAACAGTAAATGAGGGCTGGAACCTTCCATACTGTTCCACAGGTTGAAGTAACAGACCGAGGGCTATAAATATGTTAAATATGCCTAAAAGTATCAATAAATGAAGAAAAAAAAAGCTAAATTTACTCCCATATAGACTCCATATGGAGTCTATATGGAGGGAGTAAACAAAAAAATTAGCTTTTTTTCTCTTCATTTATTGATGCTTTTAGGCATATTTAATGTATTTATAGACCTCGGTCCGTTACTTCAACCTGTGTACTGTTCCTGTGAGTTTAAAACTATACTGAGAATATACTCAAATCAATTGAAATTAGGCAGTTAAAGAACTGCCGCAGAGTTCTATAATCTGACCGGAGCACAGATTAAAGTTAATGTTTCCCACAATTTTTAACCTTTTAAAAGGAACTAAGTTGGTTTGTTATGGTTGTACTACGCAATGTCGGGCAGTGAGATTATAACATTTTCTTGTGCTTGTAACAAATTCACACTGCAGTAATTTAGTTCTTCTTAAACTGACCCTACATAAATGTGGCTGTGACTGGAGAAACGGAGCTTATGGGTTTTGCGACCAGTGTATATCCAGATCAGCCTGTGCATCCGCCTGTTCGTCCCATGAAACACATGTCATGCTTGAAACAAGCAATATAGATCGTTATCGTGCTACAAAAGTGCTATTTAAGCAGGAGCTGCACTGGTCACAAATACCATAAGCCCCATACATCCAATCACAGCCATAAATTACCAGGACTTGCACTTTTTGCAAAGTAATTTTCATTTTTTAAGAACAAAAACATCCCCTTTTCGTAATTGGACTAGTTCTGAAAATCATTTTGTGTAATAAATAAAAATCCGTTACAGTTATGTCACCGCACTCTTAATTTTAATCCAAGATGGTGACTTACTGTCGACTTGAAGACAGTTACAAAAAATGGAAAATAATGGCATAGATCGATGTTTTTAGCGACGCTATATACCGCGTTCGTGTTATTTGAATATAAACTATTGATTTAATATGAATCCAGCGAACCCGTTCATAACCTTTAATAGTGGTGAAAGGGTTAATTTTGCAACCAATCCAATTGTCACAAAATGATTTTCAGACTAGTCCATTTATGAAAAGGGAGTGTTACTGCTCTCTAAAATATGAAAATTACTTGCAAAGATCCGCCCCTGTATGGTTGTACTGCTGTATCATGTATTTGGATACACTTCATTTTGGGAAACAAAGTGTTTCCAAATATCTTGAATAATTTACACATATGGGTTAGATATAATGAATTGCGGATATTATCAATTGAGATGTCAAACGACAAAACCTTAGATACATGTAATCCTGTGTATTGCTGTGTGATGGTGGTGGATGTGAGTGGTAGTTGATCATCCAATCGTATACGTGTATCACGATGCTGTAAGCGTCTTCAGTGATTCAGAGCTCCAGTTAAGGTGCGTAATTTGAGGACAAATTTCTTATTACTCCATCCATGGCATGTTGGGAGTGCTTTAGAATCGTCTCAACGAGACGATTCTAAAGGACTCCCAACTTGCCATTTTTGGTGAAGAAATAAGAAAATTTCACCACAAATTGAACAAATTACACACCTTAACTGGAGCTCTGTGATTATTAAAATTTACTTTGATATGTGATGGTGTCTTGAAATTGACTTCGTCTGAGACGAGCCATGTGAGTTTGTACCTCAGATGTGCGAATTTTCGTGAAAAATATTTGCAGAAACTGTGATATTTTATATGATGTCGAAAATTGATGAAATTTCAGATCATTTGCTCTGAACATTTTTTCAACTTTCAACATCATTTACGGAAATATCATAAAAATTGTGGCACATCTTCTTGGGTATAAAATTGTCTGCGAGTCAGCACTTGAAGCTATTGATCTGGTAGTGCATTCCAACAGCCTGTTAAAGATCTAAATTGTTTGTTGGTTTAACCCTTAAAAGGTAGGAACCGAACATGTCTGCTATTGTTTCATATTTTGTCTCTTTTTCTCCATAAAATTATGGTTTGACAGCACTTTAGAATCATTTCCATTGGAAATGATTCTAAAGTGCTGCCAAGCCATGTTTTTGTTGAGAAAAATACAAAATTTAAAAATAATCAGCAGACAACAATATTTAATTCAGCATTGTAAGGGTTAAGCAATATTTATTCATGTAAATTCACAAGGCAAATGGTTTACAGTAACATGAAAACAAGCTTAGAAGATACCATATATACATTCGTCTTCCAATACACTGTTTCTTAAACATGTTAAAAGCATAAAGGGTATTTCCCTGAATGAGCGGGAACAGTGCAGGCAATTATGAGACTGCGCAGATGCACAGGCAGGTCTGGGTCTTTGCAGATGACGAATGCCATAATCTTCATTTCTCCTCGTTGCGAACAGCAACTCTTGTAATCTACTCCTGTTTGCAACTACATTTCTCACAGCCACGTAATAGATAAGTCATGTTATAGTGTACCCAGGTCGGGTTATTCTAATTTCAGGGCTGAATATATTTTTTCTCCATGTAAATATTCTGTTCTGATTTTCGGATTTTCCCCCAAATGCAGCAGGTAAAATACAGGATCGAACCCGTTGGCCCGGCCTTAAATGACCTTAGCTGTTGTTAGGCCGTTAAACACCAAACAATTATTACTGATCCTACTGCTTTTGGGTGGGGCCAAGTGATTCTGGTGTGGCGAGGACCTGGCATCAGATCAGGATTATTCTTATTTCAGGGCTGAATATATAGTTTTGTTATTGTAAATATTCATTTCTGATTTTGGGATCCCCACCCCCTTTTGTACATGTACTTGAACATGTACATGTACTTGTAGAGGTAATATATGGGATTTAGTACTAAACCCATTGACCCGGCCTTAAATGACCTTATCTGTTGATAGGCCGTTAAGCCCCAACAAACAACCAAACAAACAAACACAAAAGCCACACGCCCAATTTCTCCAGTCACATATACCATTGAACTGTTCTGGCAGTAATGGCAATACTGTGGAATCGTGGCAAGATCAGAAGCAAGCATGTTCTCTTGACCATTTAATTGGTACATTGTAACGTATTCAAGCAGCAAAATATTGCTATGTACATACACTAGCTGTCATGTGTAGTCACCATAATTTACCAATTATGAAACCTATTTATACAAGCATCTTTGACCCATTATGGAAATTGTGCGTGGCAGCAATGTATGTACTGCAGTCTGTGTAATACTCGGTTCACTGTGTCGGAATGGAGGCTGTGTATCCAGTATGGTCGTTGATGATGCACGAATGCGTGAAACAAAAATTGTCGTCTGCTGTTGGTTCAGATTCTGTTTTCTTCCTCAATAAAAACATGGTTTGACAGCACTTTAGAATCATTTCCATTGGAAATGATTCTAAAGTTCTGCCAAACCATGTTGTTGATGCGGAAAATGGAAAACAGAACACAAAGAGCAGACGACAAAATTTAATTCAGCAGTGTAAGGGTTAATGTCGTCAGCAATCCTGCAGATTACCAGGATCTACATTAGTTGCAATGTTATAAGGTACTTTTTCACGTGAAAACAGAGTGAACGTTAATGCTGTTTTTCATGTTTGCCTTAACTCTCAACAAAAAACCTGTTTTGACAGCACATGGGAATCGTCTCCAGTGGAGACGATTCTCATGCGCTGTCAAAACAGGCTTTTGGCGAGAAATATTGAAAATAAAACATTTCCAGCAGACGACAAAATTTAATTCAGCATAGTAAGTGTTAAACACCATTAAATAAATAAATACCTTTTCTCGCAACATATAGGGTCTTCACATTACATGAGGACCAGTTGTATTGTCGTGTGTGTTTTATATGGCCGTTTTACTGCCGGGTTCTTTGTTTGAATGTTGTGAATCTCTTACATTCATGGCCCCGTGCAGGCACCGGGGCGGGATCAACTGATCCTGAGAATAGTGCTGCAGTAGCCATTGCTTGTCGTAAAAGGCGACTAAACTGGCTTAACGATTGGGTTCATACTTTCCGGAACCCACTATACCGGATTTGGCCCTCATGTACATTTTTGGCTTTCTTGTATGTGAGAGTTGAGTCGGGCTATGCCCCATATATAAAAGTAAGATTAGCGCTAATCCTATTACTTTTAGGGGATGGGATAAATGATGCTGGTGTGGCGAGGGCCTGGCACCAGATCAGGTTGTTCTATTTCAGGACTGAATATATATTTTGATTGTAAATATTGAGTTCTGAAGTTGGGATTTACCCCCCTTGGACAGGTGGATATGGGACTCGACCCCGTTGACCCGTCTGCGTGTAGACTCCCTGAGGCTTGTACCTCTATGTCAGAAAAGCGGACGTTAAACCCTATTCACTCACTCACTCACTCACTCTTACATTCATGAGTTGCGAAGTTTACCACACATTGATTGTATTTGTATATTATTGAGAAGTATACCACACATAATTGTGTTTGTAATATTATAAGGTTATAAAACTGGTAATCTGATTCATTTTATAGAAAATACAGTATTTTGCACGAGACAACTGTATTGATTTCTTCCCGCTGCCAGGGTTGGATTGTGGGTTAGAACCCTGGGGCCCGTTTCACTAAACTTTGTACGACTAAAATGTTCATAAGCGCAAATTTAGAATTGTCTGGAAATTTCAATTGATAAATAAATCAATCAATAAATGTAAATCCAATAAATGTTTACAAGAAAACATTGTTAATGTGATATTTACAAACTATCATAATTTTGCACTTACGAACATCTTAGTCTACAAAGTTTGGGATGTAAAATTTGTACGTAGCCAAATTTCCCATATCTCCTGATACGTAAGTCAGATCATTACCAAACTTCTTAAATATCTTCCTCACATTGATTGCTATCCTTCCAATGTCATTCGGGTGACCTTGACATTCACCTTTCACCGTTGACATTCACCTTTGTGTCAATAATTTTGTTCATACATCCAAATGTTGAATCCTCCCGATCCGTTAGTTAGATCCTTGCCAAACTTCATCAATAGCTTCCTCACATCGATGGCTATCCACCCAGTGTTATTTGTGTAACCATGACCATGGTGACATTGGTTTCAACAATTTTGGACGTTCGTCCAAATGTTGACCATCTCCTGAGCTATTAGTCAGATCCTTACAAAACTTAATAAATATCTTTTATCACATTGATGGCTATCCAGCCAGTGTCATTCGGGCGACAGTGACTATGGTGAACTTGACCTTGGTGACAACAATTTTGGACGTACAAATGTTGAATATCTATTGTCGGATCATGACCAAACTTCATCAATAGCTTCCTCACATACATAGCTATCGGGTGACATTGACCTTCATGTCAATAATTTTGGATGTACATACCAATGTTGAATATATCTTGATCCGTTAGTCAGATCATCTCAAAACTTCATCAATAGCTTCGTCACATTGATGAATATCTGCCAATGTAATTAGGGCCCCGCCGATTCTTTGTCAGTTTCTCAAATCACCTGTAATTGTATCCCCCGGACTCCGTCCGGGGATACTATGGATTTGACAGCGGGCCGCGGGCCGCGTCCGCGTCCGCCGCAGACACTTCTTGTCCGGAGCATAACTCGAACATCCTTTGGAATATTTTCATGAAACTTCACACATGCATAGACCACGACCCGAAGGTGTGTCGCGCACAAGAATGACAACTCTTGCATAGCTAATTTTTGAGTTATCTCCCTTTTTTATTGCTCGCACTGATTTTGTGTCCGGAGCATAACTCGACCACCCTTTGGAATATTTTCATGAAACTTCACACATGCATAGACCACGACCTGAAGGTGTGTCGCGCACAAGAATGACAGCTCTTGCATAGCTAATTTTTGAGTTATCTCCCTTTTTTGTTTTTCGCACTGATTTCGTGTCCGGAGCATAACTCCACCACCCTTTGGAATATTTTCATGAAACTTCACACATGCATAGACCACGACCCGAAGGTGTGTCACGCACAATAATGACAACTCTTGCATAGCTAATTTTTTAGTTATCTCCCTTTTTTGTTTCGCGCACTGATTGACCATAACTCGACCACCCTTTGGAATATTTTTATGAAACTTCACACATTCAATTAGACCACGAACCGAAGGTGTGTCGTGTACAAGAATGACAACTCTTGCATAGCTAATTTTTTAGTTATCTCCCTTTTTGTTTTTTGTTTCGTGCACTGATTTCCTGTCCGGAGCATAACTCGACCACCCTTTGGAATATTTTCATGAAACTTCACACATGCATAGACCACGACCCGGAGGTGTGTCACGCACAAGAATGACAACTCTTGCGTAGCTAATTTTTTAGTTATCTCCCTTTTTTGTTTTGCGCACTCTACAAACTGGACAATAATGCATGAAGACCCGTTTTCTCGTCTGCTCTGTACACCTTTTCTCGTGTGCTCTGTACACCTTACCTGTAGAGAGAACAATAGAGACTGGGAGAACCATTCACCTGTGCATGTGCTAGCATGGGCTAGCATGTGCAAATGTCCAGTATTGACCACTATATCTGACCACAGGTAATATATACAGGTAAATTACTACATTGTATATTACATTTCCGTAAACTGTGTTGAAAATATTGTGGCATTATGTGGACCTGTGCAGATATATGTAGATAAATATAGGACTATTAAAAAAAAATTCTGGGCTCCAGTAGCAAGCATTATTATTTTTAATTTTTAAACTTTTTTTTTCCATTTTTTTTTTCATTTTTTTTTTTCAAATTCTTTTTCAATTTTTGTCTAGTAGCATAAGGTCGTAAGTGCTATATACAGACTATTCACCTGTGCATGTGCTAGCATGTGCAACTGACCACTGACCACTTACAGGTAATTTATACAGGTAAATGATTATATTACATTTCCGTAAACTGTGTTGAAAATATTGTGGCAATATGTGGACCTGTGCATATATGATATGTAGATAAATATAGGACTATTAAAAAACATTCTGGGCTCCAGTAGGGAGCATTATTTTTTTTTAATTTAATTTTTTTTTCCATTTTTTTGTTTACATTCTTTTTCAATTTTTTAACTGACCACTAACTTATTACAGGTAATTTATACAGGTACATTATTACATTTCCGTAAACTGTGTTGACAATATTGTGGCAGTATGTGGACCTGTGCAGATATATGTAGATAAATATAGAACTATTAAAAATTCTGGGCTCCAGTAGCGAGCATTATTTTTAAAAAAAAAAATTGTATATTACATTTCCGTAAACTGTGTTGAAAATATTGTGGCATTATGTGGACCTGTGCAGATATATGTAGATAAATATAGGACTATTAAAAAAAAAATCTGGGCTCCAGTAGCAAGCATTATTATTTTTGATTTTTAAACTTTTTTTTTCCATTTCTTTTTTTCATTTTTTTTTTCACATTCTTTTTCAATTTTTGTCTAGTAGCATAAGGTCGTAAGTGCTATATACAGACTATTATCATATAATAAAACAATTATTGACTAGTGAGCCATAGAATATAATCTGATATTCTATGGCTCACTAGTCAATAATTGTATAATATGTTCGGGCCAGTGAAAATTGCTTTCGGGCCCAGGCTGGACAAGGCGAGGCATTTGATTCCGCGGAATTCTTGTTTACTTATCTCCCTTTGTTGTTTCGTGCTCTGATTTTGTATCCAGAGCATAACTCGAACACCCTTTGGAATATTTGTATGCCCCACCACGATAGTGGAGGGGGCATTTAGTGTTACCCTTGTCCGTCCGTCCGTCCGCACACACGAATGGGTACTTGTTGTAAGCGTACGGGGATCTTATTGGGTAGGGTTAGGATAGTGTTGGGTACTCTTGTTGGGTATTTTTATAGAGTAAAAACCCAACAAGTATTCATTCGTAGGAACGTGCGTCCCGTCCTCCCGTCCGTCCGTCCGTCCGTCACAAAACTTTAACACTCGGGTAAATGTCTCATAATTTCTTCATCCTTCGACCGATCTCCTTCATATTTCATATACACATTGCTCTAATGGTCCTCTACTGCCCTGTGCCAAATCCACGTTTGTCCTGCCCCCACCAAGCCCAAGGTTAAGATCACATACTTAGTGCTTCTAAAACTTTAACGCTCAGGTAAATATCTTATAATTTCTGTTTTCTTTCACGGATCAGCTTCATATTTCACATATGCATTACTCTAATGGTCCTCTACCGCCCTGTGCCAAATTCACGTTCGTCCTGCCCCCGCCAAGCCCAGGGTCAAGGTCGCATACTTGGTGCTTCAAAAACTTTAATGCTCGTGTAAAAGAAAATTTTGACTTGGAATTTGGCCTCATTTATTATCAAAGCGATATGTGGGACTTCCGTGTTCTATGAACACATTTTCTAGTTTATTAAACTTCACGCATGCATAGAAGACGACCCAAAGGTGTGTCGCACGTAAGAATGACAACTCTTGCGTCGTTAATTTCTTAGTTATCTCCCTTTGTTGTTTCGTGCACTGATTTCGTGTCCGGAGCATAACTCGAACACCCTTTGGAATATGTTCATGAAACTTCACACATGCATAGACCACGACCCTAAAGGTGTGTCACTCAAGTTATCTCCCTTTGTTTTTCCGTCACTGATTTTGTCTCCGGAACATAACTCGAACACCCTTTTTTCAAACTACTTGTGTATCTGGGGAGGGGGATACACATGCGCTTGTCGACAAGCGTCCATTTCTAGTTATTTTTAATTTTTAAACTTTTTTTTCCATTTTCTTTTGTTTCATTTTTTTTTCGAATTCTTTTTAAATTTTTGTCTAGTAGCATAAGATCGTAAGTGCTATATACAGACTATTATCATATAATAAAACAATTATTGACTAGTGAGCCATAGAATATAATCTGATATTCCATGGCTCACTAGTCAATAATTGTATAATATGTTCGAACCAGTGAAAATTTCTTTCGGGCCCAGGCTCGAGGTCAAGGCGGGACAAGGCGAGGCATTTGATTCCGCGGAATTCTTGTTTACTTATCTCCCTTTGTTGGTTCATGCTCTGATTTCGTATCCAGAGCATAACTCGGAACCCCCTTTGGAATATTTGTATGCCCCACCACGATAGTGGAGGGGGCATTTAGTGTTACCCTTGTCCGTCCGTCCGTCCGTCCGTCCGTGCGCACACACGAATGGGTACTTGTTGTAAGCGTACGGGATCTTATTGGGTAGGGTTAGGATAGTGTTGGGTACTCTTGTTGGGTATTTTTATACAGTAAAAACCCAACAAGTATTCATTCGTAGGAACGTGCGTCCGTCCTCCCGTCCGTCCATCCGTCCGTCCGTCACAAAACTTTAACACTCGGGGTAAATGTCTCATAATTTCTTCATCCTTCAACCGATCTCCTTCATATTTCATATACACATTGCTCTAATGGTCCTCTACCGCCCTGTGCCAAATCCACGTTCGTCCTGCCCCCGCCAAGCCCAGGGTCAAGGTTACATACTTGGTGCTTCAAAAACTTTAACGCTCAGGTAAATATCTTATAATTTCTGTTTTCTTTCACGGATCAGCTTCATATTTCATATACGCATTGCTCTAATGGTCCTCTACCGCCCTGTGCCAAATCCACGTTTGTCCTGCCCCCGCCAAGCCCAGGGTCAAGGTCACATACTTAGTGCTTCAAAACTTTAACGCTCAGGTAAATATCTTATAATTTCTGTTTTCTTTCACGGATCAGCTTCATATTTCATATATGCATTGCTCTAATGGTCCTCTACCGCCCTGTGCCAAATCTACGTTCGTCCTGCCCCCGCCAAGCCCAGGGTCAAGGTCACATACTTGGTGCTTCAAAAACTTTAGCGCTCAGGTAAAAGAAAATTTTGACTTGGAATTTGGCCTCATTTATTATCAAAGCGATATGTGGGACATCCGTGTTCTATGAACACATTTTCTAGTTTATTAAACTTCACACATGCATAGAAGACGACCCAAAGGTGTGTCGCACGTAAGAATGACAACTCTTGCGTCGTTAATTTCTTAGTTATCTCCCTTTGTTGTTTCGTGCACTGATTTCGTGTCTTGAGCATAACTCGAACACCCTTTGGAATATTTTCATGAAACTTCACACATGCATAGACCACGACCCTAAAGGTGTGTCCCGCAAGAATGACAACTCTTGCATCACTAATTCTTTAGTTATCTCCCTTTGTTTTTCCGTCACTGATTTTGTCTCCGGAGCATAACTCGAACACCCTTTTTTCAAACTACTTGTGTATCTGGGGAGGGGGATACACATGCGCTTGTCGACAAGCGTCCATTTCTAGTTATATTTGTGATTTTAATATTAATTTAAGATCCTACCTCGTACGCTTGGTAATTAAAATAGCAGACGACAATTAACTAATAATTTTCTTATTTCTCCCTGAAAATATGTCTTCGAATTTCATTATAATTTAGTTATCAGACGACAGGGACAAATAAGAAAAATACTACCGATGTGTACGCTGTTATATTTACCACCAGTGTGCAAAGAGTTAACACAACTACCATTGTAACATTCCGGAGAGTGACACTGCTCAATGACCGTTCCAATGCGATGACATTGATTTGCTGTTTTCTTAAGGAAATATCTAGTAAAATGTCGTTTAAATGGAATTTAATTCACTCATTTGTAGCTGTACGCAAATGAAACAGGCTGTGTGTAACCTTGAAACATGATATATTTATTAGCATGGATATCTAATTGTATCGGTAAAGTATTGAGTCAGCGCATACGAAAACCTACAAATTGCCATTTGCATCCAGCATAGCCAGATATTTTCATGTGCATCGGCGCAGTCTCATCAGGGCTTGTACTGTCTGCTATATTTTGAAACACTGTCTAAGCATTCTTCTAATAGTCGGTGTATGACATACTTAAATGGAAGATAGGAGCATGATGGTCTAGAGCTATGCTGTATGGAATCGTCAGTTTGTAGATGTTTGCATGCGCTGTCTCAATTAACACTTCATCAGTGCATATTCTGACTTTTTGTACATTCCTATCACAATGATTATCCGGGTAAATGATCAGTCTTCATCGTCATCGGAAACACACTCTGTATTGTTCGGATTTTGGCATGTCTCATCTGCCATACAGACACACAGTTCAGTACACGCTAACCCATTTCTCCGACAAGTACATAAGTCCATTGAACATGCAGTTTTCTTGCAGTTGCAGGAGGTCAACTCCACTAGGCATTTGGGTGCAGGTTCAGCTTCCATAAAGACTGGTCTCAATCCAGCTATCGTGTTCTCCCAGCCGCTCTCCAGAGGTGATGGAAGATCTTGTTTCGCTACAAGGGCCCTTGCCCTTGGCCAGGTCCCCCACTATTGAGAGTGGAGGGGAGGGGGGGGGGGGGGGGGGGGGGGGGGGGGGGGGGGGGGGGGGGGGGGGGGTGGGGGGGGGGGGGGCAGAGTATGTTTTGGGCCCTCCAATAATTGCACGAAATTGTGTGTATGTATCGTCATTTATACTGTTTATATATATATATGAGACAATGTCAAGCTAAAGTTTGTGAATAAAAGTTCGTGCGACAGTTCTTTTTATCATGCAGAGACTGACATAAGAGAGCAAGCGTTTACTGGAAGTATGTTGGTGTCGCGAAAAATAAGTGCGGGTTTTACAGACATGTAGATCTCTACAAAAACAACAACAAAAACATTTCTGTGAAACTATAGTTTGATTTTAGATTATTTTTTAGACCTATGCTTTTTACAAATCTCAGGCGCGGATACAGGGGGGGGGGGGGGGTCCAGGATGCATGATGTTGTAAATTATTCTAAAGTGCTGTTAAAGCTTGGTGATAAAACTGGAAAATAAACAACAGACGACAACAAATTAAGATAGCGGTGTAAGGGTTAAGTTGAATAGCGTGTGCAATATTTTAATAAAACTTCACACACGCATACAAGATATTGAGTCAAAGGCGTGTCGTACGCAAGAATGACTATTCTAGCATCGCTAATTTGGATAATTTCATCGTTATTTTTTAGTTATTGCTCTTTTTCTTTTTTACTTTTTTATTTCTTGTCCAGAGCATAAGTTGAATATCGTATGGAATATTTAAAAAAAAACTTCACACATTCATAGATATCGTGTCAAAGATGTGAGATTTCTCTTTTGGAGTTATGTCCATTTGTTTCTTTTTTACATAGGATGTCTACAGCCTGTGTTATAGTTTCGTTCGTGTGAACCAGATCGAAGAACTACGTTTTGTGGAGATTCGGATGAATATTTTCAACGACCTGTTTTTAGCTCGCCTGTACGAAGTACGGAAGAGCTTATGGCATACCCCCGGCGTCGTCGGCGTCCACAAACTTAACCTAGGGGTAAATGTCTTATAACTTCTGTTTGCTTTCATGGAGCACTTTGCTATTTCATACATGCATTCCTCAGATGGCCCTCCATCGTGCTGTAGCAAATCCATGTCCCAGCACTCAACCCTTACCCCAAGGTCAAGGTCACAAACAAAGTCTCAGGTACGTTTTTATCTTTGGCTCTGTTGTTACCTGGGAGTTGCACTGATTTATTGCCCATTATAAAAGTAGTAAGATTATTACTGATCCTACTGCTTTTTGGAGGGGGCCAAGTGATTCTGGTGTGGCGAGGACCTGGCACCAGATCAGGATTATTCTGATTTCAGGGTTGAATATATAGTTTTTTATTGCTATGCCCCCGCCACCGAATGGTGAGGCGGGCATATAATGTTACCGGCGTCCGTACGTCCAGCACATGAAAGGAATACAAATAGTCTTGATATTTTATCAGATAATAAAACATATATGTTTATTATATATGTACATTTGTTTGACATTGAAACACAATGGAAAGTAAATTGTGACTGTCAATATTTTACCATATTGATCAGTGCCAGAATTACTTTTCACATTGTATAATAGTTCCTTCTAAATCATCAGTAATTTGTTCACTTCATTTATAGTTTGTATATATTTAGACGCATCTTAGTTGTGAGTGATTTACATATATTATAAAAATGTTTCTTGATTTGTATGTGGATATAATTGCCACTCGTTCCGACTAAAGTCGCACAATATCGCATGCTACGTAGCTCGTGCATATATCCACATATAGAAAACATAATAACCTATAAGTACTATACTTATATCTATAAACGAACCCCATCCTTGTGATAATCATTGTAAATGTATGAGGCTTTAGATTGTATGAAGATTTTCAAAGGAAATTATTTCCAATATCTGCAATACGCGACCTTAAATTATGTCAACACAATGATCTCTAATTTTAAATCATCAATTATGAATGAAGATGAATATCGTTTTTGACGGCCGTTGCGTGTACATGTATCAAATTTCTTAAAGATGGGTCGTCGCGTGTAACACAGCAGTAATATCTGTTTGTCAGAAGTTGAACACATGCCAAACACGCGTACGTCGCTTGTATTGTTTCGGTACCGGTGTGCCCTTCGTTCGCGGCTGACAGCATGCTCAATACACGGTCTACATTTGGATGTATTCACTACTGAGACTTAGAGAACAAAACTAGCCAACATATAAAAGAAACGCATGTAGGACATGTTTTATCCAACGGAGTTATACACACGTTTAACAATGACAGTTTCGTATAATTTTGAATCAACTGTCGATGTAAACGGGACAATAAACTATGTGCTAGTTAAATGTGTTTTACCAGACCTGGGTTGTCATGTCTGCATGATTGCAATACACATACACCTTTATGAGGTAGGGTCGATCATACACGGATAATTAGACTAAATAAAGAGGTGGGATTATTTTTAACTTTTCTCTAATTACCCGTAAGTTTTCCGCCGCTGTAGTCCAATTCTATCCTACCGCCCAGATGAGCACACCTGCATGTTGTTTTATGTACGAATTGTCTTGAGAACGACGTGAGCAGTTGTCCAAGGGAGATAACGTGACCAGTGGTAAAAAAAGGCAAAAAAAGGAAACTACGTTCTTTGTTGCCGATTTATTAAACACAGGTAGATTTTCATACATATATAGGTATTTTTTTATTGTCAGAAACATTTACTGTAGTACCCGCTTTCTTCGAAATAAAATAAAAGAACAAAGAAGGCGTATTTATGGAAATAAATAAAAAAATATACATAGACGCGACAATGACACTAAGTGTGACGTTTACTTTGTCAAAACCGAGCGGAAATTACTCCATCTTTGTAACGTTATAACTCGTTACGTCACGTTTTCCGATAAGGGAGGTTTTCGCTTGGCATGTCACATATGTGAATACTGCCTTGTTACTGTATCCTATACGGCACATGGAATGAATGGCCAAATCGGCCGGCCATCTTTGTGTGTTCTAGCCATCAGCCAGTTTCACCTGTTCTGCCGTTTGACAAAGAACTCAAACTGTGAAGTAGAACATATGGTATAATGTAGCTAATCACATGTAGAAAAGCCATGAGAACAGACTCCTATCAATTATATTACACCAAACTGTAAATTATGTCAGTTTTCTGGACAGGTATGTGCCTGTGTTTTTAAAAACATGAACCACCATTATAAATACCCTGATACACAGAAAATCGCACAGTGTATCACTTTTACCTGGCTGGCCAACCACACAACACATACCATATATACCCACAAAACACACACCATATATACATGTACCTACTACTGTACTCTGTTATTAGCTATCAAATCCAGTGATATGTAAGCAGTTACCCGAGTGTTTTGTCCCTGGTGTCTATGGCTTTACCTATGTATAATGTGTACACTAACAATATGCTGCGCGTCAGATTAAAAAGTTTACGCATCAAAATTTATTTTGAGATTGATGAGAGAAATGCTCAGATCTCGTCTTTTATACAGGCATTAGATGTATAGCTTGGCATTGTCACATCTGTCTATTATGTATTGCATTATATTTTATTTGGTTTACTGTCATATTATTTGCTGTATGTGTCAAACGCACAAAGTGGTGAAACTTTACGATGGCTTGTACACACAAAGATGGCGGAGATGGCAACTCAATGCTCCATATAGTGTACAGTAACAAGACAATATTCACATATGTTATATTCATATTGGTGCAATACATAATAGACACAAATGACAACGGCAAGCTATACATATTATGCCAGCAAATTATACAAAAGACGATATATCTGAGCATTTTTCCCATCAATATAAAAATGAATGTAAACTTCTCAATCTGATGCGCAGTCTATATTATTGTACATGCTACCATAGGTAAAGCCCACATTTAACACTTGCATAGTAGGTGAGTAGACACCAGGGACAATACACTCAGGTAACTGCCTAAATGTCACTGGATTTGATAGCTAATAACAGAGTACAGTAGTGGGTATATATGGTATGTGTTGTGTGGTTTGCCAGGTAAAAGTGATACACTGTGCGATTTTCTGTGTATGAGTTATTTATGATGGTGGTTCATGCAGTAAAAATACACAGGCACAAACCTGTCCAGATAACTGACATATTTTACAGTTTGGTATAATATAATTGATACGAGTCCGTTCTACTGGCTTTTCTACATGTGATTAGCTACTTTATATCATATGTTCTACCTCACATTTTGAGTTCTTTGTCAAACGGCAGAACAGATGAAACTGGCTGATGGCTGGAACACACAAAGATGGCCGATTTGGCCACTGCCATATAGGATACAGTAACGAGGCAATATTCACATATATTCTATCATATTTACGAAGCAATTATCTTTGAATCAAACGATGATCAGGTATAGAATGGGTCCTTAAGGTTTTGTACCTATCCATTTGGCAGGTTTTTCTAGCAGGATTGCTGTTCAAACGCTAATCAAAATAGAATAACGTATCATTGTCACAAAACATCTTACTCGGGCACCAATTCATTACAAAGTACCCTCTCGGTATATCATACATTGACCAATGTCACAGCCTGCAAACGTTTATTCATCAAATAATGTATCGTTAGAAGGAATTACAATCAGTTTATGTACGTAAATGATAATGTCTTCAAGGACAAAACATTCCCTTGTCTTGCCCTTTCCAAAGAATGATGATATCGAGTCGCAACCTGTTATAGCATGGAACCCGAGAAGTGAGTGACACAGATCTTCACCAAGTACTTCACGAAGTATGTGAATTGGAATGAAACGGAGGTTGTCTCGAGTACCGGTCTTAAACCAGAGTTGATCACAGGCAATTTCATCGAAATGGGCAATACACAGCACCATTACATCCGTATCTGGCGAGCTAACTATTATTCGTGAATAGCTAGAAGCATCATACGCCGCGTGTAATAGCAGTCTTGTATCACCTTCTTCATGATCACATTTCAGCACATCGATCTCAGCCGTTTGTCCCTTTTTCACACTGATTGCTTGTTCATTGTCAACAAAGCCTCCACCAATGACTAACTCATGACCTTCTACAAGATTCGCCACACCTAGGTCGCACAATACTTGCGCCAGGAAGTTACACAGATTCTTATTATTATCCACGTTTGCAATGTACTTGTTCCATCTGCATGGTACTGGTGTGGATGGGCTGTGAATGTGAATTTCATGACCTTCAGAGACGGATGCGCGTTTCACTCGTTCACCGGCTTTGATAGATATATCTCTATAACTGTCAAACACAACATCAATTCGTCTACACCCATTTACACCAAGCGCCTTTGTGATGTGATTATACTACACTTTACCCAATTCGCCAAATGTCGCAGCTCCGCCAAACTGTAGCATGTGCAACACAACCATTCCATCAACAATGACAGCGGTGGGAACGCTACTTTCAGATACGGGCAGCCTTGGCATTACATCAACTTTGCTTTCCAGTACCTTCATCAGCACAATCTTGTCAGTCTTTCTCATAGTACTATCCATGTGCGCCAGTGAATATGGAACAGCCGATAATTCATAGCTCAATACCTCCTTCAGGTTGACAGATCTCGTTTTAGCCACAATACTGAACCAGCCTTCCGAACAGGTCCCTGTCGGCGGATATGCTGACTATCTTCTCATCCACAGCCTTAGTTTTCCGTTTCTTTATCATGCTGGCGAAGGTTGAGATTTTCGTCTTCTTAAGTGTGTCCCAGAACTTTATTTCACTGTTCTCAAGTCTTGTGGTAACAAACTCCATTAGTTTTAGCTCTCCTATTGTCTTGGCACCCTAAAGGCTATTACTGACGTTTTGGGAAGCGACGAGTCCTGTTGCGATGTTCGTCAGCGGCGATATGTCATTATCATCAGCTTGCAGTTTATCAAATTGGAATGGATTTGCCATCGCTTTAGATGTAATGACTTCAACTAACTTCTGAACATCCGACTCGTCACGTTCAATTCTTGACTGTACACAGTCTGTATGTGTCCCAACACGTTCAGACTCTCCGATTCCACACATATTTCGCAATGCTGTCGTAATCGCCGCTAGCTCATGCGATGTCAGGAACCACCGTTCTAAAGCTTCCGGTCGCTGACTGATGCCTATTATCCCACCGCTGTTCTTACTGTCTCGGTTGATGGTTTGCTTCAATGCCATATCGGTCCACACTCGTGCGAATGGTTGCTTCGATCTACTCACTGCATGATTCCCATTGACGAACTTGTCGTACACTTCAGGGTGTCTCTCTGGCAGCTGGTTCATGTCTGCCAGGTATATCGGTAGCCATTTCCAACGAGTTGGATAGTTCATTGCCTCTGCCACTAACATATGTGCTCTAACTCCACGATTATACTGCTTTCCTTTGAGTAGTTCGGCTGTGGTACCAATAGAATATACCCCAGATTCAACAAGGAGATCTTCTAGACCACAGTTTTCGAACAGTTTTCCCAGTACAGCCAAATAGTTCAGGGCAATGTGGAAACTACCCATGCGAATTGTCAAGTCTTCAAATTCGTCAGACCGTCGCCATTGTATCTCTTTAGCTTTCATGTAGATAAGTAAGTCAAATGTTATGACACACTCGGATTGTCCAACACTTTTCACAATTTTCTGCACGGTCTTGAGCACTGTGTATATAGTGCTATAGTCAGTGGATGAGGCATTAATCATAGGACAATATCCGATTGTCGTAACCAAGGGCATATCGGACTGCATCATTGTGTTGAATCCACTCCAGCTGGGAACATGTTGTATCTCTCTTGAATCAGCTTCTGTCTCGACTACGAACAATGTTGTAGGACACAATCTGACTAAGGCCCAGGCGAGGTCAATGGACGTTGGAATGTGGTCAATGTGGTAAATGTCTTAATTCCTTGAGATTAACTCACACATTCAGATGTAAATGACTATATGTGTGTTTTTTACTATAATATGGCGGCCATTTTGGATTTTTTAGCAGCCATTTTGGATTAATACGACATATAATGATATCAACACCATCATTAACCATTCTTAACTAACTACCAATGATGCTATTGCCATTAGGTTCACCTGAAAGAGCCCCGTGCAGGCACCGGGGTGGGATCAACTGATCCTGAGAATAGTGCTGCAGTAGCCATTGCTTGTCGTAAAAGGCGACTAAACTGGCTTAACGATTGGGTTCATACTTTCCGGAACCCACTATACCGGATTTGGCCCTCATGTACATTTTTGGCTTTCTTGTATGTGAGAGTTGAGTTGGGCTATGCCCCATATATAAAAGTAAGATTAGCGCTAATCCTATTACTTTTAGGGGATGGGATAAATGATGCTGGTGTGGCGAGGGCCTGGCACCAGATCAGGTTGTTCTAATTTCAGGACTGAATATATATTTTGATTGTAAATATTGAGTTCTGAAGTTGGGATTTACCCCTCTTGGACAGGTGGATACGGGACTCGACCCCGTTGACCCGTCTGCGTGTAGACTCCCTGAGGCTTGTACCTCTATGTCAGAAAAGCGGACGTTAAACCCTATTCACTCACTCACTCACTCACCTGAAAGAACATTACGTTGGTGTGTGTGCTTCAACAGAAATATTATTGAAATAATTGGGCGCCATCTTGACAATATGCATATTTTGAAATGGCACCACATGACAGGCGTACACTGTACCTAGCGATGATCCACAATGATATATCTATCAAATCCACGGGTCAAACCTTTTATGTGGGGGGTGTTGAACGAACTCCTTAATTATAGCCTTTCTGAGAAGTAGCTCCTCGCCTAAAAGTATTTGTGAACAAAGTAACTAAATTAGACTTTGATTTCCACGTACTTTGAAGCTAATAATTGGAGACGAGTGTATTTGTCACCGAAATATTAATCGCTCATTTTAAACACTGCTGATTATCTAACAAATTACACCGTTAATCCGAAATTAACGTCTAGGTTGCCAATTGAAAGCAGTTAATTAGTAACTGCCGTGCAAACTGCGATTTGTGTTTTAGCTCACCTGAGCGAAGCTCATGTGAGCTGTCGTCCGTCGTCCGTGAACATTTTCAAACGCCTTCTCCTCGGTAACCATTGGGCATATAGTCACCAAACTTCATGGTCATGGTCCTTAGGTAGGGGGATTGCAAAATTGTTAAAATGACGTCATTACGCAATACAAGATGGCCGCCGTCTAAAAATAGCACAAATTCTTCAAAAATCTTCTTCTGAAGAACCGCCAACCGGATTTCGACAAAACTTGGTTGGAATGATCGATGTACAATGCTATTTCAAAGTTGTTAAAATGGTGGCCCCGGGGTCAAAAATGGGTGTGGCCCGTGGGGTCAAATTGGGGTCAAATTTTATTTTTGACCGAATTTGGTCATGTTATATATCAAATCGAAGGTATCAATTGGGCATATAGTCACCAAACTTCATGGTCATGGTCCTTAGGTAGGGGGATTGCAAAATTGTTAAAATGACGTCATTACGTAATACAAGATGGCCGCCGTCTAAAAATAGCACAAATTCTTAAAAAATCTTCTTCTAAAGAACCGCCAACCGGATTTCGACAAAACTTGGTTGGAATGATCGATGTACAATGCTCTTTCAAAGTTGTTAAAATGGTGACCCCGGGGTCAAAAATGGGCGTGGCCCGTGGGGTCAAATTTTATTTTTGACCAAATATGGTCATGTTATATATCAAATCGAAGGTATCAATGAGGCGATCACTCTGGTACATTTTTTGTCGAAATCGGATTGTTATGTCATCCAAGATGGCCGCCGAAATGTCAAAAGGTCGTTCTTTTATTAGAGATTTCAAAATTCTTTTTAACATGAACCGCTTGGCCCATGGTAGCCAAACTTAAAATTATGGTCCATGGGTGAACCCTTTTCAGATTTGTTAAAATGGAGGTCATCGCTAATCCAAGATGGCCGCCGTCTGAAAATAGCATAAATTCTTAAAAAATCTTCTCATGAACCGCTAGACAGGATTTCGACGAAACTTGGTAGGAATGATCGATGTGCAATGCTCTTTCAAAGTTGTTAAAATGGTGACCTGGGGTCAAAAATGGGCGTGGCCCATGGGGTCAAATTGAAGGTATCGATGAGGCGATTGCTCAGTGCAATATTTGTCGGAATCGGATGATTATGTCATCCATGATGGCCACCAAAAGGTCCATTTATTCGAGATTTTGAAAGTCGTTTTCTCAGGAACCACATCGCCGATGCTGGCCAAACTTCATAGGAGGTTAAGATCCTTGGGTGAAGCATTTTCAGATTTGGTAAAATGAGAGTCATCGCTTAATCCAAGATGACCGCCATCTAAAAATAGCACATTTTTTTTAAAACACATGAACTCAATGTCACATTCTCCTTTGGTGTTCATGGAGTCAGGTGCCATCATGGCCCTCTTGTTTTAGATGCCGACAAGACTATTCAATTAAGAGACAATTCTTCACACGTCGATATATGGCAGCAGGCATGGCTTCATCTCTCAGACCACGTTATAATGTTAGCTACACAATTCTGAATGAAGGAGATTATGTTGTGGTTGACATTCATCCAGTCTGATCATACTTTAATCTGTACACTATTAGTACAGACTGTGACAAATTATAGAATATTGAGTCCCAGTACAGACTAAATAACGTACAGTACAAAGCCCTGATCAGATTGTACTGGGACACAGTATTGTATAATTTGTCCCAGGATTCTGCTACCGCCCCACTCGCGGCTGTGTAAGTAGTCAAGACTTCACAGCTTCGTGTTCATGTACATTACAGTGATTACAAAACAGCATACATTTTTTGTTGATTTATTACAGCTCATTGTGTACCTTTATGGAGCATACTAAAACATGTTTCGCAATTATGTAATTTTCAATATCGCAGCTAGAAATAATTTATATAATTTTCACTTGTTATTCTGTGTTCAGTATACAGCTATAAATAATTATCGGTAACATGGTAATTATAATTTACTTCCTTTGTCTACGTTATAAATGTTGGTCAACTATGCAGTATGAAATTATCTATGCTGGTTGAAAATCTGTATATCGCTCGTTTCTCTTGATAAACTATCCTATATTGTTTTATTACGTTAAATTCAGGGCAATATTAACGGGATTTAAATATGTCATATCGGTACCCCTTTAAATAATATTTGTATATTTTAAATGTTATACCTCAAGATAAACTGGATTAGTTTTTATGCCACCGGTTTCGAAGAGCCGGGTGGCATATTGTTTTTGGACCGTCCGTCTGTCCGTCTGTCCGTCTGTCTGTCCGTCCGTCACACTTTTTGTCCGTCACATTTTTCGGTTAACCACTTTGTCACAGTTTCTCAAATATGCTGCAGGTAGCATCCGCGTTCGACAGACGCATTTCTTGTTACTGATATATTTATTGCATGAATATCAGTAACAACTAATCCAGTTTATCTTGAGGTAAATGACACTTACACATCAGCGTCCAATTTTTGGCCTGTGATATTGTCAGCTAAAAAAAATCAATATTACGCTTCTCCAAATGGAGACAGGTGCACGAGAAAACGTGCCCTGTTTGCAAATCCCACATAAAATATGTTTACCTAATAATGTTTTATTTCAACGTTCAAATTAAAATCCTTGGGATACCATCGATGTTGTTAGTCATTTATCCATATAGTGGAAGAGTATTAGATAAAAAAAATGACGAAGATCGAAAAAAAATAGGTCAAAGCTGAATTTTTCTGTATAGTTTGTAAATATCATCACCTGAAACATATCAAAACTCCCCATGAATCCGACTGGAGCTTAACTCAGAATTCAAGATGGCGTCCAAGATGGCTGCCGTAATCGTCCAGTGTTATAAATGTCACAAGAAATAGTGCAAACTGTATTTTTTTTGCATGATATGTCAGCATATCATCACAAATAGAATATTATGCACATATTATGATATGACAATAAAAAAAATTTGGAACTTGACATAAAAAATATAAAAAAAAAAAAGAAAAATGCATTTTTTTACAAAATATTAGTTTGAACGGACAAAAAATCTATAAAACGTAATAATAATAATAATAATAATAATAATAATAATAATAATCTAATGCTGACCGCAGAAATAATAATATAATTGTGTATTTGTGGCATGTCTAGCTCCGGGTCTTAAAGCGTAGATTTATAAGTTGACACTGACACATCTTGTTCAATTAGGCACGATGGATCATTCACCAAGTAACAAGCGAGCAGTGCAGACCCTGATCAGACTGCGCGGATGCGCAGGCCGATCTGGTTCTACACTGATCACAAAACGCATAAGCCCAATTTATCCAGCCAAAATGGCGCAACGCACATTTCACAATCTAACAATAGTAGCAGAAGAGGGCTTGTACAAATCAGCATGACGTAATAGTTTAAATACTAATATAGCAATACGCTCCTATACGCCGAGAAGACACAACAACGCCATGATTTAAATCATTATTGATATTGAGTACGTTTGCGTATTTATGACAAATTGTTATTTCTGAATATTTTAGTACACATACTAGCATCGACATATTCTGATCATTTTACAGTATGAATGGGAAGTGTGTTATTTGTAAAGAGCTTTTTGCCTCTGCGAAAACACAAACCGTTGGCGAAAAGGGTCATGCCTCGTTGATTACAGCCAGTGTCACTCGCAGTGATGGGTTCGATGATCTTCTGAGAACAGTAGTACCGCCTTTTGATGTACACGCCAACTGTTACAAAGAGTATACACGCAAATCCACACTGGAGGCACAAAAACGAAAAGCCCCAGATGTTCCAGAGATTGTTACAGGGGCAACGCTGCGATCTGATCGTAAAGAGTTTGACAGTAAAACGGATTGTTTGTTTTGCACGGAGAAGATACATGTAGGTTACAAGCAACCCAAAGCGCGCAGGAAAGAGTTCCACTTTGTTGAAACCATCGAATACTTGGAAACGCTCATGTCAATTGCTAGGAATCGACATGATGATTGGGGAAAGGAGGTGATGATGCGTATCCAGACAACCAATGATTTGGTGGCTGCAGAAGCTATATATCATCACGATTGCGCAGTTGCATTTAGGAGAGGACGCCCAGAATCTACATCAAATTCCGAAAGAGGAAGACCCAAAGATGTGTTGAGAAACACGGCGTTTGATAACGTTTGAGAATGACGAATGCCAATACTCACTTTCAGAAATTTCTGAAATAATTGACAAGTATTTGGACGGTATTGAAGGGTACACAAAACAGTATCTCAGACAAAAGCTACAAGCGCATTATGGTGATCAGTTGATTATTACAAGTGTTCCAGGTGTTTCAAATATTGCCACGTTCCGCGATAAAGGACACAAGGTGCTTCGTGATACTTGGCAAGCTGAAAAGAAGGCAAATGCTTCAACAGAGAAAGACAGAATTGTAGATATGGCGGCGTCCATAATCAGAGATGATATCAGAACGAAAGTATATAATTGTTCGGAATACCCAACGATGGATGACACGAATAATGGCTGCTCGTTAGTTCCAGAAAGTCTCGGCCGGTTTCTTCACGGTGCAGTAAAATCAAAAGCATCAACGGAACGTACGAATATAGACAGGCGATGTACAGCCATAGCCCATTCTATAATAGCTGCATGCAGACCAAGGTCATTTATATCGCCAATTCTGTTAGCAATAGCTGTCTACATACACAGAAAGTATGCATCACGGGAGTTGATAGATATATTAAGTAGCATGTGCTTTGCCGACGATTACAAGGAAATACAGAGACTGACTTGTCTATTCTCAGTAAGGGACACCCCATCGTATAATCTGAATGGGTTCACACAATTCGTGTTTAATAACGCAGATTTCAATGTTGCGACACTAACTGGGCATGATACTTTCCACAGCATGGGCGGAATTGCATGCGTTACTCACAAGGGGGAAAAAGGCTGGAGAAAAAACTGAGTCGGTCTGTCAATATACCAAGCTCCCAATTAATAGGAAAGTTTGGTGACATCCCAATCAAAACGTACAAGAAACCAACCGTACCCGGCCTGCAGTCAGTGAAGTTTGGCCCAATTGAGCTCCAAAACCTGACCCACCTAGTTTAGGTGGTTGCAGTAGATGTTGATCGGCTGTGGTTAGCCAGCTTTTCTACAAATCTTACCCTTGCCCGTCATGGAGTGGGTTCATGCAGGTGGCAGTAACAGGCGAAAAGCATGAGAAAAGCCGAATCGAGATTCTTCCATTCATTAATCTAGATCCAACCAACCTGAGCACAATATTTACGGCATTGTGTTTTGCACAAAGCCAATGTGACAAGCATGGGCAGAAGATTTGCATTGTCACATTTGACCAACCGCT
Source organism: Conchocele bisecta (assembly GCA_029237695.1). Lineage (NCBI taxonomy): Eukaryota > Metazoa > Mollusca > Bivalvia > Lucinida > Thyasiridae > Conchocele > Conchocele bisecta. The sequence continues at coordinate 14,292,532 of CM055265.1, forward strand.
TTACATCAAAGCCACAGAGATAGTGGCTGCATCGCCAGATCTGTCGATTATAATCACACGATTGGGTGGTTTTCACCTACTGATGTCATTTATGGGATCAGTTGGATTTATCATGGCGGGCAGCGGATTAGAAGCATTATGGGAGACTATGTACGCTCCAGGAACTGTTATTCACATGTCCGAGGGGGGATTATGTCCTACACTCATATTGTCAGCTAAAAAAATAAATATTACACTTCTCCAAATGGGGACAGGTGCACGAGAAAACATGCCCTGTTTGCAAATCCTACATAAAATATGTTTACCTAATAATGTTTTATTTAAACGTTGAAATTAAAATCCTTGGGATACCATCGATGTTGTTAGTCATTTATCCATATATATGTTGATGAAATTGAAACATTTCAAACACCGACCAGCATTAGTTAACTGATGGGTGAAGAAGTCAACATGCCAACCAT
>CM055265.1:14293492-14332462 GCA_029237695.1 Conchocele bisecta
AGTCCGAGATGTGAGCAAAATATATTTTCATGGCGGCCATCTTGAATTTATGCAAATGAGGCAAGTGACCAAGTACCAAGTACACTTAACTCAAACGATAGTGTGTATCCAAACACCTGATTATAGCATTTTATATCAGTTAAGTAGTTAAACTAAGCAAAGATATGAAACAATATGTATATCTAAATCTGTAGTAAAATATTGACATTTGACGGCCATCTTGGTGGCCATCTTGGATTTTTATGCAAAGGACGAAGTCTATCTATTCATTTCACATCAGAAACAGAATCACTGACCCCAAAAACCTAAATCTAGGCACCAATATCACCTTCCTAAGTCAATTCGTTCAGAAGTTATGTAATTTCTATCATTTTGGCGGCTATCTTGGCGGCCATTTTGGATTTATTCAAATGATTTAATTATCCAATTACATACTAAATTTTCCCAAAAGATGTGTTGTGTCCTATAACCCACTTGTAGAATTTTAAACTACTTAAATATGTCACCAGAGAGCAACAGTATGACAAAGTATATATTTTTGGTGGCCATCTTGAATTTATGCTAATTAGGGCGCGTTACCGAGTCACAAACTGTGATCCCTATATCAGGATTTAATCAGTACCTATCAAAGATCATCTGTGCCAATTTTGGTGATTTCTGCCAAAGGTGCACATTATGTCCCTATTGTCGACCCTAAGGCAGCGTACTAATGTGGAAGACGTGTAGAAGACTCGGACGTGTTCATCAATAAACTCCCATTACCCCACCCACCTGCTGTGGTACTGTACATTACAGCATATACCATAATGTACAATACGACAGCAAGTGGTGGGATAATGGGACATTTTTATGTCACATGTCTGAGCCCGAAGAACAAGTCTGGGTCACTGTGCGTGAACTGTCAGATATGTTAAACTCACTGTCAGCACACTCCATAGTGCGATTTGAAAAGCTAGGAGAAATAGTGCTAGACAGATGTCGATGATGCAACATAATTGCGCTTGTGCATTGCAAAAAGTGCAGATCCAGATGAGCCGGCTCGTAACGAGCCGTCTCATCATGATCTGCACTTTTTGTGCATTACTTTGGAGAGGGACGCATGTACACTTCTCCAATTGAGTTGCGACAATGGATGAAAATGTTACCAAATAGTTTGAATTTGAGCTGTTATTCCTTCATCTAAATTCGCCCATCCCTACCCATCGTGATTTTATTTTGAATCCCGTATACGCACCAAAGAGAAGCGCATCGACCATCGTCAGTTCAGTACAGTTGCACTGTTGGAACAGTGTTAAAGTTCATGGCCTGGGCGCTGTCGGAAGCGCAATCGGTACCATTGTGTTTAATTTGGAAAATACTAATTCAGTACGAAATAAAATCAGGGGCATAACTATGGTAACGCTAACATAATTTCAAATTGACATTGGGCCGCAAATCGCGTCATGACGTAGCGGTGTTAGCAATAAAAGTGTTGATGACATGTTTATAATAAGTGGTAAAATTAATGTGAAATTGATGCAACATTCATCAGTCACAATGTACATGTATGTGTATATTCTGACAGTTAACCCAACATGGATTTCACAAAACATGTCCAGGTATATTATGAACACCCCTCATTCTTTGGGGATTGACTTCATGGTATGGGATTCCAAATAAAACAGGTTATTTCGCAATAAGTGTGTGTCAGACTACACAGTTTATTTATAAATATATGCAACACATTTGAGGTGGCTACTCGTCTTAAAGGTACATGCCCACTCAGTAGGCACAAACTGTTCTATATATCAGAGAAATAATCTGAGACATTTTCTGGCAAAATAAACATTAATTCACCATTACCCAACGTATGGATTGGCATTATTGTACATTTTATATCAGATGTAAACCACACTGATATCAGGGGTGATAACCGTGTTTCCTTAAACGGATAACACTAGTTATTATCTGTATTTATGTTTTGATGTGCAATGATCATTCTTTATAATCTGTCGAAAATATTATTTTTTCAGGTGACGCATTTAATTAGTATAAATAATTGTATATGCATATGTTAATTTAGTATAAATAATTGTATATGTATATGCTAATATGCATATGAAAATAGACTGATACCACCAGTCACTGCACCGTCGGAGTGCCATGCTGGCGACCCAGGTTCGATTCAGGGTTCAGTTCCAGGGCGTCAGTATTTCTGAGATACTTTGTATTTTCTGCTCTACTAGTCTTCTCGGATGTGGACTTTTAAAAGAGTTGACGGATAGTCTGTGCACATTACAGAACCATAGGGGATTTCTAATAAGAGCTAGGCCCCCCCTGGAGCCGGTTTCCTCTGTATCCACGTCCTTCCTTTCTCCCCTTCTTGGGAGACGACATGCAAGGTCATTGAGCCAGTGCCGTCGTTAAATCCAAGCATTTACATTTACGCGAGTCACTATCAGTAAAATAAGTATTACTAAATGATTATATCTGCATAGAAAGCACTCGTAAGTTTTAGAACACAATAATGACACAAGTATACACTTATTTAATTGCTATAAAGAACATTGTGTGCCTAGGTGCTCCATCCGAGGGAAAATCCAAACTTATGTGATGTCAGTTAGTGAATAGTCACTATATCATCACTGCGGTCAAGCTACACAGAAATCTGAATAACAGTGTATCAAAGTTTGAATGTGTATTGCCAAAGGAGTATATGTGATTTTTTTAAAAAAGAATTTATACCGTTGACTGCAGTGTAGCTCGAGAGCAACACATTACTTAGAAAGCGAAAAACGTGTAGCTAAAGATCACCATGTATCAACGCAGACAGATGTGGGCCCATAAAACACATCTTGGTATTTCATTAGAATTGTCTCCAAGGAGACAATTCTAATGAAATGCCAAGATATGATTACACAGTGAATGTGTTTAATTCAGTCAGACGGATAAACAATGAGACCGCATTATACAGGTATCATGATTTATATTTGTTAGAATACTTGGACGAATATGTGGTTATGACTGGAGAAATTGGGCTTGTGAGTTTTGCGACCAGTGTATATCCAGATCAGCCTGTGCATCCGCACTGATCTCGATTCCTTCAATGAAACTATGCTATCAGGATAAAGGAATGTACTCTTTGATCAGAAGCTACACTGGTCGCAAATTACATCAGCCCATTTCTCCAGTCACAGACACATACGATATATGGTTTATTTGCTCTGATCAGCTACAAAGTAACATGGTAATACTAACGCCCAATGATTTTGTCATTGTCTGAAGATGGAATACATGTAATTCTGGTAATCCATCGTCGGGCTAACTTTGAAAAACCAATAATTAATTAAATATAGAAATCTGACATTCTGTAAGTCAATGTCATAACTTTATTAAACACGTAATTCTGGTAATCCATCGTCTGACTAAATTTGTAAACCCAATACCGGTAATTAAATATAGAAATCTGACATTCTTTAAGTCAATGTCATAACTTTAGAACACACGTAATTCTGGTAATCCATTGTTTGACTAAATTTGGAAACCCAATACCGGTACTTAAATATAGAAATCTGACATTCTGTTGAGTTAGTGAGTCAGATGAAAGTTTCCAGTATACAATTTCGCATAATATGTGTATTGAATAAAAATTGACCTTGATTCAGGTAATGTAAATGATAATTGTGAAATTGTGCAATAACTGTGCGTGCAGTTTTTAATTATCTGCTTGAAATGTCGTCAAGGAATGACAAATGGCAAATCGTTTATACCAAGATCTGCAACCGATGCCACCAACATTGCAAAGTATACTTTTCTAGCAAAGTATACTTTGAGGGAGTAATCATTTATTTTTTCTGAAATACGTTATTTCATGTAGAACTAACAACTGCATATATTTGATCATTAAAAATTATTATACTGAATTTATTAAATTATCACAGCCAAATTTTACCTACGTGTTGCCTGAAAAAAAAAACCCTGTGTATACTGACAATAAATAAATGTATTCTGAAAAATAACGAGCGTTCAACAAGTGTCTACAATGGTAACCTATCTCAATAGGTGGTATAATGAATCGTATTATGTTACCTCGTCACAAAAAAATAGGTTTATAATATAATTATTTAGAAAAATTGAAATTTACATACCAGTATATAAATTAAAAAAAGTATGTGTCACTTGAGTTGTCGTAGATTACCCAAATATATTCCACTGGTCGTTCAGATAAGACCTGAAACCGAGGTCCTATCTCTACATGACCTTAGCTGTTGTTCGGATTTTAAACCTATTAACTTTTACTTTTTTAGCTCACCTGAGCGAAGCTCATGTGAGCTATTGTTACCGCAATGTGTCCGTCGTCCGTCGTCCGTCGTCGTCTGTGAACATTTTCAAACGTCTTCTCCTCAGTAACCATTGGGCCTATAGTCACCAAACTTCATGGTCATGGTCCTTAGGTAGGGAGATTACAAAATTGTTAAAATGACGTCATTACATAATCCAAGATGGCCGTCGTCTAAAAATAGCACAAATTCTTCAAAAATCTTCTTCTCAAGAACCACTAACCGGATTTCGACAAAACTTGGTAGGAATGATCGATGTGCAATGCTCTTGCAAAGTTGTTAAAATGGTGACCCCGGGGTCAAAATTGGGCGTGGCCCGTGGGGTCAAATTGGAATCAAATTTTATTTTTGACCGAATATGGTCATGTCATATATCAAAATGAAGGTATCAATGAGGCGATCACTCTAGTGCATTTTTTGTTGAAATCCGATGGTTATGTCATCCAAGATGGCCGCCGAAAGGTCAAAAGGTCGTTCTTTTATTAGAGATTTCAAAATTCTCCTTCACATGAACCGCTTGGCCCATGGTAGCCAAACTTAAAAGTTATGGTCCATGGGTGAAGCCTTTTCAGATTTGTTAAAATGGAGGTCATCGCTAATCCAAGATGGCCGCTGTCTAAAAATAGCATAAATTCTTTTAAAAATCTTCTTCTCATGAACCGCTATCTAGATTTAGACGAAACTTTCTAGAAATGATCGATGTACAATGCTCTTTCAAAGTTGTTAAAATGGTGACCCCGGGGCCAAAAATGGGCGTGGCCCGTGGGGTCAAATTAGGGTCAAATTTTATTTTTGACCGAATATGGTCATGTTCTATATAAAATCAAAGGTATCAACGAGGCGATCACTCTGATGCATTTATTGTCGAAATTGGATGGTTATGTCATTCAAGATGGCCGCCGAAAGGTCAAATTGTCGTTCTTTTATCAGAGATTTCAAAATTCTTCTTCACATGAACCGCTTTGCCCATGGTAGCCAAACTTAAAAGTTATGGTCCATGGGTGAAGCCTTTTCAGATTTGTTAAAATGGAGGTCATCGCTACTCCAAGATGGCCGCTGTCTAAAAATAGCATAAATTCTTAAAAAATCTTCTTCTCATGAACCGCTTGCCGGATTTCGACGAAACTTGGTAGGAATGATCAATGTACAATGCTCTTTCAAAGTTGTTAAAATAGTGACCCCGGGGTCAAAAATGGGCGTGGCCCGTGGGGTCAAATTTGATTTTGACCGAATATAGTCATGTTATATATTAAATCGAAGGTATCAATGAGGCGATCACTCTGGTGAATTTTTTGTCGAAATCGGATGGTTATGTCATCCAAGATGGTCGCCGAAAGGTCTTTCTTTTATTAGAGATTTCAAAATTCTTCTTCACATGAACCGCTTGGCCCATGGTAGCCAAACTTAAAAGTTATGGTCCATGTGTGAAGCCTTTTCAGATTTGTTAAGATGGAGGTCATCGCTAATCCAAGATGGCCACTGTCTAAAAATAGCATAAATTCTTAAAAAATCTTCTTCTCATGAACCGCTAGCCGGATTTCGACTAAACTTGGTAGAAATGATCGATGTACAATGCTCTTTCAAAGTTGTGAAAATGGTGACCCCGGGGTCAAAAATGGGCGTGGCCCGTGGGGTCAAATTTTATTTTTGACCGAATATGCTCATGTCATATATCAAATTGAAGGTATCGATGAGGCGATTGCTCTGGTGCAATATTTGTCGGAATCGGATGATTGTAACATCCATGATGGCCGCCAAAAGGTCCATTTATTCGAGATTTTGAACATCTTTTTCTCAGGAACCACATGGCCGATGCTGGCCAAACTTCATAGGAAGTTAAGATCCTTGGGTGAAGCATTTTCAGATTTGGTAAAATGAGAGTCATCGCTTAATCCAAGATGACCGCCATCTAAAAATAGCACAATTTTTTTAAAACACATTATCTCAATGTCACATTCTTCTCTGGTGTTCATGGAGTCAGGTGAGCGAATTAGGGCCATCATGGCCCTCTTGTTTTATAAAAGTGTATCTTTTTATGATTTTGATGAGGCTGCAAGTTCAGCATGTTGCTTACAGTAGTAATTCCAAGTCCTGATCGATTTAGTCTCTGTCTTAGACTCACCAGAGGTATCTTTTTAACGCTTACACCTCTATCTTAATGTTGTGTCGTCTGCTGTTTATTTTCTATTTTCCATTTAATCATCAAAAACATGCTTTAACAGCACTTTAGTATAATTTACAACATGCTTTGACAGCACTTCAGAATCATTTCCATTGGAAATGCTTCTGAAGTGCTGTCAAACCATGTTTTTATTGAGAAATAAGGCAATATATAAAAGCAACAGCAGACAACAATTGTTGTATGTAGCGGTCTAAGGGTTAATACATGTACACTAAAAATGTCTGATATGCCAGTATTTTTATCAGTCCCACTGTGTTTGAATAATATCTGTAATTTTTATTTATTATATACGTACTTTCGTTTCCCATTGAAACACAATGCAACGCAAGATGTCAATATTTTTACATATTGTCGTCTCGTGAGTTCATATTGGTCAGTGCCGGAACTACGCTTCACGTCACAAAATAGTTCCTTTTAAATCACCACTAATTTGTTTATTAGCGCGCCTTCCGAAGGAAGCCGTGCTTATGGCATACCCTCGACGTCGTAGGCATCCGTCTGTCTGTCCGTCCGTCCGTCTGTCTCCGTCCGCCTGTCTGTCTTCAAAAATTATAATGGCCTATATTTTCTGTTTCCTTGCTTGGATTTGCTTCATATTTCACATACGCATTGCTCCAAGGGTCCTCTACTGCGCTGTGGCAAATCCACGTCCGTGCCGCCCCTTCTAAGCCCAGGGTCAAGGTCACATACTTTGTGCATCTCGAAACCTTAATGCTCCGGTAAATGGCCTATATTTTCTGTTTCCTTTCTTGGATTTGCTTCATATTTCACACACGCATTGCTCCAAGAGTCCTCTACTGCGATGTAGCAAATCCACGTCCGTGCCGCCCCTTCTAAGCCCAGGGTCAGGTCACATACTTTGTGCATCTCGAAACCTTAACGCTCGGGTAAATGGCCTATATTTTCTGTTTCCTTGCTTGGATTTGCTTCATATTTCACACACGCATTGCTCCAAGGGTCCTCTACTGCGATGTGGCAAATCCACGTCCGTGCCGCCCCTTCTAAGCCCAGGGTCAAGGTCACATACTTTGTGCATCTCGAAACCTTAATGCTCCGGTAAATGGCCTATATTTTCTGTTTCCTTTCTTGGATTTGCTTCATATTTCACACACGCATTGCTCCAAGGGTCCTCTACTGCGCTGTGGCAAATCCACATCCGTGCCGCCCCTTCTAAGCCCAGGGTCAAGGTCACATACTTTGTGCATCTCGAAACCTTAACGCTCGGGTAAATGGCCTATATTTTCTGTTTCCTTGCTTGGATTTGCTTCATATTTCACACACGCATTGCTCCAAGGGTCCTCTACTGCGCTGTGGCAAATCCACGTCTGTGCCGCCCCTTCTAAGCCCAGGGTCAAAGGTCACATACTTTGTGCATCTCGAAACCTTAACGCTCGGGTAAATGGCCTATATTTTCACACACGCATTGCTCCAATGGTCCTCTACCTCTGCTAAGCCCAGGCCAGGGTGAAGGTAAAAATCTTTGTACGCTCAAAACCTTAACACGCTCTGGTAAATGGCTCATTATGCCCCCGCCACCGAATGGTGAGGGGGGCATATAGTGTTACCGGCGTCCGTACGTATGTACGTACATCCCGAAACTTTAACGCTAGGTAAATGGCTTATAATTTCCGTTTCCTTGCTTGGATCTGCTTCACATTTCACACACGCATTGCTCCAATGGTCCTCTACCGCTCTGTGACAAATCCACATTCGTCCCGTCCCCGCTAAGCCCAGGGTCAAGGTCACAGACTTGGTGCTTTCGAAACCTTAATGCTGGGTAAATGGCTTATAATTTCTGTTTCCTTGCTCGGATCTGCTTCACATTTCACACACGCATTGCTCCAATGGTCCTCTACCGCCCTGTGACAAATCCACATTCGTCCCGCCCCCGCTAAGCCCAGGGTCAAGGTCACAGACTTGGTGCTTTTGAAACCTTAATGCTGGGTAAATGGCTTATAATTTCCGTTTCTTTGCTCGGATCTGCTTCACATTTCACACACGCATTGCTCCAATGGTCCTCTACCGCCCTGTGACAAATCCACATTCGTCCCGCCCCCACTAAGCCCAGGGTCAAGGTCACAGACTTGGTGCGTTCGAAACCTTAACGCTGGGTAAATGGCTTATAATTTCTGTTTCCTTGCTCGGATCGCTTCACATTTCACACACGCATTGCTCAATGGTCTCTAACCGCCCTGTGACAAATCCACAGGGTTCGTCCCCCCCCCCGCTAAGCCCAGGGTCAAGGTCACAGACTTGGTGCGTTCGAAACCTTAACGCTGGGTAAATGGCTTATAATTTCTGTTTCCTTGCTCGGATCTGCTTCACAATTCACACACGCATTGCTCCAATGGTCCTCTACTGCCCTGTGACAAATCCACATTTGTCCCGCCTCCGCTAAGCCCAGGGTCAAGGTCACATACTTGGTGCGTTCCAAACCTTAACGCTTTGGTAAATGCCTTATAATTTCTGTTTCCTTGCTCGGATCTGCTTCACATTTCACACACGCATTGCTCCAATGGTCTTCTGCCACCCTGTGACATTTGCCGCCCCCCACAAATCCAACATGTGCCGCCCCCACTAAGCCTGGTCAAGGTCGCAGACTTGGTGCATTCAAAACCTTAACAACGCTCGGGTAAATGGCTTATAATTTCTCTTTCCTTGCTCGGATCTGCTTCACATTTCACACACGCATTGCTCCAATGGTCCTCTACCGCCCTGTGACAAATCCACATTCGTCCCGCCCCCGCTAAGCACAGGGTCAAGGTCACAGACTTTGTGCGTTTGAAACCTTAACTCTGGGTAAATGGCTTATAATTTCTGTTTCCTTGCTCGGATCTGCTTCACATTTCACACACGCATTGCTCCAATGCTCCTCTACCGCCCTGTGACAAATCCACATTCGTCCCGCCCCCGCTAAGCCCAGGGTCAAGGTCACAGACTTGGTGCGTTCGAAACCTTAACGCTGGGTAAAAATGGCTTATAATTTCTGTTTCCTTGCTCGCATCTGCTTCTCATTTCACACACATATTGCTCCAATGGTCCTCTACCGCCCTGTGACAAATCCACATTTGTCCTGCCCCCGCTAAGCCCAGGGTCAAGGTCACAGACTTGGTGCGTTCCAAACCTTAACGCTTTGGTAAATGCCTTATAATTTCTGTTTCCTTGCTCGGATCTGCTTCACATTTCACACACGCATTGCTCCAATGGTCCTCTGCCACCCTGTGACAAATCCACATTCGTGCCGCCCCCGCTAAGCCCAGGGTCAAGGTCACAGACTTTGTGCGTTCCAAACCTTAACGCTGGGTAAATGCCTTATAATTTCTGTTTCCTTGCTCGGATCTGCTTCACATTTCACACACGCATTGCTCCAATGGTCCTCTGCCACCCACCTGTGACAAATCCACATTCGTGCCGCCCCCGCTAAGCCCATGGTCAAGGTCGCAGACTTGGTGCATTCAAAACCTTAACGCTCGGGTAAATGGCTTATAATTTCTCTTTCCTTGCTCGGATCTGCTTCACATTTCACACACGCATTGCTCCAATGGTCCTCTGCCACCCTGTGACAAATCTACATTCGTCCCGCCCCCGCTAAGCCCAGGGTCAAGGTCACAGACTTGGTGCGTTCGAAACCTTAACGCTCGGGTAAATGGCTTATAATTTCTGTTTCCTTGCTCAGATCTGCTTCACATTTCACACACGCATTGCTCCAATGTTCCTCTACCACCCTGTTACAAATCCACATTCGTCCCGCCCCCACCAAGCCCAGGGTCAAGGTTACAGTCTTGGTGCGTTCGAAACCTTAACGCTCGGGTAAATGGCTTATAATTTATGTTTCCTTGCTCGGATCTGCTTCACATTTCACACACACATTGCTCCAATGGTCCTCTGCCACACTGTGACAAATCCACATTCAAATATGCCTTGTTTTCTTTGGCTGCCAGCGGAGGCATTCGTGTGCCGACAGGCCACATTTCTAGTAAATTTTGTTTCCCTGATCCAGCAAGTTGTGTTTTCAAATATGCCCTCGGTTCCTTTGCTGCCACCGGGCGCGCTTCGTTGTCCTCTGACAACTCTTGTTTTATTTATATTTTATATATTTTTTGAAGCAAAAATAAATTTGCGAATGATGTGTGTATATAATAAAATGGTTATTTGATTTGTATGTGGATATATGCCACTCGTTCCGCCGCGCAACGATATTGCGCTCCTAAATTCGCGCAATATTGCACGCTGCGTAACTCGTGCATATATCCACATACAAATAAAATAAACTATAAATATCCAACTGCAGGTGTGAATGCAGCCCGCGACGCTATTCTCACCTTCATGGTTGGCGGACCAGAGGCGTCGTTCACCACCGCTGAGAAATACCTCAGCTGCATGGGCAAGAATGTGGTCCACTGCGGGCCTGTAGGCACTGGACAGGTATTGCTAGCGTAGTGAATAGACACAGATAGGTATTGCTAGCGTAGTGAATAGGCACAGACAGGTATTGCTAGTGTAGTGAATAGGCACAGACAGGTATTGCTAGCGTAGTGAATAGGCACAGACAGGTATTGCTAGTGTAGTGAATAGGCACAGACGGGTATTGCTAGCATAGTGAACAGGCACAGACAGGTATTGCTAACATAGTGAATAGGCACAGGCAGGTATTGCTAGCGTAGTGAATAGGCACAGACAGGTATTGCTAGCATAGTGAATAGGCACAGACAGGTATTGCTAGTGTAGTGAATAGGCACAGACAGGTATTGCTAGCATAGTGAATAGGCACAGACAGGTATTGCTAACATAGTGAATAGGCACAGCCAGGTATTGCTAGTGTAGTGAATAGACACAGACAGGTATTGCTAACATAGTGAATAGGCACAGACAGGTATTGCTAGTGTAGTGAATAGACACTGGCAGGTATTGCTAGCATAGTGAATAGGCACAGACAGGTATTGCTATCATAGTGAATAGGCACAGGCAGGTATTGCTAGCATAGTGAATAGGCACAGACAGGTATTGCTAGCATAGTGAATAGGCACAGACAGGTATTGCTAGCTTAGTGAATAGGCACCGACAGGTATTGCTAGCATAGTGAATAGGCACAGACAGGTATTGCTAGCATAGTGAATAGCACGACAGGTATTGCTAGTGTAGTGAATAGGCACAGACAGGTATTGCTAGCGTAGTGAATAGGCACAGACAGGTATTGCTAGCGTAGTGAATAGGCACAGACAGGTATTGCTAGCGTAGTGAATATGCACAGACAGGTATGGCTAGTGTAACGAATAGGCACAGCAGGTATTGCTAGCATAGTGAATAGGCACAGACAGGTATTGCTAGCGTAGTGAATAGGCACAGACAGGTATTGCTAGTGTAGTGAATAGGCACATACAGTAATTGCTAGCATAGTGAATAGGCACAGACAGGTATTGCTAAGTGTAGTAATAGACACTGGCAGTATGCTAGCGTAGTGAATAGGCACAGGCAGTATTGCTATGTAGTGAATAGACACTGGCAGGTATTGCTAGCATAGTGAATGGGCACAGGCAGGTATTGCTAGTGTAGTGAATAGACACTGGCAGGTATTGCTAACATAGTGAATAGGCACAGACAGGTATTGCTAGCATAGTGAATAGGCACAGACAGGTATTGCTAGCATAGTGAATTGGCACAGACAGGTATTGCTAGTGTAGTGAATAGGCACAGACAGGTATTGCTAGTGTAGTGAATAGGCACAGACAGGTATTGCTAATGTAGTGAATAGACACAGACAGGTATTGCTAGCAGGTATTGCTAGTGTGGTGAATAGGCACAGACAGGTATTGCTAGTGTAGTGAATAGGCACAGACGGGTATTGCTAGCATAGTGAACAGGCACAGACAGGTATTGCTAACATAGTGAATAGGCACAGACAGGTATTGCTAGCATAGTGAATAGGCACTGGCAGGTATTGCTAGCATAGTGAATAGGCACAGACAGGTATTGCTAGCATAGTGAATAGGCACTGGCAGGTATTGCTAGTGTAGTGAATAGGCACAGACAGGTATTGCAGCATAGTTGGAATAGGCACAGACAGGTATTGCTAACATAGTGAATAGGCACAGCCAGGTATTGCTAGCGTAGTGAATAGACACATACAGGTATTGCTAACATAGTGAATAGGCACAGACAGGTATTGCTAGTGTAGTGAATAGACACTGGCAGGTATTGCTAGCATAGTGAATAGGCACAGACAGGTATTGCTATCATAGTGAATAGGCACAGGCAGGTATTGCTAGTGTAGTGAATAGGCACAGACAGGTATTGCTAGCGTAGTGAATAGGCACAGACAGGTATTGCTAGTGTAGTGAATAGGCACAGACGGGTATTGCTAGCATAGTGAACAGGCACAGACAGGTATTGCTAACATAGTGAATAGGCACAGGCAGGTATTGCTAGCGTAGTGAATAGGCACAGACAGGTATTGCTAGCATAGTGAATAGGCACAGACAGGTATTGCTAGTGTAGTGAATAGGCACAGACAGGTATTGCTAGCATAGTGAATAGGCACAGACAGGTATTGCTAACATAGTGAATAGGCACAGCCAGGTATTGCTAGTGTAGTGAATAGACACAGACAGGTATTGCTAATCATAGTGAATAGGCACAGACAGGTATTGCTAGTGTATTGAATAGACACTGGCAGGATTGCTAGCATAGTGAATAGGCACAGACAGGTATTGCTACATAGTGAATAGGCACAGGCAGGTATTGCTAGCATAGTGAATAGGCACAGACAGGTATGCTAGCATAGTGAATAGGCACAGACAGGTATTGCTAGCTTAGTGAATAGCACCGACAGGTATTGCTAGCATAGTGAATAGGCACAGACAGGTATTGCTAGCATAGTGAATAGGCACAGACAGGTATTGCTAGTGTAGTGAATAGGCACAGACAGGTATTGCTAGCGTAGTAGAATAGCACAGACAGGTATTGCTAGCGTAGTGAATAGGCACAGACAGGTATTGCTAGCGTAGTGAATAGCACAGACAGGTATGGCTAGTGTAGTGAATAGGCACAGACAGGTATTGCTAGCATAGTGAATAGGCACAGACAGGTATTGCTAGCGTAGTGAATAGGCACAGACAGGTATTGCTAGTGTAGTGAAATAGGCACATACAGGTATTGCTAGCATGTGAATAGGCACAGACAGGTATTGCTAGTGTAGTGAATAGACACTGGCAGTATTGCTAGCGTGTGAATAGGCACAGGCAGGAATTTTGCTAGTGTAGTGAATAGACACTGGCAGGTATTGCTAGCATAGTGAATGGGCACAGGCAGGTATTGCTAGTGTAGTGAATAGACACTGGCAGGTATTGCTAACAGTGAATAGGCACAGACAGGTATTGCTAGCATAGTGAATAGGCACAGACAGTATTGCTAGCATAGTGAATTGCACAGACAGGTATTGCTGCTATAGTGTAGTGAATAGGCACAGACAGGTAATTGCTAGTGTAGTGAATAGGCACAGACAGGTATTGCTAATGTAGTGAATAGACACAGACAGGTATTGCTAGCAGGTATTGCTAGTGTGGTGAATAGGCACAGACAGGTATTGCTAGTGTAGTGAATAGGCACAGACGGGTATTGCTAGCATAGTGAACAGGCACAGACAGGTATTGCTAACATAGTGAATAGGCACAGACAGGTATTGCTAGCATAGTGAATAGGCACTGGCAGGTATTGCTAGCATAGTGAATAGGCACAGACAGGTATTGCTAGCATAGTGAATAGGCACTGGCAGGTATTGCTAGTGTAGTGAATAGGCACAGACAGGTATTGCTAGCATAGTGAATAGGCACAGACAGGTATTGCTAACATAGTGAATAGGCACAGCCAGGTATTGCTAGCGTAGTGAATAGACACATACAGGTATTGCTAACATAGTGAATAGGCACAGACAGGTATTGCTAGTGTAGTGAATAGACACTGGCAGGTATTGCTAGCATAGTGAATAGGCACAGACAGGTATTGCTATCATAGTGAATAGGCACAGGCAGGTATTGCTAGCATAGTGAATAGGCACAGACAGGTATTGCTAGCATAGTGAATAGGCACAGACAGGTATTGCTAACATAGTGAATAGGCACAGGCAGGTATTGCTAGTGTAGTGAATAGACACTGGCAGGTATTGCTAGCGTAGTGAATAGGCACAGACAGGTATTGCTAGTGTAGTGAATAGGCACAGACAGGTATTGCTAGCATAGTGAATAGGCACAGACAGGTATTGCTAACATAGTGAATAGGCACAGCCAGGTATTGCTAGTGTAGTGAATAGACACAGACAGGTATTGCTAACATAGTGAATAGGACACACAGATTATTCTAGTGTAGTGAATAGACACTGGCAGGTATTGCTAGCATAGTGAATAGGCACAGACAGGTATTGCTATCATAGTGAATAGGCACAGGCAGGTATTGCTAGCATAGTGAATAGGCACAGACAGGTATTGCTAGCATAGTGAATAGGCACAGACAGGTATTGCTAGCTTAGTGAATAGGCACCGACAGGTATTGCTAGCATAGTGAATAGGCACAGACAGGTATTGCTAGCATAGTGAATAGGCACAGACAGGTATTGCTAGTGTAGTGAATAGGCACAGACAGGTATTGCTAGCGTAGTGAATAGGCACAGACAGGTATTGCTAGCGTAGTGAATAGGCACAGACAGGTATTGCTAGCGTAGTGAATATGCACAGACAGGTATGGCTAGTGTAGTGAATAGGCACAGACAGGTATTGCTAGCATAGTGAATAGGCACAGACAGGTATTGCTAGCGTAGTGAATAGGCACAGACAGGTATTGCTAGTGTAGTGAATAGGCACATACAGGTATTGCTAGCATAGTGAATAGGCACAGACAGGTATTGCTAGTGTAGTGAATAGACACTGGCAGGTATTGCTAGCGTAGTGAATAGGCACAGGCAGGTATTGCTAGTGTAGTGAATAGACACTGGCAGGTATTGCTAGCATAGTGAATGGGCACAGGCAGGTATTGCTAGTGTAGTGAATAGACACTGGCAGGTATTGCTAACATAGTGAATAGGCACAGACAGGTATTGCTAGCATAGTGAATAGGCACAGACAGGTATTGCTAGCATAGTGAATTGGCACAGACAGGTATTGCTAGTGTAGTGAATAGGCACAGACAGGTATTGCTAGTGTAGTGAATAGGCACAGACAGGTATTGCTAATGTAGTGAATAGACACAGACAGGTATTGCTAGCAGGTATTGCTAGTGTGGTGAATAGGCACAGACAGGTATTGCTAGTGTAGTGAATAGGCACAGACGGGTATTGCTAGCATAGTGAACAGGCACAGACCAGGTATTGCTAACATAGTGAATAGGCACAGACAGGTATTGCTAGCATAGTGAATAGGCACTGGCAGGTATTGCTAGCATAGTGAATAGGCACAGACAGGTATTGCTAGCATAGTGAATAGGCACTGGCAGTATTGCTAAGTGTAGTGAATAGGCACAGACAGGTATTGCTAGCATAGTGAATAGGCACAGACAGGTATTGCTAACATAGTGAATAGGCACAGCCAGTATTGCTAGCGTGAATAGACACATACAGGTATTGCTAACATAGTGAATAGGCACAGACAGGTATTGCTATGAGTGAATAGACACTGGCAGGTATTGCTAGCATAGTGAATAGGCACAGACAGGTATTGCTATCATAGTGAATAGGCACAGGCAGGTATTGCTAGCATAGTGAATAGGCACAGACAGGTATTGCTAGCATAGTGAATAGGCACAGACAGGTATTGCTAACATAGTGAATAGGCACAGGCAGGTATTGCTAGTGTAGTGAATAGACACTGGCAGGTATTGCTAGCGTAGTGAATAGGCACAGGCAGGTATTGCTAGCGTAGTGAATATGCACATGCAGGTATTGCTAGTGTAGTGAATAGGCACAGACAGGTATTGCTAGCATAGTGAATAGGCACTGGCAGGTATTGCTAGTGTAGTGAATAGGCACAGGCAGGTATTGCTAGCGTAGTGAATTGGCACAGACAGGTATTGCTAGCATAGTGAATAGGCACAGACAGGTATTGCTAACATAATGAATAGGCACAGACAGGTATTGCTAGCATAGTGAATAGGCACAGACAGGTATTGCTAACATAGTGAATAGGCACAGACAGGTATTGCTAGTGTAGTGAATAGACACTGGCAGGTATTGCTAGCGTAGTGAATAGGCACAGGCAGGTATTGCTAGCATAGTGAATAGGCACAGACAGGTATTGCACGGAATATGTCTTGATTCAACTCAATAATGTCAACAAAATTTGTAAAATAGACTACTTAACATTCATAAAAATCCAGATCATTTCGTAAATGAAGATAAATATAATTTACATCAATGTTTTTTTTTACTGTATTCGATATATATACCCCCCCCCCCATCAATGTTTTTTTTATGCCCCCGCATATCTGGTTGTTATTTCACACACGCATTGCTCTAATGGTCCTCTACGCTATGTGGAAATTCACGATCGTCCTACCCCAGCTAAGCCCAGTGTCAAAGTCACATACTTAGTGCGTTCGAAACTCTGGTAATTGTCGATAATGTCGCTTGATCTGCTTAATATTTCACACACCCATTGCTCTGATGGTTTGTTTTCAAAACAAAATGTTAAAACTGCTAAATCAGTTCAGTTAGTCTGGAAATGATCTAAGACTATCAATAAAAGTTTGATTTTGAATATCGGTCCAAGAATTCTAAAATTGTTGTTTTTGTCCCACATGTTAAATTCCCACAGAAAATCAGAGTGACATTTTCACTATTCACAAATATGTATTTCTGTTTGGATATTTAAATAGTAGAAAATGTGTACATAACTGTTATAATGAGCGATTGATTGCATTACAGGCAGCAAAGATCTGTAACAACATGTTGCTGGGCATATCCATGATTGGCACGTCCGAAACCATGAACCTCGGCATAAAGTAAGTACCCCACCCATTCCGGTGGCTCTGAAAATTATGTCTGTATCTATTAAAGGCCGTTTCACTAAACTTTGTACGACTAAAATACATAAGTGCAAATTTAGGATCGTCTGGAAGTTTTAATTGATGGATTTTCATTTATTGAACATAGGCTGCATATGCAGCCTATGCTCAATAAATGTAAATCCAATAATTGTTTACAAGAAAACATTGTTAATGTGAAATTTACAGAATATCATAATTTTGCACTTACAAACATTTTTCGTACGAAGTTTAGTGAAACGGTGCCCTGATGCAGTAAGAGATTATGATATTGTGGCCTCTGTGCATAAGGTGTACCATAATAATCCCATCATGACTGATGAAATATGATATTAAACCCAGCCGGAAATCACCTTAGCTGTTGACGGTCCTAGTATCGTCATAATTATATCTCGATTAACTCTTTGCATGCTGGGAAACTTGTGGGCTATAAATAGTTAAAAACTAGCGCACAAAAAATCATCATATTTTCTTTTATTTCTCCTTGTAAATATTATGAATGTCTTGGAATTTCAGGACTCAATTCTAATAAAATTCCAAGACATATTTACAGAGAGAAGTAAAACGTATACTCCTAATTCATTTGGCGGATATTTTCACCGCTAGCATACAAAGAGTTAAACCACTTTTCACAGGGCCATGATTGTAGTTTTTATTTTTTGTAGTAGTATTTTATAAAAAATAATCCTGATATGCTCCTTTAAATAAATAAAAAAAGTAAGTGACCAGTCTATATAACCATGTGTCTATTGTCTATATAACCACGTGTCTATATAACCACGTGTGTGTTTCAGATTGGGCCTGGATGCGAAACTACTCGCCAAGATCCTGAACATGAGTTCTGGGCGTTGCTGGTCATCGGAGCTCTACAACCCGTGCCCGGGGGTCCTGCCGGGCGTGCCCTCCAGCAACGAGTACAAGGGCGGCTTTGGCACCGCCCTCATGACCAAGGTAGCTTCACCTCGGATGTTGAACAGTCCATAGTAAAGAACATGGATTATTTCATCTTCATTCTGTTCCATTATTCAGAAAAGCAGGGTCATTTTGCAAAAATCAAAATGTTCACAAATGGTGTAGATCCTGAAAAGACGGCTTGTAACAAGCCGTCTCTTCAGGATCTACACCGTTTGCAAACATTAGAAAAAGGGTCTGTGGTGTTGAAAGGGTTTGTTGGCCTATAGTATTAACATGGCATTGGGTATTATGATAATCCCCACTTTTGAAAAATTGTAAATGTTCTGGCCACTGTTTGAGCTTTTTCACAATGGTACCGACCAGCTTCACCCACTATGTAATGGAATATTCCGCAATTATTGTCGGACTATTCCATAAACTACCCGCGTGACCTAGGTTTGCGACCCTGCTTCACCTCCGATATAATAGTCCACATCAGGCCTCAACAAATTCTTAGTTTTCCACGCGTACAGATTGGATATCAAACGATACATTCCTATATGTTTTATGTTTTTGCCGCACTGTATCTTCAAATTACCACTTTTCCAAATCCCAAGTCTATATCCGGCTGTGTGAGTATGTTAGCTGATCGGAAGCGACGCTGGTCAGAAATTCAATAATCCACTTATGTTGTGTTGTAGGATCTGGGGCTGGCCCAGAATGCTGCGACGGGCAACAAGTGCCCGACCCCCATGGGCTCCCTGGCCCACCAGATCTACCGAACCATGACCAACCATGGGTTGGGGGGCAAGGATTTCTCCTCAGCCTTCCTCTTCCTGCAGAGCCAGAATGAGAAAAAGTGATTATGTCCCTTGCACCATAATCAACATAATGAGATATGATCATCTCCCTTGGACCATATTCAACATAATGAGAGTGATTGTCTCCCTTGGACCATTCTGTATTGGGCATGGCCAAACTGGGCTTTGTTGTTTGATGTCTCGACATAGATTCAGTATTAACTCTTACAATACAGGCCACACTCACTTACTCGAATTCGAAGGGAGATAAAAAAAATACTTTGAGTTAACCGTAGTTTGACGTATCCGTAGTACGCAACCTGTCGGACAACAAACTATTTTATTGACAGTTAGAACCAAATGATTACTTGCTGATGTAGCCTTGAGTAGTAAAATAGATTTATTTTAGCTATTAAATGTACATGAATACATGTTAAATGCTGTTTCTAAAACAAATCATATTTGAACACTTTCGGTTTGTTTACAAATACACATATGCATGTCTGTGTGTAATTAATAGATAACCCGGATGTGGCACACATGACATGTACATATTCAGTTCACCAATGAAATAAATAATAACAAGAACATAATATTTTATGAATTATTTTAATAAATTATACACGGAAACAATACAAAACAACAAGAAATACTGATTTGTAACACTATTATAAATGATTATTTTTGACCAGACTTGATTGTACAAACTAATAATGTTTAGAACATAAAACTCGCCCATTCAATGTTTCGTCCCTATACTGATGCTGTCACATTCGGGAGATATATACACACGATCGAGTGTGAAATATTTCACCCATTTCTAATCGCGCAACTTGTGTTCACTTTAATTAACGTTCGATTAAAAGCATTTAATGCCAGTCCAATTAAAATAGTTGCCATTTATTGCTCACCACTTAATGATCACCGACGGTCATTTCGGGAGGCCTGTTTAATCAGTGTCAACGCAAACACCTTTAACTACGGTCTGAATACCCGACTTTGATCAGGTAAACTGCAGGTGACAAACTTCTACTTACCTCAGCAAATTGACATTTCGACTTAACGAGTGTGAAATACAGTAGATTTACGTTTTCGGGACCTAAATATACCTTCGAATAAACGGAAAATTTGAGTTATCGAAATTTGACTTAACAGAACTTAGTTATATGTAAAATAATAGGATTTTAAACGGGGCCGTGCCAGTAATTCGACGTAACCGGTGATTTCGACGTAAGCGACTTTGAGTAAACGAGCGTAGCCTGTATATTAATTACTGTTGTCTTTTCATTTATTTCTTAACAACAACATTTTGGGCATTACATCGGCTATTAAGCATGCTGTTTGTTTAGAAATTTAGAAAAATAAGGGCAAAGCCATCTACCATTGTACATGTATGTATTGAGTCGATGACTACCTCAACCATAAACAGTAAATGAGGGCTGGAACCTTCCATACTGTTCCACAGGTTGAAGTAACGGACCGAGGGCTATAAATATGTTAAATATGCCTAAAAGTATCAATTAATGAAGAAAAAAAAAGCTAAATTTACTCCAATATAGACTCCATATGGAGTCTATATAGAGGGAGTAAAAAAAAAATTAGCTTTTTTTCTCTTCATTTATTGATGCTTTTAGGCATATTTAATGTATTTATAGACCTCGGTCCGTTACTTCAACCTGTGTACTGTTCCTGTGAGTTTAAAACTATACTGAGAATATACTCAAATCAATTGAAATTAGGCAGTTAAAGAACTGCTGCAGAGTTCTATAATCTGACCGGAGCACAGATTAAAGTTAATGTTTCCCACAATTTTTAACCTTTTAAAAGGAACTAAGTTGGTTTGTTATGGTTGTACTACGCAATGTCAGGCAGTGAGATTATAACATTTTCTTGTGCTTGTAACAAATTCACACTGCAGTAATTTAGTTCTTCTTAAACTGACCCTACATAAATGTGGCTGTGACTGGAGAAACGGAGCTTATGGGTTTTGCGACCAGTGTATATCCAGATCAGCCTGTGCATCCGCCTGTTCGTCCCATGAAACACATGTCATGCTTGAAACAAGCAATATAGATCGTTATCGTGCTACAAAAGTGCTATTTGAGCAGGAGCTGCACTGGTCACAAATACCATAAGCCCCATACATCCAGTCACAGCCATAAATTACCAGGACTTGCACTTTTTGCAAAGTAATTTTCATTTTTTGAGAACAAAAACATCCCCTTTTCGTAATTGGACTAGTTCTGAAAATCATTTTGTGTAATAAATAAAAATCTATTACAGTTACGTCACCGCACTCTTAATTTTAATCCAAGATGGCGACTTACTGTCGACTTGAAGACAGTTACAAAAAATGGAAAATAATGGCATAGATTGATGTTTTTAGCGACGCTATATACCGCGTTTGTGTTATTTCAATATAAACTATTGATTTAATATGAATCCAGCGAACCCGTTCATAACCTTTAATAGTGGTGAAAGGGTTAATTTTGCAACCAATCCAATTGTCACAAAATGATTTTGAGACTAGTCCATTTATGAAAAGGGAGTGTTACTGCTCTCTAAAATATGAAAATTACTTGCAAAGATCCGCCCCTGTATGGTTGTACCGCTGTATCATGTATTTGGATACACTTCATTTTGGGAAACAAAGTGTTTCCAAATATCTTGAATAATTTACACATATGGGTTAGATATAATGAATTCCGGATATTATCAATTGAGATGTCAAACGACAAAACCTTAGATACATGTAATCCTGTGTATTGCTGTGTGATGGTGGTGGATGTGAGTGGTAGTTGATCATCCAATCGTATACGTGTATCACGATGCTGTAAGCGTCTTCAGTGATTCAGAGCTCCAGTTAAGGTGCGTAATTTGGGGACAAATTTCTTATTACTCCATCAAAAATGGCATGTTGGGAGTGCTTTAGAATCGTCTCAATAAGACGATTCTAAAGGACTCCCAACTTGCCATTTTTGGTGAAGAAATAAGAAAATTTCACCACAAATTGAACAAATTACACACCTTAACTGGAGCTCTGTGATTATTAAAATTTACTTTGATATGCGATGGTGTCTTGAAATTGACTTCGTCTGAGACGAGCCATGTGAGTTTGTACCTCAGATGTGCGAATTTTCATGAAAAATATTTGCAGAAACTGAGATATTTTATATGATGTCGAAAATTGATGAAATTTCAGATCATTTGCTCTGAACATTTTTTCAACTTTCAACATCATTTACGGAAATATCATAAAAATTGTGGCACATCTTCTTGGGTATAAAATTGTCTGGCATGTCTCATCTTTGGTGCCTTTTTCCATTTGTCTCGGTTATGGCTTGGAACTTGTGGCCAGTCAGCACTTGAAGCTCTTGATCTGGTAGTGCATTCCAACAGCCTGTTAAAGATCTAAATTGTTTGTTGGTTTAACCCTTAAAAGGTAGGAACCGAACATGTCTGCTATTGTTTCATATTTTGTCTATTTTCTCCATAAAATTATGGTTTGACAGCACTTTAGAATCATTTCCATTGGAAATGATTCTTAAGAGCTGCCAAGCCATGTTTTTGTTGAGAAAAATACAAAATTTAAAAATAATCAGCAGACGACAATATTTAATTCAGCATTGTAAGGGTTAAGCAATATTTATTCATGTAAATTCACAAGGCAAATGGTTTACAGTAACATGAAAACAAGCTTAGAAGATACCATATATACATTCTTCTTCCAATACACTGTTTCTTAAACATGTTAAAAGCATAAAGGGTATTTCCCTGAATGAGCGGGAACAGTGCAGGCAATTATGAGACTGCGCAGATGCACAGGCAGGTCTGGGTCTTTGCAGATGACGAATGCCATAATCTTCATTTCTCCTCGTTGCGAACAGTAACTTGTAATCTACTCCTGTTTGCAACTACATTTCTCGCAGCCACGTAATAGATAAGTCATGTTATAGTGTACCCAGGTCGGGTTATTCTAATTTCAGGGCTGAATATATTTTTTCTCTATGTAAATATTCTGTTCTGATTTTCGGATTTTCCCCCAAATGCAGCAGGTAAAATACAGGATCGAACCCGTTGGCCCGGCCTTAAATGACCTTAGCTGTTGTTAGGCCGTTAAACACCAAACAATTATTACTGATCCTACTGCTTTTGGGTGGGGCCAAGTGATTCTGGTGTGGCGAGGACCTGGCATCAGATCAGGATTATTCTTATTTCAGGGCTGAATATATAGTTTTGTTATTGTAAATATTCATTTCTGATTTTTGGATCCCCACCCCCTTTTGTACATGTACTTGAACATGTACATGTACTTGTAGAGGTAATATATGGGATTTAGTACTAAACCCATTGACCCGGCCTTAAATGACCTTAGCTGTTGATAGGCCGTTAAACCCCAACAAACAACCAAACAAACAAACACAAAAGCCACACGCCCAATTTCTCCAGTCACATATACCATTAAACTGTTCTGGCAGTAATGGCAATACTGTGGAATCGTGGCAAGATCAGAAGCAAGCATGTTCTCTTGACCATTTAATTGGTACATTGTAACGTATTCAAGCAGCAAAATATTGCTATGTACATACACTAGCTGTCATGTGTAGTCACCATAATTTACCAATTATGAAACCTATTTATACAAGCATCTTTGACCCATTATGGAAATTGTGCGTGGCAGCAATGTATGTACTGCAGTCTGTGTAATACTCGGTTCACTGTGTCGGAATGGAGGCTGTGTATCCAGTATGGTCGTTGATGATGCACGAATGCGTGAAACAAAAATTGTCGTCTGCTGTTGGTTCAGATTCTGTTTTCTTCCTCAATAAAAACATGGTTTGACAGCACTTTAGAATCATTTCCATTGGAAATGATTCTAAAGTTCTGCCAAACCATGTTGTTGATGCGGAAAATGGAAAACAGAACACAAAGAGCAGACGACAAAATTTAATTCAGCAGTGTAAGGGTTAATGTCGTTAGCAATCCTGCAGATTACCAGGATCTACATTGGTTGCAATGTTATAAGGTACTTTTTCACGTGAAAACAGAGTGAACCCCATTATGACCTTCGTTAACGCTGTTTTTCATGTTTGCCTTAACTCTCAACAAAAAACCTGTTTTGACAGCACATGGGAATCGTCTCCAGTGGAGACGATTCTCATGCGCTGTCAAAACAGGCTTTTGGCGAGAAATATTGAAAATAAAACATTTCCAGCAGACGACAAAATTTAATTCAGCATAGTAAGTGTTAAACACCATTAAATAAATAAATACCTCTCACAACATATAAGGTCTTCACATTACATGTGGACCAGTTGTATTGTCGTGTGTGTTTTATATGGCCGTTTTACTGCCGGGTTCTTTGTTTGAATGTTGTGAATCTCTTACATTCATGAGTTGCGAAGTTTACCACACATTGATTGTATTTGTATATTATTGAGAAGTATACCACACATAATTGTGTTTGTAATATTATAAGGTTATAAAACTGGTAATCTGATTCATTTTATAGAAAATACAGTATTTTGCACGAGACAACTGTATTGATTTCTTCCCGCTGCCAGGGTTGGATTGTGGGTTAGAACCCTGGGGCCTGTTTCACTAAACTTTGTATGACTAAAATGTTCATAAGCACAAATTTAGAATCGTCTGGAAATTTCAATTGATAAATAAATCAATCAATAAATGTAAATCCAATAAATGTTTACAAGAAAACATTGTTAATGTGATATTTACAAACTATCATAATTTTGCACTTACGAACATCTTAGTCTACAAAGTTTGGGATGTAAAATTTGTACGTAGCCAAATTTCCCATATCTCCTGATACGTAAGTCAGATCATTACCAAACTTCTTAAATATCTTCCTCACATTGATTGCTATCCTTCCAATGTCATTCGGGTGACCTTGACATTCACCTTTCACCGTTGACATTCACCTTTGTGTCAATAATTTTGTTCATACATCCAAATGTTGAATACCTCCCGATCCGTTAGTTAGATCCTTGCCAAACTTCATCAATAGCTTCCTCACATCGATGGCTATCCACCCAGTATTATTCGTGTAACCATGACCATGGTGACATTGGTTTCAACAATTTTGGACGTTCGTCCAAATGTTGACCATCTCCTGAGCTATTAGTCAGATCCTTACAAAACTTAATAAATATCTTTTTATCACATTGATGGCTATCCAGCCAGTGTCATTCGGGCGACAGTGACCATGGTGAACTTGACCTTGGTGACAACAATTTTGGACGTACAAATGTTGAATATCTATTGTCGGATCATGACCAAACTTCATCAATAGCTTCCTCACATACATAGCTATCGGGTGACATTGACCTTCATGTCAATAATTTTGGATGTACATACCAATGTTGAATATATCTTGATCCGTTAGTCAGATCATCTCAAAACTTCATCAATAGCTTCGTCACATTGATGAATATCTACCAATGTAATTAGGGCCCCGCCGATTCTTTGTAAGTTTCTCAAATCACCTATAATTGTATCCCCCGGACTCAGTCGGGGGATACTATAGATTTGACAGCGGGCCGCGTCCGCGTCCGCCGCAGACACTTCTTGTCCGGAGCATAACTTGAACATCCTTTGGAATATTTTCATGAAACTTCACACATGCATAGACCACGACCCGAAGGTGTGTCGCGCACAAGAATGACAACTCTTGCATAGCTAATTTTTTAGTTATCTCCCTTTTTTGTTTCTCGCACTGATTTCGTGTCCGGAGCATAACTCGACCACCCTTTGGAATATTTTCATGAAACTTCACACATGCATAGACCACGACCTGAAGGTGTGTCGCGCGCAAGAATGACAGCTCTTGCATAGCTAATTTTTGAGTTATCTCCCTTTTTTGTTTCGTGCACTGATTTCGTGTCCGGAGCATAACTCCACCACCCTTTGGAATATTTTCATGAAACTTCACACATGCATAGACCATGACCCGAAGGTGTGTCGCGCACAAGAATGACAACTCTTGCATAGTTAATTTTTTAGTTATCTCCCTTTTTTGTTTCTCGCACTGATTGACCATAACTCGACCACCCTTTGGAATATTTTTATGAAACTTCACACATTCAATTAGACCACGAACCGAAGGTGTGTCGTGCACAAGAATGACAACTCTTGCATAGCTAATTTTTTAGTTATCTCCCTTTTTTGTTTTTGTGCACTGATTTCCTGTCCGGAGCATAACTCGACCACCCTTTGGAATATGTTCATGAAACTTCACACATGCATAGACCACGACCCGGAGGTGTGTCACGCACAAGAATGACAACTCTTGTGTAGCTAATTTTTGAGTTATCTCCCTTTTTTGTTTCGCGCACTGATTGACCATAACTCGACCACCCTTTGGAATATTTTTATGAAACTTCACACATTCAATTAGACCACGAACCGAAGGTGTGTCGTGCACAAGAATGACAACTCTTGCATAGCTAATTTTTTAGTTATCTCCCTTTTTTGTTTTTGTGCACTGATTTCCTGTCCGGAGCATAACTCGACCACCCTTTGGAATATGTTCATGAAACTTCACACATGCATAGACCACGACCCGGAGGTGTGTCACGCACAAGAATGACAACTCTTGCGTAGCTAATTTTTGAGTTATCTCCCTTTTTTGTTTTGCGAACTCTACAAACTGGACAATAATGCATGAAGACCTGTTTTCTCGTCTGCTCTGTACACCTTTTCTCGTGTGCTCTGTACACCTTACCTGTAGAGAGAACAATAGAGACTGGGAGAACATTCCAACTGTGCATGTGCTAGCATGGGCTAGCATGTGCATATGTCCAGTATTGACCACTATATCTGACCACAGGTAATTTATACAGGTAAATTACTACATTGTATATTACATTTCCGTAAACTGTGTTGAAAATATTGTGGCATTATGTGGACCTGTGCAGATATATGTAGATAAATATAGGACTATTAAAAAAAAATTCTGGCTCCAGTAGCAAGCATTATTATTTTTTATTTTTTAACTTTTTTTTTCCATTTTTTTTTTCTTTTTTTTTCGCATTCTTTTTCAATTTTTGTCTAGTAGTAAGTTCGTAAGTGCTATATACAGACTATTATCATATAATAAAACAATTATTGACTAGTGAGCCATAGAATATAATCTGATATTCTATGGCTCACTAGTCAATAATTGTATAATATGTTCGGGCCAGTGAAAATTGCTTTCGGGCCCAGGCTCGAGGTCAGGCAGACAAGGCGAAGGCATTTGATTCCACGGAATTCTTGTTTACTTATCTCCCTTTGTTGTTTTGTGCTTCTGATTTCGTATCCAGAGCATAACTCGAACACCCTTTGGAATATTTGTATGCCCCACCACGATAGTGGAGGGGGCATTTAGTGTTACCCTTGTCCGCCCGTCCGTGCGCACACACGAATGGGTACTTGTTGTAAGCGTACGGGGATCTTATTGGGTAGGGTTAGGATAATGTTGGGTACTCTTGTTGGGTATTTTTATAGAGTAAAAACCCAACAAGTATTCATTCGTAGGAATGTGCGTCCCGTCCTCCCATCGTCCCGTCCGTCCGTCCGTCCGTCACAAAACTTTAACACTCGGGTAAATGTCTCATAATTTCTTCATCCTTTGACCGATCTCCTTCATATTTCATATACACATTGCTCTAATGGTCCTCTACTGCCCTGTGCCAAATCCACGTTTGTCCTGCCCCCGCCAAGCCCAAGGTTAAGATCACATACTGAGTGCTTCAAAAACTTTAACGCTCAGGTAAATATCTTATAATTTCTGTTTTCTTTCACGGATCAGCTTCATATTTCACATATGCATTGCTCTAATGGTCCTCTACCGCCCTGTGCCAAATCCACGTTCGTCCTGCCCCCGCCAAGCCCAGGGTCAAGGTCGTATACTTGGTGCTTCAAAAACTCAAGTTATCTCCCTTTGTTTTTCCGTCACTGATTTTGTCTCCGGAGCATAACTCGAACACCCTTTTTTCAAACTACTTGTGTATCTGGGGAGGGGGATACACATGTGCTTGTCGACAAGCGTCCATTTCTAGTTATTTTTAATTTTTAAACTTTTTTTTCCATTTTTTTTTCAAATTCTTTTTAAATTTGTGTCTAGTAGCATAAGGTCGTAAGTGCTATATACAGACTATTATCATATAATAAAACAATTATTGACTAGTGAGCCATAGAATATAATCTGATATTCCATGGCTCACTAGTCAATAATTGTATAATATGTTCGGGCCAGTGAAAATTGCTTTCGGGCCCAGGCTCGAGGTCAAGGCAGGACAAGGCGAGGCATCTGATTCCGCGGAATTCTTGTTTACTTATCTCCCTTTGTTGTTTCGTGCTCTGATTTTGTATCCAGAGCATAACTCGAACACCCTTTGGAATATTTGTATGCCCCACCACGATAGTGGAGGGGGCATTTAGTGTTACCCTTATCCGTCCGTCCGTCCGTCCGTCCATCCATCCGCACACACGAATGGGTACTTGTTGTAAGCGTACGGGGATCTTATTGGGTAGGGTTAGTATAGTCCTCTACCGCCCTGTGCCAAATCCACGTTCGTCCTGCCCCCGCCAAGCCCAGGGTCAAGGTCACATACTTGGTGCTTCAAAAACTTTAACGCTCAGGTAAAAGAAAATTTTGACTTGCAATTTGGCCTCATTTATTATCAAAGCGATATGTGGGACATCCGTGTTCTATGAACACATTTTCTAGTTTATTAAACTTCACACATGCATAGAAGACGACCCAAAGGTGTGTCGCACGTAAGAATGACAACTCTTGCGTCGTTAATTTCTTAGTTATCTCACTTTGTTGTTTCGTGCACTGATTTCGTGTCTTGAGCATAACTCGAACACCCTTTGGAATATTTTCATGAAACTTCACACATGCATAGACAACGACCCTAAAGGTGTGTCCCGCAAGAATGACAACTCATGCATCACTAATTCTTTAGTTATCTCCCTTTGTTTTTCCGTCACTGATTTTGTCTCCGGAGCATAACTCGAACACCCTTTTTTCAAACTACTTGTGTATCTGGGGAGAGGGATACACGTGCGCTTGTCGACAAGCGTCCATTTCTAGTTATATTTGTGATTTTAATATTAATTTAAGAACCTACCTCGTACGCTTGGTAATTAAGATAGCGGTGTAAGGGTTAAGTTGAATAGCGTGTGCAATATTTTAATAAAACTTCACACACGCATACAAGATATTGAGTCAAAGGCGTGTCGTACGCAAGAATGACTATTCTAGCATCGCTAATTTGGATAATTTCATCGTTATTTTTTAGTTATTGCTCTTTTTCTTTTTTTCTTTTTTATTTCTTGTCCAGATCATAAGTTGAATATCGTATGGAATATTTAAAAAAAAACTTCACACATTCATAGATATCGTGTCAAAGATGTGAGATTTCTCTTTTGGAGTTATGTCCATTTGTTTCTTTTTTACATAGGATGTCCACAGCCTGTGTTATAGTTTCGTTCGTGTGAACCAGATCGAAGAACTACTTTTCGCCTGTACGAAGTACGGAAGAGCTTATGGCATACCCCCGGCGTCGTCGGCGTCCACAAACTTAACCTAGGGGTAAATGTCTTATAACTTCTGTTTCCTTTCATGGAGCACTTTGCTATTTCATACATGCATTCCTCAGATGGCCCTCCATCGTGCTGTAGCAAATCCATGTCCCAGCACTCAACCCTTACCACAAGGTCAAGGTCACAAACAAAGTCTCAGGTACGTTTTTATCTTTGGCTCTGTTGTTACCTGGGAGTTGCACTGATTTATTGCCCATTATAAAAGTAGTAAGATTATTACTGATCCGGCCGACGATCTTTGTGTGTTCACTAAGGGGCCAAGTGATTCTGGTGTGGCGAGGACCTGGCACCAGATCAGGATTATTCTGATTTCAGGGTTGAATATATAGTTTTTTATTGCTATGCCCCCGCCACCGAATGGTGAGGCGGGCATATAATGTTACCGGCGTCCGTACGTCCAGCACATGAAAGGAATAAAAATATTCTTGATATTTTATCAGATAATAAAACATATATGTTTATTATATATGTACATTTGTTTGACATTGAAACACAATGGAAAGTAAATTGTGACTGTCAATATTTTACCATATTGATCAGTACCAGAATTACTTTTCACATTGTATAATAGTTCCTTCTAAATCATCAGTAATTTGTTCACTTCATTTATAGTTTGTATATATTTAGGCGCATCTTAGTTGTGAGTGATTTACATATATTATAAAAATGTTACTTGATTTGTATGTGGATATAATTGCCACTCGTTCCGACTAAAGTCGCACAATATCGCATGCTACGTAGCTCGTGCATATATCCACATATAGAAAACATAATAACCTATAAGTACTATACTTATATCTATAAACGAACCCCATCCTTGTGATAATCATTGTATGAGGCTTTAGATTGTATGAAGATTTTCAAAGGAAATTATTTCCAATATCTGCAATACGCGACCTTAAATTATGTCAACACAATGATTCTAATTTTAAATCATCAGTTATGAATAAAGATGAATATCGTTTTTGACGGCCGTTACGTGCACATGTATCAAATTTCTTAAAGAGGGGTCGTCGCGTGTAACACAGCAGTAATATCTGTTTGTCAGAAGTTGAACACATGCCAAACACGCGTACGTCGCTTGTATTGTTTCGGTACCGGTGTGCCCTTCGTTCGCGGCTGACAGCATGCTGAATACACGGTCTACATTTGGATGTATTCACTACCATGACTACTGAGACTTAGAGAACAAAACTAGCCAACATATAAAAGAAACGCATGTAGGACATGTTTTATCCAACGGAGTTATACACACGTTTAACAATGACAGTTTCGTATAATTTTGAATCAACTGTCGATGTAAACGGGACAATAAACTATGTGATAGTTAAATGTGTTTTACCAGACCTGGGTTGTCATGTCCGCATGATTGCAATACACATACACCTTTATGAGGTAGGGTCGATCATACACGGATAATTAGACTAAATAAAGAGGTGGGATTATTTAACTTTTCTCTAATTACCCGTAAGTTTTCCGCCGCTGTAGTCCAATTCTATCCTACCGCCCAGATGAGCACACCTGCATGTTGTTTTATGTACGAATTGTCTTGAGAACGACGTGAGCAGTTGTCCAAGGGAGATAACGTGACCAGTGGTAAAAAAAGGCAAAAAAAGGAAACTACGTTCTTTGTTGCCGATTTATTAAACACAGGTAGATTTTCATACATATATAGGTATTTTTTTATTGTCAGAAACATTTACTGTAGTACCCGCTTTCTTCGAAATAAAATAAAAGAACAAAGAAGGCGTATTTATGGAAATAAATAAAAAAAATATACATAGACGAGACAATGACGCTAAGTGTGACGTTTACTTTGTCAAAACCGAGCGGAAATTACTCTATCTTTGTAACGTTATAACTCGTTACGTCACGTTTTCCGATGAGGGAGGTTTTCGCTTGGCATGTCACATATGTGAATACTGCCTTGTTACTGTATCCTATACGGCACATGGAATGAATGGCCAAATCGGCCGGCCATCTTTGTGTGTTCTAGCCATCAGCCAGTTTCACCTTTCTGTTCTGCCGTTTGACAAAGAACTCAAACTGTTGAAGTAGAACATATGGTATAATGTAGCTAATCACATGTAGAAAAGCCATGAGAACAGACTCCTATCAATTATATTACACCAAACTGTAAAATATGTCAGTTTTCTGGACAGGTATGAGCCTGTGTTTTTAAAAACATGAACCACCATTATAAATACCCTGATACACAGAAAATCGCACAGTGTATCACTTTTACCTGGCTGGCCAACCACACACATACATATCATACCCACAAAACACACACCATATATACATGTACCTACTACTGTACTCTGTTATTAGCTATCAAATCCAGTGATATGTAAGCAGTTACCCGAGTGTTTTGTCCCTGGTGTATATGGCTTTACCTATGTATAATGTGTACACTAACAATATGCTAAGCATCAGATTGAAAAGTTTACGCATCAAAATTTATTTTGAGATTGATGAGAGAAATGCTCAGATCTCGTCTTTTATACAGGCATTATATTTATAGCTTGGCATTGTCACATCTGTCTATTATGTATTGCATTATATTTTATTTGGTTTACTGTCATATTATTTGCTGTATGTGTCTAACGCACAAAGTGGTGAAACTTTACGATGGCTTGTACACACAAAGATGGCGGAGATGGCAACTCAATGATCCATATAGTATACAGTAACAAGACAATATTCACATATGTTATATTCATATTGGTGCAATACATTATAGACACAAATGACAACGGCAAGCTATACATATTATGCCAGCAAATTATACAAAAGACGATATATCTGAGCATTTTTCCCATCAATATAAAAATGAATGTAAACTTCTCAATCTGATGCGCAGTCTATATTATTGTACATGCTACCATAGGTAAAGCCACATTTACTTGCATAGTAGGTGAGTAGACACCAGGGACAATACACTCAGGTAACTGCCTAAATGTCACTGGATTTGATAGCTAATAACAGAGTACAGTAGTGGGTATATATGGTATGTGTTGTGTGGTTTGCCAGGTAAAAGTGATACATTTTGCGATTTTCTGTGTATGAGTTATTTATGATGGTGGTTCATGCAGTAAAAATACACAGGCACAAACCTGTCCAGATAACTGACATATTTTACAGTTTGGTGTAATATAATTGATAGGAGTCCGTTCTACTGGCTTTTCGACATGTGATTAGCTACTTTATATCATATGTTCTACCTCACATTTTGAGTTCTTTGTCAAACGGCAGAACAGATGAAACTGGCTGATGGCTGGAACACACAAAGATGGTCGATTTGGCCATTGCCGTATAGGATACAATAACGAGGCAATATTCACATATATTACTATCATATTTACGAAGCAATTATCTTTGAATCAAACGATGATCAGGTATAGAATGGGTCCTTAAGGTTTTGTACCTATCCATTTGGCAGGTTTTTCTACCAGGATTGCTGTTCAAACGATTTAATTCAAACTTAGGAATAACGTATCATTGTCACAAAACATCTCACTCGGGCACCAATTCATTACAAAGTACCCTCTCGGTATGTCATACATTGACCAATGTCACAGCCTGCAAACGTTTATTCATCAAATAATGTATCGTTAGAAGGAATTACAATCAGTTTATGTACGTAACTGATAATGTCTTCAAGGACAGAACATGCCCTTGTCTTGCCCTTTCCAAAGAATGATGATATCGAGTCGCAACTGTTATAGCATGGAACCCGAGAAGTGAGTGACACAGATCTTCACCAAGTACTTCACGAAGTATGTGAATTGGAATGAAACGGAGGTTGTCTCGAGTACCGGTCTTAAACCAGAGTTGATCACAGGCAATTTCATCGAAATGGGCAATACACAGCACGATTACATCCGTATCTGGCGAGCTAACTATTATTCGTGAATAGCTAGAAGCATCATACGCCGCGTGTAATAGCAGTCTTGTATCACCTTCATGATCACATTTCAGCACATCGATCTCAGCCGTTTGTCCCTTTTTCACACTGATTGCTTGTTCATTGTCAACAAAGCCTCCACCAATGACTAGCTCATGACCTTCTTCAAGATTCGCCACACCTAGGTCGCACAATACTTGCGCCAGGAAGTTACACAGATTCTTATTATTATCCACGTTTGCAATGTACTTGTTCCATCTGCATGGTGTGTGTGGATGGGCTGTGAATGTGAATTTCATGACTTTCAGAGACGGATGCGCGTTTCACTCGTTCACCGGCTTTGATAGATATATCTCTATAACTGTCAAACACAACATCAATTCGTCTACACCCATTTACACCAAGCGCCTTTGTGATGTGATTATACTACACTTTACCCAATTCGCCAAATGTCGCAGCTCCGCCAAACTGTAGCATGTGCATCACAACCATTCCATCAACAATGACAGCGGTAGGAAAGCTACTTTCAGATACGGGCAGCCTTGGCATTACCTCAACTTTGCTTTCCAGTACCTTCATCAGCACAATCTTGTCAGTCTTTCTCATAGTACTTCTCCATGTGCGCCAGTGAATATGGAACAGCCGATAATTCATAGCTCAATACCTCCTTCAGGTTGACAGATCTCGTTTTAGCCACAATAACCAGCCTTCCGAACAGGTCCCTGTCGGCGGATATGCTGACTATCTTCTCATCCACAGCCTTAGTTTTCCGTTTCTTTATCATGCTGGCGAAGGTTGAGATTTTCGTCTTCTTAAGTGTGTCCCAGAACTGTATTTCACTGTTCTCAAGTCTTGTGGTAACAAACTCCATTAGTTTTAGCTCTCCTATTGTCTTGGCACCAAAAAGGCTATTGCTGACGTTTTGGGAAGCGACGAGTCCTGTTGCGATGTTCGTCAGCGGTGATATGTCATTATCATCAGCTTGCAGTTTATCAAATTGGAATGGATTTGCCATCGCTTTAGATGTAATGACTTCAACTAACTTCTGAACATCCGACTCGTCACGTTCAATTCTTGACTGTACACAGTCTTTATGTGTCCCAACACGTTCAGACTCCGATTCCACACATATTTCGCAATGCTGTCGTAATCGCCGCTCGCTCATGCGATGTCGGGAACCACCGTTCTAAAGCTTCCGGTCGCTGACTGATGCCTATTATCCCACTGCTGTTCTTACTGTCTCGGTTGATGGTTTGCTCCAATGCCATATCGGTCCACACTCGTGCGAATGGTTGCTTCGATCTACTCACTGCATGGTTCCCATTGACGAACTTGTCGTACACTTCAGGGTGTCTCTCTGGCAGCTGGTTCATGTCTGCCAGGTATATCGGTAGCCATCGGGCATAGTTCATCCGATCCATGGCGTAGAAGTATGGTGTCATCCCAGCTGTTGCTGTCAAATGTAACAGCCAATTGTTGAACGCTCTGCCCTGATGAAATCTAACAGCATGTTTACCATTTCAAGATAGATGTCCCAGAATGAGAACAATTGGGAAGCAGCATGCCCTTCTGTCTCGAATTCTCGGAACTGTTCAATGAGTGGGGTCATAACAGACGAAAGCATTTCCAACGAGTTGGATAGTTCATTGCCTCTGCCACTAACTTATGTGCTCTAACTCCACGATTATACTGCTTTCCTTTGAGTAGTTCGGCTGTGTTACCACTAGAATATACCGCAGATTCAACAAGGCGATCTTCTAGACCACAGTTGTCGAACAGTTTTCCCAGTACAGTCAAATAGTTCAGGGCAATGTGGAAACTACCCATGCGAATTGTCAAGTCTGCAAATTCGTCAGACTGTCGCCATTGTATCTCTTTAGCTTTCATGTAGATAAGTAAGTCAAATGTTATGACACACTCGGATTGTCCAACACTTTTCACAATTTTCTGCACGGTCTTAAGCACTGTGTATATAGTGCTATAGTCAGTGGATGAGGCATTAATCATAGGACAATATCCGATTGTCGTAACCAAGGGCATATCGGACTGCATCATTGTGTTGAATCCACTCCAGCTGGGAACATGTTGTATCTCTCTTGAATCAACTTCTGTCTCGACTACGAACAATGTTGTAGGACACAATCTGACTAAGGCCCAGGCGAGGTCAATGGACGTTGGAATGTGGTCAATGTGGTAAATGGGTGTTGAGCGAACTCCTTAATTATAGCCTTTCTGAGAAGTAGCTCCTCGCCTAAAAGTATTTGTGAACAAAGTAACTAAATTAGACTTTGATTTTCACGTACTTTGAAGCTAATAATATTTGTCACCGAAATATTAATCGCTCATTTTAAACACTGTTGATTATCTAACAAATTACACCGTTAATCCGAAACTAACGTCATGGTTGCCATTTGAAAGCAGTTAATTAGTAACTGCCGTGCAAACTGCGATTTGTGTTTTTAGCTCACCTGAGCGAAGCTCATGTGAGCTATTGTTACCTCAATGTGTCCGTCGTCCGTCGTCGTCCGTGAACATTTTCAAACGTCTTCTCCTCGGTAACCATTGGGTAGATAGTCACCAAACTTCATGGTCATGGTCCTTAGGTAGGGGGATTGCAAAATTGTTAAAATGACGTCATTACGTAATACAAGATGGCCGCCGTCTAAAAATATCACAAATTCTTCAAAAATCTTCTGAAGAACCGCCAACCGGATTTCGACAAAACTTGGTTGGAATGATCGATGTACAATGCTATTTCAAAGTTGTTAAAATGGTGACCCCGGGGTCAAAAATGGGTGTGGCCCGTGGGGTCAAATTGGGGTCAAAATTTATTTTTGACCGAATATGGTCATGTTATATATCAAATCGAAGGTATCAATTGGGCATATAGTCACCAAACTTCATGGTCATGGTCCTTAGGTAGGGGGATTGCAAAATTGTTAAAATGACGTCATTACGTAATACAAGATGGCCGCCGCCTAAAAATAGCACAAATTCTTAAAAAATCTTCTTCTAAAGAACCGCCAACCGGATTTCGACAAAACTTGGTTGGAATGATCGATGTACAATGCTCTTTCAAAGTTGTTAAAATGGTGACCCGGGGTCAAAATAAAAATGGGCGTGGCCCGTGGAGTCAAATTTTATTTTTGACCAAATATGGTCATGTTATATATCAAATCGAAGGTATCAATGAGGCGATCACTCTGGTACATTTTTTTGTCGAAATCGGATTGTTATGTCATCCAAGATGGCCGCCGAAATGTCAAAAGGTCGTTCTTTTATTAGAGATTTCAAAATTCTTTTTCACATGAACAGCTTTGCCCATGGTAGCCAAACTTAAAATTATGGTCCATGGGTGAAGCCTTTTCAGATTTGTTAAAATGGAGGTCATCGCTAATCCAAGATGGCCGCCGTCTGAAAATAGCATAAATTCTTAAAAAATCTTCTCATGAACCGCTAGACAGGATTTCGACGAAACTTGGTAGGAATGATCGATGTGCAATGCTCTTTCAAAGTTGTTAAAATGGTGACCCGGGGTCAAAAATGGGCGTGGCCCATGGGGTCAAATTGAAGGTATCGATGAGGCGATTTGCTCAGTGCAATATTTGTCGGAATCGGATGATTATGTCATCCATGATGGCCACCACAAGGTCCATTTATTCGAGATTTTGAAAGTCATTTTCTCAGGAACCACATCGCCGATGCTGGCCAAACTTCATAGGAGGTTAAGATCCTTGGGTGAAGCATTTTCAGATTTGGTAAAATGAGAGTCATCGCTTAATCCAAGATGACCGCCATCTAAAAATAGCACATTTTTTTTAAAACACATGAACTCAATGTCACATTCTCCTTTGGTGTTCATGGAGTCAGGTGAGCGAATTAGGGCCATCATGGCCCTCTTGTTTTAGATGCCGACAAGACTACTCAATTAAGAGACAATTCTTCACACGTCGATATATGGCAGCAGGCATGGCTTCATCTCTCAGACCACGTTATAATGTTAGCTACACAATTCTAAATGAAGGAGATTATGTTGTGGTTGACATTCATCCAGTCTGATCATACTTTAATATGTACACTATTAGTACAGACTGTGACAAATTATAGAATATTGAGTCCCAGTACATACTAAATAACGTACAGTACAAGCCCTGATCAGATTGTACTGGGACACAGTATTGTATAATTTGTCCCAGGATTCTTCTACCGCCCCACTCGCGGCTGTGTAAGTAGTCAAGACTTCACAGCTTCGTGTTCATGTACATTATTACAGTGATTACAAAACAGCATACATTTTTTTGTTGATTTATTACAGCTCATTGGGTACCTTTATGGAGCATACTAAAATATGTTTCGCAATTATGTAATTTTCAATATCGCAGCTAGAAATAATTTATATAATTTTCACTTGTTATTCTGTGTTCAGTATACAGCTATAAATAATTATCGGTAACATGGTAATTATAATTTACTTCTTTTGTCTACGTTATAAATGTTGGTCAACTATGCAGTATGAAATTATCTATGCTGGTTGAAAATCTGTATATCGCTCGTTTCTCTTGATAAACTATCCTATATTGTTTTATTACGTTAAATTCAGGGCAATATTAACGGGATTTAAATATGTCATATCGGTACTCCTTTAAATAATATTTGTATATTTTAAATGTTATACCTCAAGATAAACTGGATTAGTTTTTATGCAACCGGTTTCGAAGAGCCGGGTGGCATATTGTTTTTGGACCGTCCGTCTGTCCGTCTGTCCGTTTGTCTGTCCGTCCGTCACACTTTTCGTCCGTCACATTTTTCGGTTAACCACTTTGTCACAGTTTCTCAAATATGCTGCAGGTAGCATCCGCGTTCGACAGACGCATTTCTTGTTACTGATATATTGCGCATGAATATCAGTAACAACTAATCCAGTTTATCTTGAGGTAAATGACACTTACACATCAGCGTCCAATTTTTGGCCTGTGATATCGTCAGCTAAAAAAATCAATATTACGCTTCTCCAAATGGAGACAGGTGCACGAGAAAACGTGCCCTGTTTGCAAATCCCACATAACATATGTTTACCTAATAATGTTTTATTTCAACGTTCAAATTAAAATCCTTGGGATACCATCGATGTTGTTAGTCATTTATCCATATATATGTTGATGAAATTGAAACATTTCAAACACCGACCAGCATTAGTTAACTGATGGGTGAGGAAGTCAACATGCCAACCAT
>CM055265.1:14332962-14598455 GCA_029237695.1 Conchocele bisecta
AACATGCCAACCATGTTGGTTTTCATGTGCATGCGCTACTTGTTGTTTTGACTGGCTTTGTTGGACACTGGTAAACAAAAGGGAACTTACAACTTTTGGAACTCAAATTGACTTGCCTGGTATACTTATGTGTCATGTTACTGGGAAAATGGGGCTTATGGTATGTGTGACCATTGTGGATCATGATCAAATAGCACGATCCTGTAGTCTAATAACGCTTGTTAGAAGTCCCGTTTCTCCAGTGTATACATGTATTATAACAAAGACGCACAGTTTTATTGTTGGTATAAAGTGTCTATCAGTTGATAGCTATTTTGATAACAATTGTGAGAACAAAATTAAAACACAAATATATATTCTCAGTCGAAGTTTGAGACCTGTTCGAGAGATCAATTTTCTACTGTACTTAATATAAGTTCATCTTTATTTGATATGGTTAGAAATAATTAACGTAATTCCCTTTTTACATCCACGGGAATTATAAATCATGGTCAGACTACGTTAGCTTACAAATGTACTAACGCTGGTTGATAAAGCTGAGCTGGCCTATATTGCTCTGTTTTAGACCAGATGTGTGCGTTAAATTATGAGACGCTAATACAAAGTGTTTCTCTTAAATTTGCAGTACGGCAAACATATTCTACTGATTTGTAATTTCAGCATAGACTTTGTCTCATTTGATTATCTTTGACACAATTGCAACTTGCAATACTTAATATAATTTCATCTTTATTTGATATGGTTAGAAATAATTAACGTAATTCCCTTTTTACATACACGGGAATTATAAATCTTGGATCAGACTACGTTAGTTTACAAACTATGATTACCTACGCTGGTTTTAACTATTTGTATTGTTGCATGTTTTCTCTTGATTTCACGGCAATATTAACGAGATTTCCACCGATTATCGAAACTAGTATTGGTGAAAGTGTCACAAATTATAAAATTGTCAATAAATGGAAATGTGTTGTTTTTATTTCCAAGGAATTAAGCAGAATCATCCCGAATTATTTACTGCAAACTAAACTAAACCTCATTGAATTATATTTGTACAACCAGGGTAGACCCCGTTCAGAATGTGCGGATGCGCAGCTTGATCTGGGTATACACTGGTTTCAATCGCTGTTTTGCATTAGGCTACATGTATATTGCCCAAAATATTAAGTTAAAAAAGGTTCGCCAGTCTGAGAATATATATAACGAGAACATCGGTCATCTGTAATAATTATTTACGCGATTTAAAGCCCCTATACGGCTCAAGTTGCCGAATTTGGCCTCCTATTGGGTTTCCCCACATATAAATCCAACAGGTTTCTATTTACACACACTTTGAAACTGTTTGCATTCATTTTGGTACAAAAATGAGTTTGTAGTCGATGAAAATATCAATATTTGTTGATAAACAAACAGCAGGTGCGTGTTCAAAGTCCGATCGATTTTCCGATAGACGCTCGGGTCAACTGCTCAACTCCCTGATTCGCGGCCAATGAATTCCGATAGCCGGAGTTTATCGACTCGCTTCCGAGCCGAAGCCGTTGGGTTACGGAAATTAATTTGTCAATATTGACATTTTGCACTGAGTGGTACACAAAACAAGTTTTTGTTGTCTTCACATTGCGATTAAGATGTAAATCTCAAGACTTGAGATGTATCTATTAGGCAGTATATGTTAGTTTTGTGTACTAAATCAGTTGCCAAACATGTTTTTTTTGTCTTTGAAAAAATCGTAAAATTGTAATACTGAGCCGTTCAGGGCCTTTAACGATTATTACTGCAAACTAAACTTCCTTGAACTTTATTTGTACAACCGGTAGAATTATTTTCTGCAAACTAAACAGAATTTGTAATTTCAGCATAAACTTTGTCTTATTTGCAATACTTAATATAATTTCATCTTTATTTGATATGGTTAGAAATAATATCACAGTGATCAATGGTGGAATCGCCACACTAAATGTACATGGATTATCGATTTACATATCGATAAAATTACGTACATCACGTGACACCTGTAGATTTCCGAAAGATTACGGAAAAAGCCGATATCACTATGGATTTTGTCCAGGTACGATGGACGCGAAAGTTGGATATGGCAAAGGATTTCATCCCTTTATCTTACGGCGGTAAATTCCCGGCTACCACAATCAACGGTGACTTTACCCCGTGAGATATCCCTCCCCAGACCATAACCGAGCCACCCCCAAACCTATCCCTCTCAAGAACGCAAGCGTCGGCGAAGCGTTCCCCACGACGTCGGTATACACGACGTCGACCGTCCGGACGAAAAAGAGTCAACCGTGACTCATCTGTGAAAAAGACTTGTCTCCATTGCCTCATTGGAAATCGTCTGGGAGCATGTGCCGCCAACCAAGCCATACGACACGACACGCACGACGTGCACGAGTGAGAGGCAGATCAACGTAGGGACGACGTGCTCGCAGACCAACCTCGCGCAATCGATATCTTACAGTTTTGGAGTGAATGTGGCGATTATGATTGCCTACCGTGTTAATAGCGGTTTCAGTGGCAGTAACGTGGCGTCTTGACGTCGCGACGTTACGCGCGGACGTCCCGATCTCGGTCGGTCGGCAACCCTTCCGGTCTCTCTCAGACGACGGACAAGACGTTCTATGATGGAAACATTCACACCGAACTGCATAGCAACCTGCTGTTGCGTTTGACCTTGCATTAGCAATGCAATAGCCTGACCCCTCTGAACTTCCGTCAGACGTACGATGAGTGTGAGAGCTATAAATTCAGTGTAAATAGCGGAAAACGATGTGTATACATCAAGCGTTTCAAGTGGTATGATAAAATGTTTTTACGAACTTATCATCATCATGCTGCACGTGTTTTTGGCTTTTTATCACTTTCTCTATGTGGTACGGTGCATTACACGGTTGAGTAACTTTAGGCACCTTTGGGTGCACAGTGACCAAGATATTCGCCTGACCGGTTTTCATAATTTTTGGTCAAGCATTCAAATATATAGCGTATATTGTTACCCTGCGTTTCTTTATCCTTTCAGTATAGTTTAACACACCATGTCAAGCTAATGTGATATTAAAGTTACATACCCACGCAGTAGGCACACAATGTTCTTTATAGGAATTAAATAAGTGTATAATTATGTCACTATTTCACCAGTTCTAAAAATTACGAGTGCCCGCTATACAAATATAATAATTTATTAATTATCAATTTACTGTTAGCGACGCGCAGCTGTAACAGTCTAGTTTGATAATGTGCGGGGCCGACGACTTTCACATCACGGCTTGCGGTGCGCATGCGCAGTATACTACGCGCGCCAGTAGGCTTCCCAATATGTAAACAAGAATATCAACATGTCGAAACGTCCAGGACGGAAATTGTATGAAACGGCGTCGGCCAAAAAAAAATGCGAAATGTCTGAGGGACAGGCAGTACAGAGAGAGAGTGGTTAATATTGGCGACCAGATCACCAAATGGAAAGAGTTACGTGGAGATTTAGATTTGGACTCGAACGAACAGAGAATTTTCTTCTCAACTTCCGATACTTCACTGCGCATGTCAAAGATGTGATATGATTGACCGTGTCACGTGACGAGTATTGGTAAAAATAGCACGAGGTCGGAAAATACCCTTTCTGGTCGCGGCATATACAATGCGATTTAACACCAATTAACACGCGCCGTAATTAAAAATAACTCGTTAGTGGGTAGACAAATGGCTCATATAAGGCATGACAGAAAATGAAAAGTAGTAGTACAGTGTAACCTGCTGCGTGGGAT
The DNA here is from genome assembly GCA_029237695.1 of Conchocele bisecta. Taxonomy (NCBI): domain Eukaryota; kingdom Metazoa; phylum Mollusca; class Bivalvia; order Lucinida; family Thyasiridae; genus Conchocele; species Conchocele bisecta. Next base: position 14,336,736 of record CM055265.1, read on the forward strand.
TGTACCTGACATGTCGACAACATTTATCACGTTTAGACACGTTGCGTTAAATTATGTCCAACATCTTGACATCTCGATAGCAAATATATGTCACCATAGGTATGTAACATCAACATACCATTCCCTTACGACGTTTGCAACAACAAGGTGCATGATCACGTGGTTACAACAACAACAACGTCGCCCACTCCAAAGTAAGTATTATTTGATATGTTCCTTAATATGCAACGGATTTTGATGAGATATGGCGCAGCAAATGCGTCTTCCTGAGCTGCATTTGGTGGTCCAGGGAGTTCGGCACAGACTTATTACGGGGCGCCAAGTGGGACATGGCTCAATTTTGTCAACAAAATTCATTTTTGTGCCACAAAATTCAATTCTGTGTCACAAAATTCACTTTTGTGCCACAAAACTCAATTCTGTGTCACAAAATTCAATTCTGTATCACAAAATTCACTTTTGTTTTTGTGTAACAAAATTCAATTCTGTGTCACAAAATTCAATTCTGTCAGTTCTGTGTAACAAAATTCAATTCTGTGTCACAAAATTCAATTCTGCACACGCATGTAAGAAGGACTACCATTGGTCAGAAACTGCACTGGAGAAATTGGTCACGGTCGCCGATCTACACATTCAATGTCGATGGTTCATTTCTCATTCTGCCGATGATTCATTTCTCATTCTGCCATTTTGCTTCAACTATCTCCAAACAGTCAAACGTTGACAAACCCATTCGTATTTAAACTCATTTGCGTTATAATTGTACACATAATTCATGTACATGTAGATCTCTCGCGAGTACTGACGTCATTTAATGTGTATCGCAAGGTACATCTGTCCCAGTTAAATCAATAATACACGCGCTGTGGCCTGTGTTCTGACTGTGTTCTTCTGATTGGGCCATTTGAGGAAACCATTTGTAGTATTTGTGTAGATACCATGGATACTAAGATGGTGTATACTGTAAATAATGCATGTAGACACATAGTTGCGAACACGTAACTTCGCAACTAGTAGACACAGATCCAATACCATTTGTTTCACAAGGTTAGATCCACTGTTAGAATACGACGTCATCTAATGTCATTTTCGAGCACAAAACGTTACCTGATAAATAGAATACAAGGCTAGTGTATTTTAATATCAAGTTTATCAGGCTCGGCTCGGAAACGGTAGGAATTCCTCGGCAAGCCTCGGAATTCCTACGCGTTTCCTAGCCTTGCCTGATAAACTTGATATCAAAATACACTAGCCTGGTATTCTCTATATGTGGGCATGCTCTCAGGTCTAGCTATGTCCCGGCTACTTTATGTTTGACCCTGTTTACATAATTGAGGGAAAATTCTGAATATTTTTCTTATTTCTCCTTCAAAGTATATATGCTTATATGTTGTGACCACTCATTTGTAATCATAATATAACCAAAATAACTGTCCATAAAGAGGTATAATATTGATATATTGGGTTATATTTTCGCATTGAAATATTTAAACCTGCAAGTGTACTCCACCATCTAGTAAAATGGACTAAGACCGATCTCAAACAATCAACGTAGAGATGACATAGACTATCCTACGCAAACTAATTTTTGTGGACAAAAATGAATTCTGTCCCACAAAATTGAATTTTTCTTCTTCAAAAACTCAATTCTGTCTTACAAAATTGAATCCTTTATAACAAAAATGAATTTTGTATACGAAACGTATGCACAATTGAATTTTGTGACACAGAATTGAATTTTGTGACACAGAATTGACAGAATTGAATTTTGTGACACAGAATTGAATTTTGTGATTTTTAGTGTTACAAAACTCAATTTTGTACACATAATTAACCTGTCCTGCATGGCACCCGTACTTATGTCGTTTTTGCGAAGAATCGATTTCCATTCTGGAAGTTTCAGTACTTTTTGTTGTTGTTAGTACCACGTGATCATACACCTTACACAACTATAGCTATGGTTCCGGAAACCTAACGTTACACAACTCTTGCTCTTGTGTGCATCTTAAGATCAACTACAATCTACCAACAGACACGTTGATCTCGGATAGACAAGCAGGCTGGCTAGTTCAGTTCAATTTGAATCCGTTTTCAGACCATTTGTTCATACATACCATTAAAGGTACATGCCCACTCAGTAGGCACAAACTGTTCTTTATATCAGAGACATCATCTGAGACATTTTCTGGCAAAATAAACATTAATTCACCATTATCCCACGTATTGATTGGCATTATTATACATTTTATATCTGACATAAATTTCCCCACTGATATCAGGGGCGATAACCGGACATTACTATTTATTCTCCGTATTTATTGTGTGATGTACAATGATCATACTTTATAATATGTAGACATTATTTTCTTTTCAGGTGACACATTTAATTAGTATCAATAATATCATGTCTCATTTGCATATTAAATATATTAAAATAGCTGATACCATCGCGCATCACTAATCAGTAAAATAAATATTACTAAATGATTATACATGTACATGTATCTATTTAGCGGGCACTCGTAATTTTTACAATTGGTCGAATAGTGGCACAATTATACACTTATTTAATTCCTATAAAGACACATTGTGCCTGCTGAGTGGGCATGTACCTTTAATCTTGTCAGATTATACACGAGTCGTATGCAAACAATCTCGCTGGTCTAGATATGGGACGGCTTTGGCGCCAACAGCTTAACGGACATTCTGATAACCCATGTGAAATTAACCCGAATTCTATGTATGTAACGCAAGTCGACCTGCATTACAGACAGAACATGCGAGTTAACCCTTACTACGCTGAATTAAATTTTGTCGTCTGCCGGAAATATTTTATTTTCAATATGTCTCGATAAAAACCTGTTTTTACAGCGCATGAGAATCGAGTGGAGACGATTCTCATGTGCTGTCAAAACCGTTTGTTTAAAGAATAAAGGCAAAAATGAAAAACAGCAGACGACAATTCCCGTCTCCAGCATAGTGAGGGTTAACCCTTAATACGCTGAATAAAATGTTGTAGTCTGCTGGATATGTTTTATTTTCAATATTTCTCGACAAAAACCTGGTTTTGACAGCACATGAGAATCGTCTCCAGTGGAGACTATTATCATGTGCTGTCAAAACCACTTTTTTGTTAGGAATAAAAGCAAAAATGAAAAACAGCATACAAAAGGGTTAAGGTGAAATGTGACACAGGCCATGTGATTTGGTACATAAGAAGATGTACGATTTTTCGTGAAAACGATTTACAGAAACTGTGATATTTACTGTAAATTACGTCGGAAGTTGCCGAAATTTTAATAGCAAATCCCAAATTATATTCCACATTTGCTCTGAACATTTCGTCAACTTTCTACCCCATTTACGAAAAATATAGTAAATGGTGTAAACATTTTTCATCAGACATCTTCTTATGTACAAACTTACATAAACTGGTCTCATATTGACCCATTCCTTTTGGAATACACGTTTACGAGTATGAAATTTATTCTTTTTTGTATTTTTGTTATTTCACAATGAAATTATATGTTGTGACCACTCATTTGAACCGTCTCAACGAGACGGTTCAAATGGTGGCCACGACATATACGTCTGATAGCATAGAAGGAACATATTGTAACCAACACCCCGGCCCTGGTTGGCAGCACGGTAGTGTTATTACTGTCTATCTGCATTTCAAGTTAACAACAACGAGCGTCTGAACTCATACTTATTTATTAATGCAAGAGCTAGCCTCGTGTCAGGATGGTTCAAATGAACTTAACTAATACTACTATGTGACAGAGTACTAAGTTATTCAGCGTGACGGGAACTAACTGGTTATCTGAGTCGGCAATAGGTCACTAGCGGTTACTGACAATATGAGTGGGTCAGTCGACTGACAAGTTAGTTAATGATTTGTGCAGCTCGTTTTTAACGAGTGCGAGCACAGCCGTAGAGCCCCAATCAAATTTCCCGCTGCAAATATATTTTTAACCAATCAGCGCTCGGTAACTAGAGACGCTAAATGAAAATGTCTGCCATCTCAAAGAAACAAAATACAGCCATCAAAATCACACAAATAAACATGTCCCCTAGACTAATGACCAGATAATCGGTGTGGGCGCTAATGTGGCCGATCGCTATGGATAAGACTATTGTAGTGATACATAAATTATTGGCTGAAACCCCTTACAATAGGCTGCTCGCACGAAAATAGGTACGAAAATACGCAGTGAATTCTGTGGAAAATCATAACACCCAGCTCCCCAAACTCGTCTCTAGTACACCCAATATGAACAAATAGCGTGCAAGCCATTACTTTCCAGCATCAGAAATGAATAAGCAACAATATGATATAAGATTAAGGCAGTCATTGTCAGACACAAGAAAGATATCTGCTTCAATGTCGAAATGTCTGGTGTCAATTTGATATACAGTACCAGTACTCGTGATGACCAATAGTCGGCAACACTCATAATAATATGCGGCCGTCCACTGGTTCTACAGTCTCCGGGATGGCACACTACAACTATGATCCTTTACAGCACTGCCGTGTACTAATAATAAAGGATATATGCATATTTGACATGCTGGAGCATGTTGTGTAAATAGTGAATATCTGTGTCTGACCATGATGGCCGAATCTACTGAAATGGAACTGATAGTTCCATTACAATATTTAGGATTTTCCTGCAAACATAATGGTGTATCCTCAGCATGACAATGGTTAACCCTTACACTGCCGAATTAAATGTTGTCGTCTGCTGTTTATTTTTTATTTTCTCATCAAAAACATGGTTTGACAGCAGTTTAGAATCATTTCCAATGGAAATGATTCTAAAGTGCTGTCAAACCATGTTTTTATTGAGAAAGAAGGCAAAATATAAAGCAACAGCAGACGACAATTTTCGTGCTTGGCAGTCTAAGGGTTAATAAAAGGTTGACTGCAGATGATCGTGTTTATTATGCGAGACTAGTGTAACCGCAGTATTTGAGCCAGGGAGTGTTTATCACCGGGCCATCATTGAACAAACGATTTACTCTATTGTTCACCGATTGCAACAGTCAATGGTTTCCTGAGATAATATGACTTTTATGTAAGACGCTTGTCGAAACATGTACATGATGTACCGGTGAGGAAATATCAAATGATGTATTTCTTGGTATCTCACGTCTTAATCTTATCTTCTATTGCATGTAGTTAGCTGTGATTCAACATTCGCGTTCATAAATCACGCACACAGTGTATATTATTACAACCAGTAACGTCAAGGTGCATGATCACGTTGTTACCACAACAACAACAAGGTCTGAAAGTGTTGAAAGCACTTCCGCTCCAAAGTAAATATTAGTTGGTATTTTCCTTAATATGCAACGGATTTTGATGAAATATGGCGCAGCAAATGCGTCTTCATAACCGGCATTTGGTGGTCTCGAGACTTCGGCACATACTTATGTGTTTTTGCGAAGAATCGATTTCCGTGTCCGTATTACAGTAAACACGGAAATCGATTCTTCGCAAAGACGACAGAAGTTTGGGCCAAAGTACCGGGACCACCAAATGCAGCTTAATAAGACACGTTTGATGCGCCATATTTCTGGAGTTTCAGTAATTGTTGTTGTTGTTGTTGTGACACGTGATGATGCACCTTGAACGTGGCATCAATTGCTACAGATGATAGAAAGATTTTCCTTACCGCGTCTTCCTGCTGAATGCTGATGAAACATACATATTAAACGCATGTATTTCGTCGCAGTTTGCTGACAGGAAAGTAATGCTATGAGGCACGGTTTTACTATTCATATACAGCTATTTACTGACACCATTTTTTTTAGATTATTTGATATCATTAATTCCAGGTGCGCCGTTTTACTGAAAGTGTTTATTCGGTATTTTTTTATACCAATAATTCGACTTCTGATATAAATTTATTGATATGTAATAAGGGAGGCCGATTTTTGACTGTCGATTTTCTGATATATCAAAAATCCGCCTCACTTATTACATATCAATAATAAAGAAAGCGAATTATGGATATCAATAAATGCGTAGTAAATCGGATTTATCCGCGCCCCATATACGATATAACACTCGATAAGAACAGTCTTTCTATTCGAGTCCGTGCTATATTATTATGTGATCTTTATCCGTGACACCCAACATGTCGGTTATGTCATTGTCGGCAATCTGTGTTCCAGGAATAAACGTGTTGATCCGGTAGTAGTACTTGCGCGGCTGTCGTATATGTACTATTGTCTCTATGAACGTGCGACCGGCCGTCACGAGCTGATTGTCGTCTGCCGTCGCCAGTAACCCGCGTCCAGTCTCCGTCAGCGCTATACACGTCACGATATCCTGCGTTAGTTTCGCCTCGTTCTCGTCTGCTTCTTGAAGCCGGAACTGACAATACTGGTCAAATTTCTTTTCAAGTTTACCACTTAGTTCTTTAATATTGGCTATCACTTGCTCGGTGTGTGCTTTAAGTTTGTCAATTTCTGCCCCGAACATTTTGGCTATGTGCGTCTGTTTCAATCTTTGCTCGGCAATGACGGTTCGGAACATTTCAATGGTCGTGGAGGCGTTTTTTATCACCTTTGAAGCTGCTCGCGGACTCGGACCGCCTCGTCATTGATGTAGCAGCATTTGTGCGTCTTGTGTTCGTTCTCCTTGCACGTGAAACAGATGACGACCCGGCAGTCCGTGCACAGAAACTCGTACTGTCCGTTCGGGTGGATCAAACAAAACTGGTCCTTTTCACTTTGCTCTTCACCCGTGGCGATTTGTACAAAGTAGTGCGATTTTGTGAGTTTCATTTTAGCATGCGTGAGCGTGCAGCGTTCGCAGTAATTCTCCTCGCAGACGGTGCAGTTGTTCATGGCGAGGACGTCTGGCCCACAGACGTCACAGGTGGGCGGGAGAGGCGCTTCCACCTCACCGTCCCCCGTGCTGATGTAGTCGTTCGTCGGCAGTTTGTCGAGCCCGCCCTCCGGCAACAGGGTGGAGTTCTGACACACGGGACATTTGACCGACGGTTCGTTCCGATCGGCGCCCAGGAACGGCTTCAGGCAGTCGACACAGAACGTGTGGAAGCAGGGGAGCAGTTTCGGGTTGGTGAAGGGCAACATACAAAGGCTGCAGTAGACGGCCATCTGAGACTGCGGCGACACGCCGCCGTCCGCCAAGTCGCCGGCACAGTTCGCGATATCCATTACTACATATGAGACAGGCCATGTGATTTTGTACGGTACCCAAGAACATTTGCGATATCTCTTGACAAATATTTACAAAATATACGATATGTTCTGTAAATGACGTCGAAAGATGACGAAGTTTCCATAGCAAATGCGGAATTCAATTCCGCATTTGCTCTGCAAATTTCGTCATATTTCGACGTCATTTTCAGAAAATATCGTAAATATATTTCATGACAAATCGCACATGTTCTTAGGTACACACTCACATGTCGTGTCTGATATAACGTACACAATATATATCCTTGTCCTCCTTCGCAGTGAATATTCTATTTATACATATGTCCTCTATGCATTAATCCAGAATTTGTGAACAAATAAACACTATATAATTATATTCATTTCACATCATGTTTACTGCAGTATTTATATTTAAGAAATGACACGATTACTCCCGACAATACGTTAATACATATTAAACAGGTATCCAGTGTGTAACGGTCCACAATATATTTTTCCTTATACACAATTATATTTATGGATTTAACTGTGCCCGTGTTGTGTTTACCCGTTCTGTTTTCCTGCAATATTTGCTCAGTGGTAATATGATCGGATTAGCCTACCAGTTATAACGTAGCGTGTATTGGGCGTGTATTGTCCCTGCTCGCAGTGGCGGTACGGGCAGATCTAATCTGGTCACAGTAATATATATGGCTACACCAAGCACATGGTGGGAATCGGGCCAGGTGTGTGTGCCACCTTCCGCATGGACCAATAATACCTCAATTTAGCCAATTTCCTTATTTGTGGCCGTGATGGGATAAATGGGGCTTATGGGATTTATGGCCAGTGTAGCTCCTGATATGCTAACACAGTCATGTGGCATGCTGCTATACACCGTTTTTTATAAGCAGCGCATGTGTTTAACAAGTGGCGATCAGTGCAGATTCTGATCAGATTGCATACCCACGTTTTCCGAATGCTTAAGTCCGAAAGGGGGGCCCCATGACCCTGGGTCAAATAAAAAATCGAAAAGCGCATCAACACACCATAGGGAAGCTACATACACACTATCAGTAGCCGATTTCACCAAAATTGCAAATTATACTTATCTAGCAAAGTGAGTAATAATTAATTTTTCCCAAAATGCATTATTTCATATAGAACTAACCACTGCATATATTTGATGAGTAAAAGTATGCAGAATCATTATACTGATGCTAAAACATAGATTAAAAAAAAAATGGAAATTTGTGTATCAATTTTAAAAATGTAACATGTGTTTCCTTAGTTATATCATCTCCAAGTTATTTAGCCAGGTTTCGGAGCCACTTTCCAAATTATTTCGTTTTCGACGTTCCCGTCACTCACCAGCTACTTTTTGTCTCATGTTAATTGTTTTTTCGAAATATAATCAAAGTTGAAGGAATTCATCAAATAAAAAAAATGAGGGTGACGGTTTTGTTATTGATGAAAATTTACTTCCATTTAAATACATTTTATATTTAAACTCCCGTCGGCAAAATAAACAGTGAAACAGACATCAGTAGTGCATGCGCGTTTACCACCAGTTGGAGTCTGAATTTAAATGCCGTAAAACACAGGAAAGTGCATTTCGAAGAGCTCGAAAAGAGGACAACCCCCTAGTTGCGAACGGTAACTCTTGCAATTACTCCCGTACCGTAGCAACTAGACAACCCCCCACCCCCACCCACACCCCTCCCTCCCCCGTTCCCCAAATGCTGGATCCGCCCCTGGACTGCGCTGGGCTCATATGCTACGATGTACATCTTCTGAGCTGGGCCCAATTAGACAGGACCACTGCAATATGTTTCCTAAATAAAGTCAAAAGTTGACAACATTTTCAGAGTACATGCATGTCAACTTTTGACGCCATTTACGGAAAATATTGTAAATGTTGTAAACGTATTTCATGAAATTACGCTGATGTCCGAAGGTACATAATCACATGGCGTGTCTTATAAGTGTGTCTGTGACTAGAGAAATAGGGTTTATGGGTTTCGCGACCTGTGTAGCTCCTGATCAAATAGCAGACTCTCGTAGCCTAATAACGATCTATGTTGCGTGATAGAAGCATGACGGGTCTTTCATTGATGGAATGGCGAACAGTGCAGCTCCTGATCAGACTGTGCGGATGCACATGCTGATCTGGATCTAGACTGGTCACAAGACGCATAAACCCCGTTTCTCCGCTCACAGCCGCATATAACTCTAAAATGAAGCATGCAGCCTTTGATATTACATAATCCATTTGAGACATGGAACAATACAAACACATGGTTGTTTTAGACCACATAGACACATTTATTTTCAGTATACAGTATATATTATATTTACGGCGAACAGAACAAGTGAGTGGCGGTTGTCTTACAAGGCGGATAACTTCTAGAGAAACATCACCACATAAATAAAGGCCCGTTATCTTCGTGGGCTAGGAAGCAGAGACAGTCCAAAAGGACCAACATATCGTTGCGCTCCTCGTCTTCCTTCAGGACCTGACCGACCAGGATGCGCAGAATCGCCGGGGACTCGAGGCCGAAGTACTCCATCGTCTGTTGATCGGGCGGACCGTTCAGGAGGCCGTGCTTGTTTACCATGTCCTGGGAGTAAGAAAACACTAAAAGTGTAGATGTCAAATGGCTATTTCTGAGTGAAGCAGGATTTTTGGGAAATACAAACTTTTATGGTTGATTAATCATCTGTCACATGTCCTGAGTCAAATTCAGTATATGAATGAATGGCCTTTTTGTTGAATTTATCGGGGTATAAACTTGGAAAAGTCGCGGGAATACTGGACGAAGACCGGAAGGCCTCGTCCAGTATTCCCGCGACTTTTCCAAGTTTATATCCCCGATAAATTCCACAAAAAGGCCATTCATTCCTTATAATTCCAGCATTTGAAATAAATTCATCAAGATAATGTCTTTATTTTCCGTTTTCTTAAGAATTATTTTAACTGCGCCTCACGGTTACGGAAAGTAGTTCGGCGTGGGAGTTTACTGGGATATAAATTTTGGACAGAGACTTGCTGCGGGCCAATCAAATGTCAGGGAATTGTGTAAATATTTTTGTGCTGGAATTATTATGTCATATAGAACTAACGACTGTGTATATTTGATGACTAAAAGTATGCAGAATTATTATACTGAATGTATTACATTATCACAGCCAAAATTGCTGTGATAATGTAATAAATTCAGTATAATACAAATTAATAAATATATCTTTAAATTGAAATGTTCTCCCTCAAAGTATACTTTGTTTGATAAGTATACTTTGCAATGTTGGTGAAACAGGCTACAGGAGGGTGCCACATTGGCACCCTTGAGGAAAAAAATTCACAGCCAAGAAACAAAATTTCCAATGTCGATAATATAATACAACTTGTGCTTATATGTCCAATGCTAGAACATATAGAAGTGGAATTTTGGTGCACATTGTCATGCGTTTATAGTCAGGGAACTTAGTGAAACTGTAGGTTGGATGGTACCAAGTATTGCTCTGTCCTAAATTCAAGATGGCCGCCATTTTAATCGCAAAATACTGAGAATATTACACTGTGATCTATATTTAACACTTAGCAATACTATGTAGTATTTTCTTGAATATTAGCACTTCCAAAATTGAGTATATGAGCATACACTCCTTTTTTTCGTCAATCCTGGTTATTGAGGCGACGATGAAAATTAATTACGTGACTAAAATCAGCCACAGTCAACACTTATCTCGTAATATTCATATATATACAATATATACCAATACATATACATGTACTTTCTTTTCTGAATATAACTTATTTTAATGTATGTTGATGAGACTGGAGAACTGGCGTTTATGCTATGTGTGATCATTGTAGTTGCTGTAGCCTATTTCACCAACATTGCAAAGTATACTTTTCTAGCAAGGTATACTTTTAGGGAGTAATCATTTATTGTTCCTGAAATGCATTACTTCATATAGAACTAACGACTGCATATAGTTAAATGGCTGTGATAATGTAATAAATTCAGTATAATAGAAAATAATATATTTATCCTAAAATTTCTCCCTCAAAGTATACTTTGCTAGATAAGTATACTTTGCAATGTTGGTGAAATCGGCTACTGATCTTCAGTACTCATCTGCGACTTGATTAGGGGATATATTTTTTTATTAGAAGCATCACTTGTGTTTCACTGACTGAATCACGAAAAGTGTAGAGCCAGATTCGACGGTGCTTATGCTCTGGTCGCTTTGGCCATATGCCACATTTCACCATTCCTCAATGGAAAGCATGTTATGCGGCACGATAGAGACATTAGCATGAAGAAAATCGTTACTTATGAACTTTCATCTGCTTCCATCTCTGATGATAATAGTAACTTGCGATTTCGACCAACGTCACATGTGAAAGCAAAGCTGCATGTTGTGCAATCAGGTCACACGGTGAACCCATTTACGGGGCATTAAAAACTGTTATCATTGATAGCTGCGCTCTACATGGACTGTTCAGTGGCCGACAAGTGGATATGTGGAAGTCATCAGCCCCATGCTAACTAGTTCATACCATCTGGCACACAGTAATGTATACCTGGTGTTTGGTTGGTATATAAACGGTAGTACAAAACAAATGACAAGGTTGACGCGCTCCGACCCAGGGGGTAATTTCATTAAACTTCGTACGATTAAACTTCGTAAGTGCAACATTATGATAGTCAGTAAATTTCACATTAACAACGTTTTCTTGTAAACAAGTATTGAATTTACATTTATTGAGCATATGCTGCATATGTAGCCTATGCTCAATACATGTACATCCATGAATTGAAATTTCCAGAAGATCCTAAGTTTGCACTTACAAACATTTTAGTCGTACGAAATTTAGTGAAACGGGCCCCAGATGCGAGACGCAAATATCAGCTGACTGCAGACTAAATGTATATTACAATAATTCCAGCACAAAAATATTTACACAATTCCCTAACATTTGATTGGCCCGTAGCAAGTCTCTGTCCAGAATTTATATCCCAGTAAACTCCATACCGAACTACTTTCCGTAACCGTCAGGCGCAGTTAAAATAATTCTTAAGAAAACGGAAAATAAACACATTTTCCTGATGAATTTATTTCAAATGCTGGAATTATAAGGAATGAATGGCCTTTTTATTGAATTTATCGGGGATATAAACTTGGAAAAGTCGCCGGAATACTGGACAAGGCCTTCCGGCCTTCGTCCAGTATTCCCGCGACTATTCCAAGTTTATACCCCGATAAATTCCACAAAAAGGCCATTCATTCCTATAATAATGTTTAGCTCATTGATGTGATTTGTGAGTATCCCATTGGCCACATTGCTTTCAATGAGAAACAATTTACAATCACATGGAAAGATCTGACACCTAAACATAAACGGTAAAAACACTGTAATTTGACGGCACGATATGAAAAACTCATGAAGAAGACTGTGTGGTTGATTGACATATCCAAGTGTGACCATAGCCAATGGTGTACTTGACCCACTTCTACATCCGAGAGAAACTGACGTTGAATGTTACCATGGAAATCCCTTGTACTGGAAGAACACACGTTGATATTGGTTAAACTTAACGCAATCACCCTGTCATACTGCATAATCTGCTTACAGTGCATGCGTTGACAGGCTGTAACACTGTTTCCTATTTTTACGGTATTGGGAAATGGTATGGTTCGCAACACGATGTCATGCTTCGTGGACAACACACTGCTGACAAAAATGATGTCATAGCCGAGGCGACATGATTCATTGCAGCTTGTTATGGGTCCAATGTGATTTCTGAAATGTCTGCCCACCGTTGTGAACTGTGGAAGACCAAAATGGCAAATCCAAAGACGACGTCTGCTCCAAATAAAGGTTTTATCTCACGATATATTCGTCGAACATATGAGTCATGCCCACTACCAAACCATCATTTGGATACAACAGTCCAGTCAAACCCACAAGTATTGTACCCCAACACAAAATGGCTGACACAGCACTGAGGATGGTAAAACTTACACCGGCAACCTACCACATGCTGTTTCTCCAGTGCCACTCAACGTACATCAGACGATAAAATGTGGGTTCAACCCGGCCATGTTCTATTGATAGATGCGGTTGTGTGTCAGTGAAGGTGTCATGTTCCATGTTCTGGAGCTAGCGTGTGGTCCATAGTGTGTTATTGAGCCAACTAAGGCCGAGACATCCAGCCCAGCTGATGAAGATAATGACTGAACATTAGGATCATCAACTTTTCCAAGTGTATAATATATAGTAATATCATTGTCAGTGATCACGGCTGGATTATTGTGTGATTGTATGCAAGTGATTTGATTTGAAATCCTGAATACACCTAAATTATGGCAGTATAGTTATATTCTTTATCAATATAGATACAAGAAATACCATGCGATGCAGTAACACATCCCAAATCTTAAACAGTGTTTCGATTTTAAACACGATTTCAGATTATGCGTCAAACAAAGCAATTGTGTCACTCCAAATATGAAACATGTCCATACGTCAGGTTCACGTCCAGCCATTTTACATTAGCTAATAACACTCATAATGTGCTAATTAAGCGTGATAAGTGATCACTTACCTAGGTCATGCAGCCCGATAATATCCTATCTTATTCACTAGAGTTTAATTGATGGTCCATTGACAGAATGCTCAGATATACCAGCTCGTTTGCATCTATATGTACGTACGTTCAGCATACCATGGTTTGTCACATAGCGGCCCCATGTTATGCATTTTATATGAACATATAAATGCTAACACACTGTATATGGAAGGTGGCTTTCCATTGGGTGGTGACAGTAAGGAAATTAGATTAACCTGACTGATATTACCGTATGTTTAACATAGCATTAACATTAACGACTATGTTTGAAAATGTGTCGTATTACTTTTGAGATCAGCAAACATAAACTCGCTATGCAGTATTTATAAAGAATGATCAACCATAATATTTCATTCATAAATACATGTATTGAAATAGGATAACAGATATCATATTCACAAATTATACATATAGTATCATAATAACGTAAACTCAAGGCATTAATCGTTGAAATTACACGAGTACATACATGAAATATTATTACTATATACTATTAATTTTCCCACCAATTAAGTAGAAAAACGGTGGCCATTTTGAAAGACATGATGGCCACTGTATAAAACATAACAATTGAAATGTTATTAGTTTTATTAGCATTATAAGACACCTATACTTCTTAATATGTATTTTATAAATGAAGATATAAGTTTTTGTAATATCGATGAAGGCCATGATTTATTTTGCTGCTAAATGAATTTTTCAAAGGATAACAGTATGACAATCCAACTGATATGTTTTCAGGACTGTTCATCATTAATCAACAGCAATTTGATAATAAAAAAACGCATATTTTGCATGTATTTATAATCTGTGGAATATACCACAAATTTGGTAGTAAAATGGAGGCCTGGCATTTTAAAATCGAAGATGGTGGTCATATACCACATGCAGGTTCATGTTAATCACATTTATTGGAATTGTATATGCCTATTAGACACTCACATTGTATTTATATGCATTCTTTATAAGACAATATATATTTAAATATTTTGGCGGCCATATTGTTTTTGCGTCTAAAACATGTTTCCTCAAGGGTGCCAATGTGGCACCCTTCTGATATTGTTTCAGGAAGCTTTACAGATGATGAATATGCAATAAAGGTTTGTATTTCCCAAACAATCCTGCTTCATCGTAAATCTGCTGGACTACAAATAGTGCAAATGCGCCAAGGTGGTAAACATATTCAGCTATATAAAAATAGTCCGGATGTTTTTAGGCCACACACACAGTTTGCTTGCAAATCCTAAT
Organism: Conchocele bisecta; assembly: GCA_029237695.1. Lineage (NCBI taxonomy): Eukaryota > Metazoa > Mollusca > Bivalvia > Lucinida > Thyasiridae > Conchocele > Conchocele bisecta. The sequence goes on from CM055265.1 coordinate 14,351,798, forward strand.
CCATTACTACCGAATTCATCTTGAGAAACATGCTGGGGAGTTTTAAACACCATTGTTGAGCATTGTTGTAGCATTTAAAAGAAAACACTGAACCTATTGGGCACGTGATGTAAGCACAGTATTGTTTAATTCATGCAGATCCAGTACAGACAGGTTGCAGGTCATGTAATAGTAGGTCCCACAGCATACATGCGAAGTAGGAGAGACTTGCCATATTTGTGGCGTTCGATGTAGTTATATAGTAAAAATATTTGGTGTTTTCTAACCTGTGAGACCTCGGCGTGCAACTCGAGTACGTAACCGATTGGGGAAAGTCGGTGGAGGAGTTTAAGAAGCCGCTCCCTGAGTTGCAGTTCCATCTGAGCGTTTGGAGCGCCGTTAATTCGGGACTCTTTCTTGATCATCTGCATAACGTTCGTCAGGCTGTATCCGTAGTACCTGTATAAAGGTGACACCCATGGAGTTTCACCTACCCGAATGTTCTGGCTGTCAGCAGAATATTCGAGTTAGTGTTTCACGTGCCGTCGTATTTGGGCCGCTGGCTGAGCTTCACTGAATAACTTGGGAGTCTACGTCCAGTCAACAGCAAGGTCTTATACAGACTGAAATTAATCTGTGTGGGTGAGCACCACACAATCAGTATTGAAATTACAAACATAAAAATGCTCAGCACTGAAAAACAGTGTCTTGACCCGGTATCAGGCTCCATTACAACACCGGATCACTTGGCCTCATGTGTGGATCCCAGTATACGTTCCTTTGTTAAGATACGAACCCTCAAGTACATAGTCATCGCTAAGATTCGTATATCCTCCAATCCACCATCCACAAACTGACAGAGCAAAGAGACCTTACCAAATTGCAATCTAGTTCCTGATCATCATGCACAGTTATAAATAGTATGCTTATGAATAATTATTACTACATCAGTGACCGAATGGTAACGTTGCAGTAGCCGATTTCACCAACATTGCAAAGTATGCTTTTCTAGCAAAGTATACTTTGAGGGAGTAACCATTTATTTTTCCAGAAATGCATTATTTCATATAGAATTAACGACTGCTTCTATTTGATGATTAAAAGTATGCAGAATTATTATACTGAATTTATTACATTATCACAGCAAAAATGGCTGTGATAATGTAATAAATTCAGTATAATAAAAATGAATAAATTTATCCAAAAATTGAAAATTTCTCCCTCAAAGTTATCTTTACTAGAAAAGTATACTTTGCAATTTTGATGAAATCGGCTACTGGTCACTGGTCACTGGTCGTAATGAACTCTTTCTCCACCGGGACCCATTTACGATTCTTGACACACATGAAAAGCAAGGGCGTCAACAATATTCACACAGACCGGGAACAAACTCGCGGTTGGGGAGTAGGGGTGGGGTGCTAGAAATGCTTCAACTACACTGGCCCCATTTCTGTAGTCACAGCCACATATGTGTAAAGTACATACCTTGCATTCTTAGTCTTTGATGCTCTTTTCCCAATTCCCGAGAAGATATGTTCGAGAATGCGTCGGTCGAGCTGGAAAGCAATTTCGCCGACGAGGCGACGGTTTGGCTTGCTCATCCACAGCTGACTCGTCTGTTCAATGGTGAGGGTTGGCTGGTAGCCTGTTATTGAGTCCACGGGTCGGTAAACCACACTCTTCGCTGAAATAGTCATAACACATGCCTCTGATTAGAGAAATGATGCGCTTGCTTTTGTTACCAGTGCAGACCCTGACCATAATGCGCATCCGCGGATGCGCATTGTGGTCAGGGTCTGCACTGTTCGCCATTCATTTATGTGTCATGCTTCTAACAATCAGTATATATCACCATTAGACAGCTGTGTGTTAGCATTTCAGGAGCTAGGCTTGCGGCAAATGTCAAAAGCTATTTCTACAGTAACAGTGAAATACATGTATAGGTACTTATTGTATAGACGTGACAGGTAATTATTATGAAGTAAGTTACACCGGTGTGATCATGGTCATAATTGGTTTACATACAGACTGGAAAGTACATGTGTTATACAGACTACCGACACATTTTAAACATAGGGACGAAGATATACTGGGCCGAAGACATGCAGTGAGTTCGAACCTGTAGAGGGACGACATACTGGTATCTCGCCCTAATACATTCTCGCACAAAATAAAACCCGTTCGGCCCATTATATATTTGCGCCTCGTGTAGTTTACTTTTCTTGGCCACAACTAAGATAATTCGTACTAATATAGTCATGACAACTTCATATGTGGCTGTGACTGGAGAAATGAGGCTTGTGCGTTTTGCAACCAGTGTAGATCCAGATCAGCATGTGCATCCGCACAGTCCGATCAGGCTCTGCACTGTTCGCTATTCAAACGATGAAACATCCGCCATGCTTCTAGCAGGAAATATAGATCGCTAATGGCTATCACGGGACGGTTTCACTAAATTTCGTACGACTAGAATGTTCGTAAGTGCAGATTTAGAATAGTCTGTAAATTTCAATTGATGCATTTACAAGTATTAAGAATAGGCTGCATATGCAGCCTGTGCTCAATAAATGTAAATCCAATGATTGTTTGCAAGAACACATTGTTAATGTGAAATTTACAGAATATCATAATTTTGCACTTACGAACATTTTAGTCGTACGAAGTTTAGTGAAACGGCCCTCAGGCTACTGGAATGTGCTATTACTCCGGGAGCACACTGGTCACAATCCCATTAACCCCATGTAACCAGTCGCAGCCGCATGTCCGTTTTAATAATACACTTCAAATGAACATCTAAGGACTGCACGTTAACCCTTAGACTGCTGAGCATGAAAATTGTCGTCTGCTGATGTTTTATATTTTGCCTTCTTTCTCAATAAAGACATGGTTTGACAGCACTTTAGAATCATTTCCAATGGAAATGATTATAAAATGCTGTCAAAGCATGTTTTTGATGAGAAAAATCGAAAATAAAAAATAAACAGCAGACGACAACATTTAATTCGGCAGTGTAAGGGTTAATATCCCCTACCTTTTTCCTTGGATCCTCGGCCGCGGATTCCCAAGAGAACTGCCAGCGAGTCTGGGTGCTGACCTAAGTGCGGGCTCGCATTATACTGGGCCTGACCATCTGAAAGGCAATAAGGTACATATATTGCGTGTAAGAGAAGGTATTTCATCATCATAACAGAGGTGTGTTCACAAAACTTCCATACGAGTGTACACATGCAGCTAACCTTTTATAGACGGGATACAACTATAGTAGCATAATTCCAGCCCAAAAATATTACACAATTCCATAACATTTGATTGGCCCGTAGCAAGTCTCTGTCCAAAATTTATATCCCAGTAAACTCCCACGCCGAACTACTTTCCGTAACCGTGAGGCGCAGTTAAAATAATTCTTAAGAAAACGGAAAATAAAGACATTTTCTTGATGAATTTATTTCAAATGCTGGAATTATGATGAATGAATGGCCTTTTTGTGGAATTTATCGGGATATAAACTCGGAAAAGACGCGGGAATACTGGACGAGGCCTTCCGGCCTTCGTCCAGTATTCCCGCGACTTTTCCAAGTTTATACCCCGATAAATTCCACAAAAAGGCCATTCATTCCTATAATGAAACTATTGAGAGAGAAAATACCTATATCCTTTATTTCATCTCGAAAGTATACAGTGTTACCCCTCGTTTGAACAGTGTCGACGATTAAAACGGTTAAAATGAGTGCTAACAGCATATACCTTTATTGAAACAAAATAATGAGATTCTTAGACTGGGGAGATAATCATTGAGGATTAATGTATTCCACCGACATACCCGTCTCATGTTCGGTTTTCATAATAACCCGGAGACAAAACTCGGGAATATGCGTGAAGTGCACAATAGTTTGCGTGATATGGAGACATTTGAAAAAAGGTCAGCAAACATGCACAATGTACACCAATTGGTTAGCAAATACATTATGACATGGTAATATATATTGGTGGGTACTATGTAGCTACACCACTACTCTCTGTTCCACGTTTTGCTACCGACGAACTTTTGGCTATTGCATAACATCTTGCACAACATCAAATCTAAATCAAAGTACTGAAAGTACTGAACATAGGGTACTACAAGATTAAACTAGATTGATTGATTGTTGGTGTTGCAGTTTCATTAACCCTTAAAGGTACATGCCAAATCAGTAGGTACAAAATGTTCTTTACATCAGAGACATCATCTGAGACATTTCTTGGCAAAATAAACATTCATGCGCCATTATCCCACGTACTAATTGGCATTATTATACATTTTATATCAGACGTAAATTTACACACTGATATCAGGGGCGATAACCGTGTTTGCTTAAACTGTTAACGGACATTACTATTTAATATCTGTATTTATTTTATGATGTGCAATGATCATACTTTAAAATCTGTCGAAAATATTATTTTTTCAGGTGACGCATTTCTTTAGATTTTAAATAATTAAAAAATATCATGCCTCATTTGCATATGAAAATAGCCTGATACCACCGCGCGTCACTATCAGTAAAATAAATATTACTAAATGATTATATCTATAGCGGGCACTTAAGTTGTAACGTTTATAACTGGTGGAATAGTGACACTGTTATACACTTATTTAATTCCTTTAAATGACATTTTGGGCTTACTGAGTGGGCATGTACCTTTAAAGCGCTGGAAACGACAATTGTCGTCTGCTGTTTTAAATATTTTTATATTTTCTCCTCAAAAACATACTGAGACGATTCTACTGCGTTGCCAAAACAGGTTTTTAAAGAGATTAAAATATACAAAATGAGCAGACGGCAATTTTATTTTTCAGCGTTTTAATGGTTAAGTGGTAAACTATTGATATGGCACAACTAAGTACAATATGCACTGCTACAGTATGTACCAAAACATTCAACAACATTACAGATTATGCATAGCAATATCAGAAAGATACGGTAACACATATACAAGACATCATCAATTCAAGTATACAGATTCCAGAGGTCTATGATCCTTATAGATATATTGAAAACTGATTGAAGAGCAATAGTTACAATAATTCCGCCACGGAAGCGGTGTCGCTCCTGAAAATGCCTTATCGGTACATCGCCAAGTTTACTTCTGTTTTGTGAATGAAATAGTTGGCCCCGGATCGAGTATATTAAAACATACAAATGACGTCATTGGGGAAACCGCTGACATAATTTTCAATGTATGGAAGCCCAAACTTGTTAGATTGTTTGTTGTCGTATTTCAGTACTTCCATTAATATGGGTATTAATATACACTGGATGTGTTATACTGTCATTAATTTGTTCCCTCAGGCTGACTGTAAGTTATCATCTTAAATACTGACTTATTGACCCCCTTCCCTGAACGTAGAATTTACACTCATGTTGGCGTGTGTTGGCCACCCTAGACAAATGTCAATCAGGCAGAATTCGGGAATGTCACTAAAATCCGCTGTAAATCCATCGATAGAGAGAGATAAAGAGGATTAAACATCAGTTAGACCTACACGTGTGCACAGGTGTTGGTGAGTTTAAAAATAGGCTGACGGAAGGTCAAACTTGATGTAGTTTGTGTGTTAAACGCGTCGCTTGTTTCGGAGAGTATTCGGAGGGGAGTTAACTCTGTTACTAAATTTAGCGATGACCGCACGATTTGTGCCGCAAATGGGGGCAAATCACGCGCAACAAAATAATCCGATGTATTTTTGTACGTAGAACACCGTTGTTGATATTGTGCAATGCAAGTAGTTTTTCATAATATTATTTTCAATTAGCGGTTGCGTATGACAGTTAAACGTTGAGTAACACAATGCATTTTGTTGTTGTGGTTTCTCCAAGATATCACTACCTACCATCGCATCGAGTGGGGTCTGGGGCGTGGCTAACTGTCGGAGGCGATGCCAATACATAGGTATACCCTAGTAAAAATATAAAATGTAAATACGTTTTCATATAATAAAAAAGTCACCCTCCCCAACAAACAATATTTCATGAAATTCTACCAAATAATGAATTTATTGCGAAAAATCCATTTTCCTATGGGAATTTAACATGGGCTAAAAACAGATATTTTTTTCCAAAAAAAATAAATTTGTGGACCGATTTTCAAAATCTAACTTTTGTTTTCCTGGTTACCTTATTTCCAATCTATTTCGCCAGGTTTCGGATTCAATTTCCAAATTGTTTCGTTTGTTGACCCTCTTCGTCACTCCGGAGCCCCTTTTTGCCCCATGTTAAATTCCCATAGCAAAATCGTTTTTTCGCAATAAAATAAAAAAAAAATTATTATTGATGAAAAAGTACTATGTTTTAGATTTTGTGTGTTTAATAGCCAAAAGTTCGTCGGCAGCAAAACGTCGAACAGACAGTAGTATAAGGTGACTAGTGTGACTGTTACCGTAGTTTGTAGTAGAGCTATGCATGTTCCGGCCACGGACTGGGGTAGACTGGGCGATAGGCTGGCCGATTGCATTGTAGTTTCGGCTGAGGTCCTTCATGTATTGACTAGTATACACTGGGCCAGGGCGGGGTGTTGCCGAGCTGGCTGCATTGATGTACCGCGGAGTTACTGTGATGAAGAAAAAAAGTGAGTTCCAACAGAAACAAGGTGTATGATCACGTGTATGATCAACAAGTACTGAAACTTCCAGAATCCATCTGATTCAAAGTAAGTGTTCTTTTATATTGTCCTTATTACGTAACGGATTTTGATGAAATATGACGCATCAAACGCGTCTTGTTAAGCTGCAATTGATGTCTCTGTATTTTCGCCCAAACTTCTGTCGTTTTTTTGCGAAGAATCGATTTCCGACACGGAAATCGATTCTTCGCAAAAACGACATAAGTCTGTGCCGAACTCCCTGGAAAACAAAGTGCAGCTCTTGAAGACGCGTTTGCCGCGCCATAATTCATCAAAATCAGAATATCAAATAATACTTACTTTTGAGTGTTGTTGTTGATGTAACCACGTGATCATGCACCTTGAGAAAATTATACATGTACGAAGCTTATATAAGCGAATGCTTATATCCGGACTCAAACACTATATGACATATATATGTATGAGGTGATTCGTCGATGAACTGGCGAACAGTGCAGATCCTGATCAGCCTGTACGAATGCACAGGCTGATCTGGATCTACACGGTTCGCAAAACCAATAAGCCCCATTTCTTCAGTCACAGCCACATACAGTGGAACCCCTCTAAACCGGACACTCGGACAAATATAGTATATATCATTACAATGACTTTTCATGATTGCAAAACACTATATAAAGTGCAATGAAGTGCTCACATGCCTGATTTACAGTGGAACATCTCCAAACCGGACAGCATGGGGACCTCACCGGGTGTCCGGTTTGGAGAAGTTCCACTGGAAATGAATGTGTGTATTCAAAGTACCTTCTAGTGTGCCAGTTTCGGACGTCGGCGTCCATTGGCGAGTGGCTCGGGGATTCAGTGTGCTGAATGCTGTTGGGCGAAACGTCAAACTACCGTTCCGAGACGTACCCGCCGAGCTGGCACGCATTTGTGGGGTCGCCCTACTTTGACTACTGGGTTGACCTGCCGATCTACAATATGGGAACTTGTATTTTTATTGCATTTACTGGCAGTTGACTGGTCCGGTAGAACCTGGTCCTCCGCAAACCTCAGAACATAACAACTATATACCTCCTCAACACTATCGATGTCGTTAGAGCAAGTAACTATCAAGCAACCATATTCCGCTGACCATACTGTTATTCCTCAATTATTTAACTACATGTATACAGTATACGTATATTCGTGTTCATTTATACATACATGTATAATAATACACATGTACCAGGCCCGTACGCAGAGGGGGTGCGACCCTTAGCCCTTTCAACAACACATGCCTATATAGTGGTATTGGCAAAAAGTGTAGATCCAGATGAGCCGGCTCGTTACGAGCCGTCTCATCAGGATCTGCGCTTTTTGCAAGTAATTTTCATAATTTTGAGAAAAAAAACACCCCATGTTCATAAATGGACTGGTCTGAAAATCATTTTGTGATGATTGGATTTGGTTGCAAAATTAACATATCAAAATCCATTCCAGTTACTTAAGGGTGAAAGGGTTAATCTGCGGAGGTCTGTCCGTGGATGTGCAAAAACAATGCTTAGCCCTTCGCGCCGTCGATAACGCACCCCCCTAAAATAATTCCTGCGTACGGGCATGTATACGTATATTGATACCCAAGTTATTATTTGATGGTGATGCTGGGTATGTGTACTGCGCAAAAAATGAAAGTTTACTCCCATTAATCCGCAATATTTCTTTTATTGTTATTAGTTGACGTATAAACGCAATACACATGTCAGAATGTATGCCTAGAGTGCAGCTACCTGCCTAGTCTCTGAGGCATCATCTTTGGAAAACGTGCATTCATCGATTTGGTAAAAACGGGGTTTGAGCGATTTGCTCATGCTCGTGTTGATTAATTAAAAAATCGAGTTTTCAAGCACTGGATGAGAAACGTCATTCTGTCCAAAATTCGGGAAAAAATGTGTTTGTTTTAAATATATTTCACGTTTATCAGTAATGCAGATGAATTGGGCAATTTTGATGTTTCGGCCAGCGGTATTCCCATTGACGTCAGAAGAGCTTTTATCAGCATCAGAATCATCTTTTTTTCTTTCTGATCCGGCGCATAGAGTAGATTGACACAATGTCGTCGATCATCACAGGATGAGCCGACGCATTAAACAACGACACATATATTTCTTGCTACCTGACTAACGCATCAACATCCGTTGCTTACATCAGTTATATGAGACTTTGTAATTCACTGTGAAACGCCGATGGTGAACGCAACCCATATTAATTGTAATATATTCGTTTCATCCCCACCCCAATTAAAGTAACGTGCCATCTTTAACATCCACCCCAAATGCTCGATTTTTTTTATTTGAAGATTGTTATTTCGATTATGGCCCTGTCCATTTGCTTGTTAATTATTGGGCAAGTTTCTAGCGACTAGGTAATTAAAAATAATGGTAAGTTCACTAAATTGTTACTAAATGGTCAATTAAGACTTACATACCAACAGTATAGCTGTACATCCAGGCATCCAGGCATGTCTACGATATAAGCAATATAATCTATATAGAGTAAACTTTCATTTTTTCACAAACGAATTGCACTTGCTATAAATCATGAAGCAAACAATATTTTGCTTGTGGTATTTTATGAAGAAGAAAAAAACAATAACACGAAAGCTTACTGTTGGCCCGCTTTCCATGGTTTCCAGGGCTGATTTTTGGAAGATGTCGCCCTACCCGTACTCTGCAGGTGGCCATTGGTGGACAGCCCTACGGGTGTGCCATTCCTGCGTCCTTGCTGTAACTCTAGTAGCCCATCCTGATCAAGTTCCGTCGGCACGGGCGGCCCCCTGTAAGTTGATTGAGGGGTCCGGCTTACGGGGCTTTGGGAAAACGCCTGCTTGGGTTTCCACTGCTCCAGACTGGCAGTGGCGTTTGGGCTGGGACCGAATTGTCGGTACTGGTCAGGGTCGAGTTTCAAACAAGGCGACTTGTGTTTTCTGGATGACTGTGGGTATCCGAGGTCAAGCTGGTCTTCAGCGTCATACCGTGTCTGAAAAAGGACGTTTACAATGCTAAATATAATTGTGTCGTCTGCTTTTTTAGTGACTTTCATTTCTATTTCACATCAAAACATACTTTGATAGGACTTTAGAATCACTTCCTTTGGAACAAAAGAGCTGCCAAGCCATGTTTTTGATGAGAAAGAAGACAACATGTAAACCAATAACAGACCACAAGTTTCGTTTCCCGCATACTAAGGGTCAATGATGCCATGTGTCGGCGGATAACAGCGTTTCCTTGGATATTTGCGCATACTCGCACCATCAAAACATGATGAATACGTTTGTCAAGATGTATGATCACGTGGTACTAACAACAAAAACAACAAGTACCGATTCAAAGTACGTGTTATTTTATAGTGTCCTTATTACGTAACGGATTTTGATGAAATATGGCGCATCAACGCGTCTTGTTAAGCTGCATTTGGCGGTCTTTGTATTTTCGCCCAAACTTCTATCGTTTTTGCGAAGAATCGATTTCCGTGTCTCCACCAAATGCAGCTCACGAAGACGTGTTTGCTGCGCCATATTTCATCAAAATTCGTTGCATATTAAGGAAAATATCAAATAATACTTACTTTGGCGTGGGCGACGTTGTTGTTATTGTAACCACGTGATCATGCACCTTGTGTGTGTACTCGACAGGGTTATCGGTAGGGTCTTCATTGCTATTATTTTGTATCTTTATCAAGGGACCGTTAAACGATAGCTGTTTATTTGAATATCTTAGTTTTTATTGCGACTCTCGACGAAATAAATATAGCTCATTTTATCTACACAGGGAGTGCGGGATAGTGCTAAATATAGCATTGTTACCAGTCCGAAACTGTACAGTCGTTATATACGCTCTGTTTCAACAAATGTAACTCATTATTTTAGCAAGCCTTGTATACTACTTTTCTTGTGTTTATACATAAGGATGGGCTCTCAGACCATTCATCCTCTCGAATGCTGAATTAAGTCTATAAAACTACACACCGATTCGATTCCGCTTATATTTAAGGGTGGGAATTGGCTCGAACGCATTCCATACCCGGTAACTACACACCTTGTCACCGGAAATATTTCTCCCATTGGCGGTCCCTGAAGGATCACTGGCACTGCGAGAATACTTCCGTTGTTGTTTGTCACGACTTTTGTCCATCTGCAGAACGTCTGTATGTGGAGGAAGATACACGTACTGTAGAACGAGCCAGGGGAATTGTTAAAAATCAAAAGTCATAGGAATGGCGGTTTTGCACATAAATCTGGTTGTGTGATTATTTGTGTTCATTGGTTGTCAATGAATCATTACGGCAATACGGGCAGAAAGGTTACATGCACATTCCTTATGTATACATCACAAGGTGCATGATCACGTAGTTACACAAAAACGTCGCCCACTCCAAAGTAAGTATTATTTGATATTTTCCTGAATATGCAACGGATTTTGATGAAATATGGCGCAGCAAACGCGTCTTCATGAGCTGCATTTGGTGGTCTATGGAGTTTGGCACAGACTTATGTCGTTTTTGCGAAGAATCGATTTCCGTGTCGGAGACACGGAAATCGATTCTTCGCAAAAACGACAGAAGTTTGGGCGAAAATACAGAGACCACCAAATCCAAATGCAGCTTAACAAGACGTGTTTGATGCGCCATATGTCATCAAAATCCGTTACGTAATAAGGACACTATAAAATAATACGTACTTTGAATCGGTACTTGTTGTTGTTGTTAGTACCACGTGATCATACACCTTGCATCATAGCCATGTATAATCTTAATCATAACAACAAGAACGATATTCTTAAAATAATATATTCAGTATATTACTACTGACAAGTCAACAAACCATTGACAATATATAACATTGTACACAGTATTTTGCGACGTTTGATGTTCACACAATCCTTTATGACATACATGTAACATGGTTGCTAATTATATGGAATTTAAAGAAGCCACATATAAAACCAGCACGTCATTAGCATTATTTACAATAGAAGAAATTACAGATATGGTACGCATAGAATTTCTAAAATATTGTTTAATTGACAGAGGACAGGACTTGTGGAGTATATATTAGTCCAATCAAATAGTAGCATAACCAAAAACAAATTGCAACAAAGTTTTTTTTTTTTTATAATTTATAGACCATATGCAATGTCATGTTACGTTTCGGTTACCTAGCCACTTGTCTACCCAGTAGCGCAGCTTGTCTCCCCGGAATTTGTGTTCACGCCATTTGCTATTCGAGCATGGTCTCCGGAATCACCACGCTACTTTATACGCGGTCATAATCAATTCCAAATTAACAGTCCCACCCATTATATGGAAGAATAGCGTTAGTTTGCATTATATTTACTTGTTTGGTTTCATGGTTAACTTGTACGTACTCGTCATTTTGGGATATTTTGTATTTCCATAAATGTCGTACTCGTCCATCGATCAGTTCGGACCTACGCTGTTTTGCAACAAACGTAATTTGTATGTTTTGAATAGTTCTATATTGCATTGATTAGCACATGCCTACTTGTTCATATCATAATTTCGATATAATGTTCTGGTCTACACAGCTCCAAGATTGATTCGGACAGAAACGCGTCTATTCTCGCTTCGTATTACTAGTTTACACGTGTAATCTTATTGAGATGTTTAGTTATCTGAAAGACACATGTGTATGCACATACAGCAACGCTACGTACAAATACACACGTTTGTGACGAAACTTTCACACATAGTAGCAGCCTCAAAAGACGGACATATGCTCATACATACCGGTGATCGTCCACATTCATGCAGTGATTGTGACAAGACTCGCACTGTGGTGTTATGCATTCACACATGGATTCTCTCAAACGGAACATGCTCATATGAAAGGACGATTCCCTTTACGTGTGAATTGTATGACGACGTGCTCATACACACCGGGGATAGTCCTCACTCATGCGACACATTTTCATTCACACATGTGATCACGAACAGTACTTGCTCATACATACCGGAGAAAGTCTTTTACTCAAGTGACACGACTTTCACACTTGTGATCACGAACAGTACTTGCTCATACATACCGGAGAAAGTCGTCACTCAAGTGGCACGACTTTCACACATGTGATCACGAACAGTACTGCTCGTACACACCGGGGATAGTCCTCACTCATGCGACACATTTTCATTCACACATGTGATCACGAACAGTACTTGCTCATACATACCGGAGAAGTCCTTACTCAAGTGACACGACTTTCTTTCACTTGTGATCACGAACAGTACTTGCTCATACATACCGAGAAAGTCGTCACTCGAGTGGCACGACTTTCACACTTGCATTATCGCGAACAGAACCTTTATGAACAGTCATTCACACTAGTGATCACTAACAGTACATCCTTATACACACCGGGGATAGGCCACATACATGTAAGATGTTTGCTTTGTAGTTAGTTAATATTTGTTTATTGTGTATTTTCAGTTTTCACCGTTCATTGGACAATACAGAATAGTACTGAGAATTCGTGTTGTTCGATTGGTGACACTAGCTGGTGTGGTTCCGACCATAAGACAGCATAGTGAAAAGCTACATTCCGACAAACAGGCGCTGTCCGACTTCCGGTACAGTGAAAGCTACATTCGACAAACAGTTCGCTTGTCCGACTTCCGAGTCCAGTTGAAAAAGCTTACATTACGACAAACAGTCCGCTTTGTCCGACTTCCGAAGTCCAGTGGAAAAGCTACATTCCGACAACAGTCGCTGTCCGAAACTTCGAGTCCAGGTGAAAAGTTACATTCCGGACAACAAGTCGCTGTCCGGAAACTTCCGTGTCCAGTGAAAAGCTACATTCCGACAACTGTCCGCTGTCCGACTTCGAGTCCAGTGAAATAGCTACATTCCTGCAACAGTCGCTGTCCGGTCTTCCGAGTCAACACGACTTCCGAGTCGACACAATAAATGGTCCGTGCTAACAGTCCATTTCGTTTTCGAATTCACCATACACACATTTCACATGGCTATGTCTAACGGTTGGTTAGTCAGCATGCAGCACACACAACAACAAACTTCCATACCTAAAGACCCCGGTGAGGGAGCCTCTCCGTCAAGGTCACACACATCTAAGCATAGTTGTGCATCACAGCCTTCTTCGCATTCATCCAGACGTTCCGTGGTTCGAGCACATCTAGTTCTCTGATCTCACGAAAACGTGCAGAGGCTGCAGCGGCACGTGTGAAAGTCCAATTTGCTATTAAGGAAGCTGACATTCGTAAACAACAAGCAGGACTAGATGCTGATTTACATCTGCTTACAGTTGAGAAAGACGCAGCAGCTGCAGAAGCAGAAGTTGCCGCCTTGCAAAGTGACGCGGAAAGTGGCATTATACCGCGATCTAACACACCACTGCGTACCATACAAAGGGATCGTACTGAAAATTTTGTAAACAGATTATCGCAACATAGCCAAGATTCCGCTGTACCTCATAATGATACGACACACATCGAACCACAACGTAACACCACGTACAAAAATCTGGCGGTACCACAACATAATGCGACACAACAAAATGATGCCTTCCTACATCATACGACTTACGAAAACGGGAGGGACAATCTTAGTCATGGAGATCTCACGCGAATCCTCTTGAAGAAAGAATTGGTGTTTTCGCGATTGGTCTCTTATGATGATTGTCCAGAGACATACGCGGCGTGGAAGGCGAGTTTTGTGGATGTTACGTCAGAACTAGACGTATCCCCTGTTGAGGAATTGGACTTACTGGCAAAATACCTCGGCCCGAGTCAAAGAAACATGCAGTTTCCATCAGGGCGTCTAACATCAACAACCCGTCCCGTGGTTTAGAGCGAATCTGGGAAAGATTAGATGATCGATACGGCTGTCCGGAAATGGTGGAAGCGTCTCTTAAGAAGAAACTAGCGAAATTTCCGAAACTAACAAACCATGATAACGAAAAGTTGTACGAATTAGCAGATATTCTTTCGGAAATCGAAGCTGTAAAAGAAGACACGCGGTACAATACGCTTTTAGGCTATTACGATTCTACATCCGGTGTGAATCCCATAGTGGCCAAGTTGCCATACCAGCTTCAGGAAAAATGGACCTCTAGAGTGATAGACTACAAGAGCGCACCATGGTGCCACATTTCCGCCTTTCGCCGTCTTCGCCAAATTTGTACATGATGTGAGTAAAACGAAGAATGACCCGAGTTTCAACTACATGTATGAAACAAACACCAACATCAAGGCGAAGTCAGACGACAGGGCAGACCGGGTATTCACTAGAGACCGCTATACAAAATCTGCGATAGCCTCGAAGAAGACCGAAGTTAAACAGGACGAGAAGATCATAGCGGACCAGAACTACTTGGGTCCAGATAAACTATGTACTATCCATATGACAAAACACCCGTTAAATAAGTGTAGAAAATTCAGAGAAAAACCCATTATGGAACGTAGAAATATTCTGAGAGAGCACAAAATCTGTTTCAGATGCTGTAATTCGAATACACACATGAAGCCTGCATGTCGCGAGATTTTTTGATGCGATGACTGTGGTAGCGACAAACATCCGACCGCATTACATGTTGCAGATTTTCGTGTAAACACAGTTGAACGTAAAACCTCGATGGATCATGGTGGGGAGGGTCATGTGTCCTCGAAATGTACCCAGATTTGCGGTAACAACTTTAGCGGTAAATCTTGTGCCAAGACAATTCTCGTAAAGGTACATCCAGATGGCTATCCCGAAAATTCCATAACTATGTATGCCATAATTGATGACCAGAGCAATAGGTCTTCGCCACATCAGAATTCTTCACACACTTTGACATACATAGTGAGAGCACGGAGTATTCACTGTCTTCATGCTCTGGTTGTGTTACATCGTCAGGTAGGCGAGCACCTGGTTACATAGTAGAGTCACTTGATGGTCATACACAACTTCCACTTCCTACCCTGATAGAATGCGACCAGATTCCAAACATTAGGGAGGAAATACCCACCCCCGAGGTAGCGCAACACCATGTACATCTACATGACATTGCACATCAGATTCCCGAACTTGATGCTCAGTCTGAGATAAGCATCTTGATAGGTAGAGATTTGATAGAAGCCCATCACGTTCTAGACCAGCGCATTGGCCCCAAACATTCACCGTATGCACAGAAGCTTAGCCTAGGTTGGGTTATAATAGGAGAGACATGTCTAGGTAAATTTCATGATTCGGATGTTGTGAATGTCAACAAGACATACCTTGTAAACCATGGACGTGAGTCAATCTTTAAGCCATGCACCAATGAGTTGAATATCAAGGAAAGTCTAGAGATTAACGACCCCACTGATTCCCATGGTCGTAGTGTGTTCCAGAGGACTGATACTGACGAAAAGCCAGGCCTTTCACAAGAAGACAGAACATTCCTCCGTGTGATGGAAAACAATTTTGAAAAGCACCCAAGCGGTAACTGGGTAGCCCCACTTCCCTTCCGAACACATAGACCCACGTTACCCAACAACAAGACACATGCACTCAAGAGGGCAAAGATGTTAGATTCGAGTTTGAAAAAGAACTCACTGAAGAAAGAACACTTCGTGTCATTCATGAAAGGTGTGATTGACAGCGGTTATGCCGAAGTAGCTCCACCATTGGATGGGGAAGAAGAATGTTGGTACCTTCCTCTGTTTGGAGTGTATCACTCGAAGAAGCCAGACCAGATCCGCGGCGTGTTTGACTCTTCGGCAAAATACCAAGGGGTCTCGTTGAACGATGTACTGTTAACCGGTCCCGACCTCACAAACAGCTTGTTAGGTATCTTAGTTAGGTTTCGCAAAGAGCCTGTGCAGTAACCGCTGATGTACAGCAAATGTTCTACAACTTCCTCGTCAGAGACGACCACCGAAATTTCCTCAGATTTCTGTGGTATAGAGAAAACAATGATCCGGAAAAGGAACTCATAGAATACCGAATGTGTGTCCATGTGTTCGGAAACAGCCCGTCGCCCGCGGTCGCCACATACGGGTTACGGAAGATTGCCGAGAACAGTGAAGCAGCCTTTGGCTCAGATGTGAAGGAATTCGTGGAACGGGATTTCTATGTAGATGATGGACTTACAAGTCTCGCCAGCTGTGATGAAGCCATCGACTTGATGAAACGGACACAACACGCGCTAAAAGTCGAAGGAAATCTCCGTCTTCACAAGATAGCGTCGAACCACCATGAAGTAATGGAGGCAATCAATGTCGAAGATAGACCAGTCAGAGAGTTCTTGGACACTCACAGGGTAGTTTGGATATTCAACGCTCCACACTCTTCTCACATGGGTGGCGTGTGGGAACGAATGATCGGCGTCACCAGGAGAATTCTAGATTCGATTATGTCGGACACGTTTGCCAAGAACCTCACTCACGACATTCTGACAACATTTATGGCCGAAGTATGCGCTATCATCAATGCGCGCCCTCTTGTTCCTATTTCAACTGACCCTGAAGCGCCTGAAATTCTCAGTCCGTCTATGCTGCTTACTCAAAAGTCTGACAATATATCATATCTACGTGTCGACGCAACAGATCTTAAAACTCAATGGAAACAGGTCCAAGTGCTCGCAGACATCTTTTGGAAGCGATGGCGAACTGAATTTTTGCAATCGTTGCAAGTTAGGCGCAAGTGGCAGGTTGACCAACCCTCGTTGAAGCCGGAGATGTTGTTCTGTTGAAGGACAAGGAGGTGTGTCACAATGAATGGCCTACCGGCGTCATTGACGACGTGTTCCCCAGCAGTGATGGCAAAATTCGAAAAGCCCAAGTTTGTGTCATCAAACACGACAAACGCGTTCGATACATTCGCCCTATCTCGTTAATTATATTGTAGCTGATCAGTGATAGGGTTGTATATCGGTAGTTAAATAGCTACCATTATCGCATACACCGGAGAAAGTCCCCACACATGTTTTATATACTGATTTTCACATTTCTCAAACTTTGTGGTATCCGGGAGATACCAGGTGGGGAGTGTCATGTTACGTTTTCGGTTACCTAGCCACTTGTCTACCCAGTAGCGCAGCTTGTCTCCCCGGAATTTGTGTTCACGCCATTTGCTATTCGAGCATGGTCTCCGGAATCACCACGCTACTTTATACGCGGTCATAATCAATTCCAAATTAACAGTCCCACCCATTATATGGAAGAATAGCGTTAGTTTGCATTATATTTATTGTTTGGTTTCATGGTTAACTTGTATGTACTCGTCATTTTGGGATATTTTGTATTTCCATAAATGTCGTACTCGTCCATCGATCAGTTCGGACCTACGCTGTTTTGCAACAAACGTAATTTGTATGTTTTGAATAGTTCTATATTGCATTGATTAGCACATGCCTACTTGTTCATATCATAATTTCGATATAATGTTCTGGTCTACACAGCTCCAAGGTTGATTCGGACAGAACGCGTCTATTCTCGCTTCGTATTACTAGTTTACACGTGTAATCTTATTGAGATGTTTAGTTATCTGAAAGACACATGTGTATGCACATACAGCAACGCTACGTACAAATACACACGTTTGTGACGAAACTTTCACACATAGTAGCAGCCTCAAAAGACGACATATGCTCATACATACCGGTGATCGTCCACATTCATGCAGTGATTGTGACAAGACTCGCACTGTGGTGTTATGCATTCACACATGGATTCTCTCAAACGGAACATGCTCATATGAAAGGACGATTCCCTTTACGTGTGAATTGTATGACGACGTGCTCATACACACCGGGGATAGTCCTCACTCATGCGACACATTTTCATTCACACATGTGATCACGAACAGTACTTGCTCATACATACCGGAGAAAGTCCTTACTCAAGTGACACGACTTTCACACTTGTGATCACGAACAGTACTTGCTGATACATACCGGAGAAAGTCGTCACTCAAGTGGCACGACTTTCACACATGTGATCACGAACAGTACTTGCTCGTACACACCGG
This sequence comes from Conchocele bisecta, assembly GCA_029237695.1. Lineage (NCBI taxonomy): Eukaryota > Metazoa > Mollusca > Bivalvia > Lucinida > Thyasiridae > Conchocele > Conchocele bisecta. The sequence continues at coordinate 14,370,396 of CM055265.1, forward strand.
GGATAGTCCTCACTCATGCGACACATTTTCATTCACACATGTGATCACGAACAGTACTTGCTCATACATACCGGAGAAAGTCCTTACTCAAGTGACACGACTTTCACACTTGTGATCACGAACAGTACTTGCTCATACATACCGGAGAAAGTCGTCACTCAAGTGGCACGACTTTCACACATGTGATCACGAACAGTACTTGCTCGTACACACCGGGGATAGTCCTCACTCATGCGACACATTTTCATTCACACATGTGATCACGAACAGTACTTGCTCATACATACCGAGAAAGTCCTTACTCAAGTGACACGACTTTCAACTTGTGATCACGAACAGTACTTGCTCATACATACCGGAGAAAGTCGTCACTCGAGTGGCACGACTTTCACACTTGCATTATCGCGAACAGAACCTTTATGAACAGTCATTCACACTAGTGATCACTAACAGTACATCCTTATACACACCGGGGATAGGCCACATACATGTAAGATGTTTGCTTTGTAGTTAGTTAATATTTGTTTATTGTGTATTTTCAGTTTTCACCGTTCATTGGACAATACAGAATAGTACTGAGAATTCGTGTTGTTCGATTGGTGACACTAGCTGGTGTGGTTCCGACCATAAGACAGCATATGCAACACAACTGGGGTTGGTTCCATTTTTTTCAATAAGCCATATAGCCGCCATCTGGAAATTTAAAATGGCCGCCATTGAAGTTTATATTTCGAGGTCAAAGTCATTAAGGAAATATTGGCAGAATGAGTTCAATACATTTTGAGATACCAGCAATTTTGGTTTTCAAAATGGCCGCCATTTCAAAATTGGAAATCCAGTATTTATTTTACATTTTTGAATGTCGTGGTAATATTTTGTATTTTCCTTCTGGTTATTTTTGTATTTCTTTGAACACATTCTGCTGAGATTATTGCTAATTGGTATTGTGTACGAATAATCTTTATCTTCAAAATGGCCACCAAAACTAAGTGTGTTATGTACATAGCCACATCAAAAGATTTGTTACACATTCTAGTATTTCTGTGGCTGTAGTTATGTTCTTTCAAATGATGTTGTAATTGGAACGTGTGTGTCTGCTTGGAATCATATATACACACAACATATAACCAAACTGAAGTTGGTTCCATTTTTGTAAGAGCCGCATGTCCGTCATATAGAATTTCAAATGGCCGCCATTGACAATAATATACTTAACGTCAACGTTATATGTGGTTGTTTTTTGTTTATTATTATTATTTATTATGGATAAGAAATATTGGCATAATTATTTCAGTATATTTTAAAATGGCGGCCATTTAAACTTGACAATCTAATATTTATTATACATGTTCAATGCAGTGGTGATATTTTGTATGTTTCTTCTGCTTAGACTCATAATACAACAGGCCCGTAGCCAGGGGGGTCGGGGGGGGGGGTCGGAGCGGTCGGACGACCCCCCCCCCCCCCCCCCCCCCCCGCCCAGCCTCGAGGTCCACCTTTTTAGCATCGAGGTCCACGTTTTTAGACCCCCCTATATACCTCAGGCCCCTTGGGCCTTCGAAACGAACCTCCCTTCAAACAGGTCTGGCTACGGGCCTGTACAATGAACACAAACTGTTGAGATTATTGCTAACTAGTACTGTGGTACCAGACACCATTACCTTCAAAATGACCGCTGGAAATAATTGTGTCACATACATTGCCCCTTCAATGATTTACATCTATTACATATTGTTGTATTACGTATTTACATGTATTACGTATTACGTATTGTTGTGGCTTATAGTTATGTTTCTATAAATTATATCTTGGTCAGCACATGCGTTTTCCTATAAAATAAGAAGATGAAAAGATGGCAAATCATCTATGTTAGCCAATATAGTGTATATTATAGTATTGTATATTGCATTGCAAAGGTAAATACTCATATTCTCCATATTTTCATGAGAAAGCGTCTGTTACACTATGCTTACTATAAACCCATTTCAACTGCCTAATGGCTATTTCGGATTTCATGCTGTGTGACTTTTGATGTTAACAGTTACCAGAAATTCCTTTTTATTCCATGTTGAAATATTTGAAGCAACAGTTTGTCATGTGTGGCCTGGTACATAGTGTGATATCAGAGTTTATTTGGCATTTCTGTTTCTATCTTCAATTGAACATCTTCCTATCATTTTACCAGAATATAATATCTCGCGCTCGTCTAAGACATGTCTAAATGCCGAGATGGCCATTGTGCATGGCTTGCAACATATTGGACTGGAGGAGTCAGAATTATGTGTTTAGATCCTTTCAGTTTATCTCTGTAATCCCATAACGCCACACTTTTCTACCGACATTACGTTCTGAAATTGAGCTATCCCTTTATATTTTCTAGCAGAATAAATTGTACATCTTACTCAAGTTTGGAATTTCTTGAAACTCGTGATCACTGACAAGTAAGTCGCGAATACTACATGTACCTGTGAATTCATACCCTTAATAAAGTTAGAATATATGTATGTTACTGACTCGTGGGATAGCGTATCAGTAACTAGTATATTTTGACAGAAACGTGTTTCATTGACAGGCCATATCGCTTCAGCTTCAATATGTGACGACATGAATAGAGTATTTATTCCATGGATATGAGAGGCAAGTAATATTACTTCACTTGAACAGTCAGTCCGTACACATAACGAAACCGTTCCCGGCCAAATTACATGCCTTATTATTCGTATTCAATCAGAGCATATTAGCTGTCTGCGAGAATCAATGATATGGAAGCATTGGCCATTGGCTTGCCTTTGTGGCACACCATAATGCAGTGTATCTGGCTTTGTCAAGTCATAGTATGACAATTTCAGCAAGTGAAACACAAATTGAACCATCAAGGAACTTGTCACTTTTATATTGACACAGGAGTTGTGATCTCTAGACCATATGGTAATCGTAAATAATGATAACGACCATGGAACAGCACTGCCTTTTCAATGTGGCCATTTGTCTTGTATACAGTTTCATGCATACAATTCTGTATTGAGTGTATTCAACATATCCAACAGTGGTTTGGCAATCAATCTGACATTTTACACACGTCGTTTACACATACTGAACATGTGCGCATTTAATCACACATACTGCCTTTTCGACAGTTCTTCTACACTTCCCTGCATACAAGTTTGTATAGGGTATATATTTTATGTAAGCAACTCCTTTGACCGCATTTTGAGTGTGATTGTGCCACCACTGCCTTTCAGGAACATCAACAAGATGGAGACTCTAATGCAGATGGTGATGAAACTGATTAAACGAACTTTCTCCATAATTAAGAAAATTCCTGCATACACACAGTGGCCATTTTGAAATCTAAAATGTTTGTCATAAACAGTGACTTGAAATTGACTTTAGTTATATATAATTTACTTTCAATAATGATTATAGTCTGGGGAAAAATCAGTCCAAATAGTTTGTGCATGATTATATCAGAATTATATGATGTTCACAGCAGCCATTTTGAAAATTAGAATAAAATAGGAACAAACCATGTTTTCTTTGATGATACAAAGGACGTTTGTTCTAAGAACGTAGCTAAACAGTTAACACAACCTAACTATAAATATACTAAAGACAGTACGTAATGAAGACATAAGAAATATTATTTACATAGAGGCCATTTTGAAAACAAAATGTCCGCCATACCAGTTATTAGTAAAAGTGGAACCAACCCCAGTTTTAGTATTTGAAGTATGTAGATGGCATAGCCGAAAAAAACAACATTATATCTGCATTATACATGTAGAGATGAATATTACAATATAGTGTAACTGATTTCAGGGTGGCCATTTTTAAATCTAAGATGGCCGCCATGGTGGTTGTTAAAAATGAAAATAACACTGGTGTTGTTGTTTGTGGTCAAAGATGAGTATGAGCGTCCATTTTGAAGTCCAAGATGGCGGCCAAATATATTGTCGAACAAAAATGGAACCAACCCCAGTTTTGTTCTTCATGCACTAAAGATGACAAAAAAACATTGGTTACAAGAATGTGGCAAAACAAAATACAAAACTACATAACAGTATACACAATGATGTCGACGTATCGAGTTCACATAAACGTTATAAAACATACTAAAACACACTAAAACATACTAAAACTCCACCAAAATCCAAGATATAGTTGTTTTTTTGTGTTGTTTTTTTTTTGGATTTTAAATATAGCCCTTTTTTCAAAAGTTTGAATTTGTCAATTTTCATAATATTTCTTCTCTGACGTAAACTATTTGAATGAACAACCATGGAAAATATGAATGAATAGTAATATGAGGGTGCATATTATTAATTAATAATCAGCTTTATACATAACTATGTTGTCAGGTGTTTTAAAATAATAAAAAAAACATAGCAATACCCCACCCACCAAATTTACATGTGATACACTTATATAACTTCATATTTCTTTATATTGTACATGTTTCAATGTGGTTTTACATTAATCACTAACTAGGCACTATAGGCAGTAAATTAAAGTATCCATTTAACAACAACAACAACACCAATGGTAGATCACAAAACAAGTATACATGCACATGCGATGAACTAGTTTTGTTCGGTCGGCGTGCGGAGAGCTCAACCTAGTTATTATACTGATTATCCCATCCATCCATCCATCCGTCCATGCATGCGTCTGTCTGTCTATCATAAACTTGAGTAATCTGTTCTCTCAAAAATTGTGGGCGATAGGTTGGGAGCATGCAAATGATAATTTAACGATGGGTTCATCATTACCAGAATCCCAATATCCCTGGCTTGACTCTCATTACATATTTGGCATTATGGTACGTACGTGTTCAGAATCCGGTCATATTCGTTATAAGAGTAGTAACATTACTGCTAATTATACTACTTTTAGGAATGTGGCAATGTGATTCTGGTGTGATGCGGACCTGGCATCAGATCATGTTATTCTAAATTCAGGGCTGAATGTTTTGCTGAATATATATTATAGAAATAGTCCTTAATTTGGGGGGTTTGTTAACCCGGCCTAAATGGCATTAGCTGCTGACAGGCCATGCAACACCATTGGATAAATAAATAATTGTTCTCACTGCTCGATATGCAGGTTGGGGGGACCTCAGTATATATATTATACATAAGTTAACCTTTACCTCAAGATGAAATAAAAGAAATTGCAACATTTATTTAATCTAGGGACCCGTTTGGGGATGATTCACATTTGCACAGTATATCTACTGGTGTGAATGTTGATGAAACAGTGAATATAAACAATGCTAGGCATGTCGGAGAGTATATTGTCAAATCAATGCAAGTATGCCCTGTTAAACATACTAAAACTCCACCAAAATCCAAGATATAGTTGTTTTTTTGTGTTGTTTTTTTTTTGGATTTTAAATATAGCCCTTTTTTCAAAAGTTTGAATTTGTCAATTTTCATAATATTTCTTCTCTGACGTAAACTATTTGAATGAACAACCATGGAAAATATGAATGAATAGTAATATGAGGGTGCTATTATTAATTAATTAATCAGCTTTATACATAACTATGTTGTCAGGTGTTTTAAAATAATAAAAAAAACATAGCAATACCCCACCCACCAAATTTACATGTGATACACTTATATAACTTCATATTTCTTTATATTGTACATGTTTCAATGTGGTTTTACATTAATCACTAACTAGGCACTATAGGCAGTAAATTAAAAGTATCCATTTAACAACAACAACAACACCAATGGTAGATCACAAAACAAGTATACATGCACATGCGATGAACTAGTTTTGTTCGGTCGGCGTGCGGAGAGCTCAACCTAGTTATTATACTGATTATCCCATCCATCCATCCATCCGTCCATGCATGCGTCTGTCTGTCTATCATAAACTTGAGTAATCTGTTCTCTCAAAAATTGTGGGCGATAGGTTGGGAGCATGCAAATGATAATTTAACGATGGGTTCATCATTACCAGAATCCCAATATCCCTGGCTTGACTCTCATTACATATTTGGCATTATGGTACGTAAGTGTTCAGAATCCGGTCATATTCGTTATAAGAGTAGTAACATTACTGCTAATTATACTACTTTTAGAAATGTGGCAATGTGATTCTGGTGTGATGCGGACCTGGCATCAGATCATGTTATTCTAAATTCAGGGCTGAATGTTTTGCTGAATATATATTATAGAAATAGTCCTTAATTTGGGGGGTTTGTTAACCCGGCCTAAATGGCATTAGCTGCTGACAGGCCATGCAACACCATTGGATAAATAAATAATTTTTCTCACTGCTCGATATGCAGGTTGGGGGAACCTCAGTATATATATTATACATAAGTTAACCTTTACCTCAAGATGAAATAAAAGAAATTGCAACATTTATTTAATCTAGGGACCCGTTTGGGGATGATTCACATTTGCACAGTATATCTACTGGTGTGAATGTTGATGAAACAGTGAATATAAACAATGCTAGGCATGTCGGAGAGTATATTGTCAAATCAATGCAAGTATGCCCTGTTAAAAAGTTAATGTCAGTAAGTTATAGATGATAATAACTTGCTACATCGACTACCATGACAACGAGTGTTGTGTTACAAGTAACACACTACTAGATGTGTACGTGAGATATGTTACCCTCAGAAATGTGCCACTGGAACGATCATTGATCACCGTCAACATTATCAAGAAAGGTTCAGTTCATTTGCGTTGAAATAGAGACAATTTTGGAAATAAAATAGCATTTTCAAGTAACTTTTCTTGCAAATCCAGCAAACAAGCAGAACTTCATATATATGATGAGCCAACGCTTTGAGAATATCAAATAATTGTATATACTAGTATGAAGTCGGTGTCTTGTTAGTCTTCGTCTGCTACCATGTGTCCCTGAATGCCAATACTATGTACTTCAAAAGTTTACAAAGGATTTAATGTGTGAACACAGGAGTAAAATTGTGGGACATACTGATCAAACTAAATTGGAGGATGTGACATAACGTCTCATAAATTCGGACTAGGCAAAGACTTGTAAGGTAAGACATACCGATACCATCAACACGTATATGTGGAGCTGTCTTCCGAAATGATATGCATGTGCACCCAGATGATGCACACGCCGTGGTGAAAGCGCTGACGATGATATTCATTGGATCTGTAAATTACACAATTGACGAAACATGCAGAAGATAGCAGAGCGCATATGCCCATTTGTAAAACAGAAAAATCTAACCCCAACCTCAGCAACTATCATGCTTACGAGTGTACCACAAGGTTCAGCCTGGAAGATTACCGACGATTTGCATGGGAATGGAAAGTTAAGGAAAGACATTTGGTAGCAGTACAAATGGCAATTGGAACCTGCTCCAGAACAGTTTATCAAAGTAAAGCTGACAATCAAACTATATCGCTGTATGTGCCGAAAACACAGTATAGTCTGTGCGCAGATGTGTGCTTATGTAACTGTGTCAATTATCTCAATAGCGATATCCGACTTAGAACCGGATGAAAGTGAAAGCTATTTAGATGGATGCGATTCAGGGGGCTGTTTCACGAAACTTCGTACGACTAAAATTAATGTTCGTAAGTGCAAATTTAGAATATGCAGCCTACGCTCAATACATGTAAATCCAATAGTAACACATTGTTAATGTGAAATTTACAGACTATCATAATTTTACACTTACGAACATTTTAGTCTACAAAGTTTAATGAAACGGCCCCCTGGTGTACCATAGATATACTTTATAGCTGGTAGTTGATATGACCACAAATGACATTATGCATGTAATAGTCGTATCAAACGTGAACTGTCCGCTTGGCCCTTTACAGAATAGTCAGGAGGTGGTGGTATCTTGAAATAACTAGATGACTGGTGTTGCTTTTTCCTGCTGCGTACAATACTGCATGCACACACTGCTCTATGTAACAAACACGGGATATTACGTTCCTTAGGCACTTATTTTCTCATTATATTGAATTTTCGAGGCACTTATTTTCAAGTGCATGTTATCTTACATAAATACAGACAGGATCGTATCTAACATATTCGCTGGATGGGCCGTGGCCTAGGGGTTATGGCATTCGACATCAATATTGCAAGTTGTGAGTTCAATTCTCACCATAGGCGTGAAAGAAATACTAACATAGTATTTCCATCCCATTGGTCTGTTGGATGAGACTTTGAATTGTGGTCCCGTCTTTATGCTGCTGGGACGTTAAGCCCTTTCACTTTCTAGCATTTTTGTTGCATACACTTTGAGTTTGTGTATGTTCTGCCACAGACTAGTACATATCTTTTAGTTTACCTTATTAGCATGGATCAGCTATAATTCAACAATACAGCATCAAATTATATGTATTATATATCTATTGGCAAGACTTCAGACTAGCTACCAGAATATGTTCCTGCGTCACATTGTAACTGTTTGATAATGTATAGTAATCAGCAATTGACTGTGACTACAAACATATAAATTATATGATATTAAGACATGCTAAAGGTGCCATCGAAATATGTGTAGACGCTACATATCACACTGAAGTGTCTGTTTGTAAAAATAAAAGGTAATGACAAAAATAAGAAATGTCATGTACATTATATATGCAAAAATATCAAAAATCTATATTTTGGATTTTGAACTTTCAGTATGTCATCGTAATATGATATGTATAATGCAAACTTGTAAAGAAACTTTTTGTTGTAATTTGTTTAGGTTTTGCCATTTATGTTGGTAGATTGCCATCACTATATAGCTAATGCTTTACCTGCCATATAGTAGCGTAGTTTATCATCACACCAGGTCATCGAGGACGTGGCGTAGTTCGCAGATTTCAGGTCACCATTTTCTTTAGTTAGCACAAGGCAATGCCGTAACTTTTCGTTCTCGGTGCAGAGCCGCACATTTTCACGACGTAGCGTTTCGTGAATGTCATTACAGAGGTTATCTTGAATGGCGTTCTGTTGTTCTCGCCAATTCTGTTTCTCTGGCACGCCTGCATCGGTGAGGGACCTCAAGGCGTCCACATCCAGTGTGGGGAACCGGTAAGTTGTAGACATTATGTCATATTAGCAGAACTTTGTAAACATTTCAGACGCAGACGGTGCCATTTACATTACGTTACGCTGTTGCTAGCTGCAACTGTTTTTGTGCTTGTGACGTTGTACTCAAAATTGTGGAAAACGTAACCAGTGTGTGACGGAAGCTTGAGAATGACGCTTTTAGACGTTAGTCATATTGGCTATGTGGTCAGGCAGCGGGCTCTAATATTACTGGCATTGTTTGTGGCTCGAACTGCACACGGTGTTTGCGTTGACCAGTGAACAATTTATATTACCAGGAACACTCAATTGAGATGTAATCTTCCAATCGGATAAACAGTCGGTTGTATTTTAGGCCTAAATGGATAACGGCTAAATAACAGAAACATCGATTATATTTAATGATATAATATATATAGGAGACACGCCATGTGATTTTGTACATTCGGACATCTGCGTATTTTCATGAAATACGTTTACAAAATTTAAAACATTTTCCGTAAATGACGTCGAAAGTTGACACAATTCTGTCAATTCTTGACTTTATTTATGAAAAATATTGTAAATTTTGTAAACGTATTTCATGAAATTACGCAGATGTCCGAAGGTACCAAATCACATGGCGTGTCTCATGTATGGAGAGTCCCTGTGTACATATATTTCATAATGTGCAGGAAAACATGAGGATCTCCTCCTCAATCATTTGTGGTTCTGACCGGAGAAATGTGGCTTATGGCATATGTGACCATTGTAGCTCCTGATCAAGTAGAACACTATTGTAGCCGGATAACGATCTATATTGCTTGTTAGAAGCATGACTGCATGGTGTTTCATTGATGAAATGGCGAACAGCGCAGAGCCTGATGACCAGACTGTGTAGATGCAGAGGCTGATATGGTTCTAAACTGGTTACAAAATATATAAGTATAATTTCTCCAGTCACAACCACATTTGACTATCCAACATTGTTTGAAGTTTTTCTTGCACTGGATATTTGTATTGTATTTTGCCATGGCCTTTGGTATTCTACAGCTGTCTAATTTCGACCACTGGGAATTTCTGGCTGTCTAATCCTCCTCCATGTATTCATCGGGTTGGGAAGTCATTGAAGTGGGATAAGCCGTAAGCGTAATTAAGTACCATGGGGTCGTTTCACTAAACTTCGTACGACTAAAATGTTCGTAAGTGCAAAATTATGATAGTCTGTAAATGATACATTATTATGACAACGTTTTCTTGTCAACACTGAGCACATTATAACAATAACATCGATACCGTTTTGTATCAGGTTGATGCCTATATGGGAACTTTTTTATTTTCACACTTTATATGATCGACATAACTGTACGCACCCAGGGCCGTTTCGCTAAACTCCACAGGACTAAGAACATTTTTAAAAAAAGTATTCACAGAAACGTACTAACAATTAATGGATTTACATTTATTGAGCATAGGCTGCATATGCTCAATAAATGTAAATCAATCAATTGAAATTTCCAGACGATCCTAAATTTGCACTTACGAACATTTTAATCTTACGAAGTTTTGTGAAACGGGGCCCATATTTCTAAAGATATCGATGCGTAGTATGGAGAAGGAGTAGACGAGGACGAAAACCATCGTCTACTCCTTCAATAGCCTACATATATTTTGAGAAATAAAATAAAAATGGAAAAAGCTAATTACACATTTCTCACTTTGAACCTGTATCTTGCACTTTTCACTGAGTTTCCTCGATGGCGACAATAATTTACGGGCTAACCTGCTAACAGTAGACTGACATTTAGATACCGTAGCAATAGTATACTCACGCGTGATAACCGGAAATTACTATCAAAATCGAAAGTAGATTACCTCCCCCTATCAAGGAAGCCAATCATATGATCACAGATCAGACCATTTGAGAAGTTTCCTGTCAGTGAAACTAAACTAAATTTTACTGAAGACAAAGTTGTAATAATCAGGCAGAAATGCCTGTAACGGAAGCAGAAATGGTTCGCGCCACGGGCGGACAGGTTGATGGTGAGTGACATCGGTGTGATACACCTCCCCGGCGTTATCAAAAATGACAATTGGTGTGTCGACTATTGGCACTGTCGAATACAGGATTATTATTGTTAAAATGTAGTAATTCCAAGAAATATCGCCAACTAATGCTTTAACAACATAGAGTAATTTTAGTTAATAATTATTGTTGGTACTATGCTAAGACAGGATACTCTCTCCACCAAGTTAAACAATGCTATTTCAATGTTTTGTTGTTTTTTTGTTTTTTTTCCACCCACCCACCGAAATAAATGTGTCGCATAATTTTGCTTATCCACTCGCTTAGAAAATCTCAGCTCTACGGATGTGTTTTACTATTTCATCTGTCGTTTATATTTTATGTATCCGTGCGAGCTGAGACCCTTGTAGTGTAAAATTTAGTCGCAATAACAGCCCAATTTGCCCTGGTGTTTTGCTGCACAAATGGGAATAAAAGCTAGGATAACCAATGCCAAACTATGTATACCTACATGTGTATTATTGGTCTATGAATGACATGACTATGAAGTGTTAAACTTCTCACTCGTCGGACTGTATAGCAAAACGCCAGGACAAATTGGGCTGTTATTGTGACTAAATTTTACACTATAAGGGTCTCAGCTCTCACGAATACAGAAAATATAAAAGACAGCTGAAACAGTAAAGCACATCCGTAGAGCTGAGATTTTCTAAGCTACTTATCCACATCCCAAGAAAACAATTATTTTCTGAAGTTATTTGCATATTTGTGTTTATCGTCTTCGTCCAGTATTCCCGCGACTTTTCCAAGTTTATATCCCCGATAAATTCCACAAAAAGGCCATTCATTCCTTATAATTCCAGCATTTGAAATAAATTCATCAAGAAAATGTGTTTATTTTCCGTTTTCTTAAGAATTATTTTAACTGCGCTTCACGGTTACAGAAAGTAGTTTGGCGTGGGAGTTTACTGGGATATAAATTTTGGACAGAGACTTGCTACGGGCCAATCAAATGTTAGGGAATTGTGTAAATATTTTTGTGCTGGAATTATATACATGTATATATGTTATAAATATATTCCATCACATTTATGAAGCAATTATCTTTGAATCAAAAGATGATCAGGTATAGAACGGGTCTTTAACCCTTTCAACACCACAGACCTCTATAGAGACAATGTTTGCAAACAGTGCAGATCCAGATGAGCCGGCTCGTAACGAGCCGTCTCATCAGGATCTCCACTGTTTGTTAATAATTTTAAACGTCGTACAGATTACCCTTTTCGAAGAATGGGATAATTTGAATGAACAAAATTAATGAAATAGCGTGAAACATTGGCATGGAACATCCTATTAAGTTACTTGGTGTTGAAAGGGTTAACTGACAAACCAAACAAAAACCAAACAAACAGAAGAACAAAAAAAAGTATACATTTGTACAACTTGCAGAGTTGACGATGGCCCTGATTGATGCTGCCTTTGATCGCAGCGAAGACTGTCAGGATATTATCTGTCTTTCCCTCTTCAATCTCGGCAAGAAGAAACCGGAATTGGTCCTCAGTTCCTGCTACAGTTACCTGAAGAAACATTCCAAGGTGAGCCAAGATCTGACAAAACCAGGCTTATTGTTTGAGTGGCCAGTGTAGATACAGCCGAGCCAGGACATCAGCACATTGCATAGAGCTTGAGAGTGTTTAAAATGGCATCCTTGTGTCAATACATCCATCCAACACCTGTACTACCGTAGTTTTCATTTGTCACTCAGAGCTCCAGATAAGCTGCGTATTTGCGTAAATACCCAATTAAAATTGCCAAAAACCCAATTGAAATCAGAAGTAGCGAGTATCAAAAAGCAATACAAATTTGTGGTACCTTTTTTATCGTGCTACAGAAAACAATAAACAGACCACAAATATAGCATATTTGTCTTATTTTCCATGAAAACACATCTTGGTATTTCATTAGAATGTCTCCAAGGACAATTCTAATGAAATGCCAAGACATGTTTTCATTACGAAGCAAACTATTCAATAATTGCTGTCTGTTGATGTGTAAACAGTAGTGTGATTTTATTTTACCCAATTAAAATTTTGAAATATCCAATTGCTTCAGAAATGATGGAGTGACAATACTCAATTACTAATTCCTTATCTGGAGCCCTGGTCACTGAAAACGCCTTGACAGGAAGAACATACTGTTTTGCATCACATTGTTACTTTACAGAAAGCAAAAATAAACACAACATACCATAATATTTGGGCACAATTTATTCTGGGACATATAAATATAATTCCAGCACAAAAATATTTACACAATTCCCTAACATTTGATTGGCCAGTAGCACGTCTCTGTCCAAAATTTATATCCCAGTAAACTCCATGCCGAACTACTTTCCGTAACCGTCAGGCGCAGTTAAAATAATTTTTAAGAAAACGGAAAATAAACACATTTCCTTGATGAATTTATTTCAAATGCTGGAATTATGAGGAATGAATGGCCTTTTTGTTGAATTTATCGGGGATATAAACTTGGAAAAGTCGCGGGAATACTGGACGAGGCCTTAAAAAAATTACAATTTTCGAAAAAAAAAAAAAAAAAAAAAAAAAATTTAATTTAATTTTTTTTCGAAAAAGGCCATTCATTCATTCAGTTTCCCATAACAAAGGGTGGTCAAATTTATTCGGGTTAGTATGATTGTACAGAGGAACCTCTCTAACCGAACAACATTGCGACATCGATGTGTTCAATTATGACCCATTTCACTGTCAAATATCGCTGATGTTTATCAATGTTCATGATTGTAATGCATGCATGTGTTTCAGTGCTCTTACATCAGAATTACAGTGGAACATCTCTAAACCGCACATTCATGCGACATCGATGTGTTAAATTATGACCGATTTCACTGTCAACTATCGCTGATGTTTATTTCATGATTGTAATGCACACAGGCATGTGTTTCAGTGCTCTTACATCAGGATTACAGTGGAACACCTCTAAACCGGACACCCTGGGACCCTGCCTATTAAAAAATCCCATTACCCCACCCACTTGGTCTCGTACAGTACCATCTTCTATCTATATAGAAGATGGTACTGTACAAGACCAAGTGGGTGGGGTAATGGGATTTTTTTTAATAGGCATTTTTTTGGTGTCATATGTCCGAGTCTTCCACCTGTGCCTGGGACCTCCCATGGTGTCCGGTTTAGAGAGGTTCTACTGTACATGGTTATCGCAATAACAATATATTTGGATACAATATGTTTTGAGAAAACCCGTATGAAATCACAGCAAATGGTGTCTGAATATTCAGTGTTATTACAGTGATGAATCTGCCGTTATTGCGCATTACACACAGGATTAAAAACGCGGCATTTTTGTAAGGGATTATATAGCGTGAATACTGAAAATGGGGCACATTCAATGCGCGAAGCAATATTTTTAATTTTACTTGAATATTACATACTGATAATGCCTGTAATGGTGTGTGATGAAATGGGACACGCCATGTGATTTTATACATTCGGACTCCTGCGTAATTTCATTATATACATTTACAAAATTTACAACAATTTTCATAAATAAAGTCAAACGTTGACAAAATTTTCAGAGTACATGCGAAATATAACTTTTGACGCCATTTACGGAAAATAATGTAAATTTTGTAAACCTATTTCATGAAATTACGCATATGTCCGAAGGTACAAAATCACATGGCATGTCTCAAATTGTAATATTTGTTTATGCATTATGGTGCGCGGTGCGATGCTAACATAGACTGGGGTGGGGCTCTAATTATGGTAGTGAATCTGCGTTATTGTGCCTTACAGCTGGCCCAAGGTCACCGTGTCGTGATCCTACAGAGCATGGAGAAGATCATCCAGGAACAGTTGGACAACATCGACCCCGAACTCGCCGGGGACATCATCAAACAGGCGTCCGATGAGCTCACAGTCTCCAAGGTAACTAAATTCTTACAACAGAAAATTCTGCAAAAAGATTGAAAATTGTTAACTCTTTGGTTTATACAAGCATTCCAGACGATCCTAAATTTGCACTTACGAACATTATAGTCGTACAAAGTTTAGTGAAACTGGCCCCAGTTACTTAGGGGTGACAGGGTTAAACACCATCCAGCCGACAAACCACATGTATACACTGTAGGAGGTGGTGCCTGAGTGGCAGACGGCGGCCAGCGGGGTCCTGGTTGCCATGGGAACGAGGTTCTGTAACAAGGTGATGGAGGAGATGTTGCTGAAGTTCCCGCCAGGCGTCCTGCCGCACTTCTTTGTTGTACAGACGATCGCCAACCTCGCCAGTGTTAACGGTCAGTATACTGCCATAGAAATATTTCCAAAACTTACGTCCTCCTGCTTGAAATCATGAAGTTTGATTGGTCGAGACTGAGTTCAGCTCAGTCTCCACCAATCAAACTTTATGAATTTGAAGAACATGCTCAGAAAGGTTCTGCTGTCATTCTACTCTTGCTGGTCGACATGTCTTCAGTGTTGTGTCTAGGTCTTGAATGCAAGGGAACAATGTCAAGGTTTGTCCCTCTCCAGTTATATAAGTGAATGGCAGATTCTTATATTTTAGGGAGCATTGCCATTTTCAGACATTGGCGGACTCTAGGCCACAACAGTATCTAACACGGTTGTCTATTTGCGGTCCGTTTCTGATTCAGCTGCACTGTACTTACCTGCCATCTGATTGAGTAAACTATATTTTTTTTATAAATACATGTATATTCTTTAATCTTTTTTTCAATAGATTGGCAGATTGATTGACTGAGAATGAGCACAGCTCGGCCTTTATGATTTTGAGCATGCGACTGAATGTTGTACGTGCTTAGAAAGTTTTATAAGCATGGACACTGGTAACATTTAACCCTTAGACTGCTTGTTGTTTCATATTGTGTCTTCTTTCTCAATTAAACCTGGTTTGACAACGCTTTAGAATCATTTCCATTGAAAATGATTCTAAAGTATTGTCAAAGCATGTTTTTGTGAGAAAAAATGGAAATGGAAAATAAATAGCAGACGACAAAATTTAATTCAGCATTGTAAAGGTTAAAATGAGTGCGTGTGACTGATAGAGCTACCCTGACTGTTGCCAATGATATTTCATATTTCTGAATACAATTGTTTAATACGTGAAATTAATGCCCATAGCCAGACCTGTTTGAAGGGGGGGGGGGTCATTTCGAAGGCCCAAGGGGCCTGAGCTATCTAGGGGGGTCCAGGGGCATACTTGTTTCCTAAAAAAGTGGACCTCGAGGCTGGGTGGGGTTGTCCGACCGCTCTGACCCCCCTGGCTACGGGCCTGAACATTGGTACTTATCTATGTGCCATATGTATGTATGTATACCGTAGTGATCCGCCGTTGACTTTACGGCACACCCCTTCAAGTCACAAGACAGGAAGGGTAGATGCATGGCACGCCCTGCAGAAATTGCACCTGGTCTATAAATAAATGCCAACCCAAAAAATATGGGCTTACTATGTACACAGCGACCAGCATGCTGGAATAATGTCAGCAGTTGGCCGTGGCCTGTTTTTAATGTGGAGTGCCCGGAGAAAACCACATCAAGCTAGTACGGAACAGACAAAACCGTGCGGACATAACTCAGTACAAGTACCGTGACATTGGTCCAGCTGATCTGACAATCTGCCCACGGGTAGAATCGGGGGCACCGTTATGAAAACCTTGTTATGCCATGTTGTAACCCATTGTATAAATGTGATATGACAGACATGTATTAACAGCTGGAATGAATCTGATTGGCAGGCCGCATCACCCTAATTACGTATTTGTATTATGTGCCAACGTTATGTTATGTACAGAATCTTAAACTTGGTTACATTTGATATGAGCATGATGAGATTTATGAAACTCGTCAGCTATTTTATCATTTCATAAATCTTATATCAAATGGAAGCTCATTTGCGATCCTCTATGCATAAAGCCAGTCATGTTTGTGTTCCAGTCTATGGGATGGTTCCCCACCTGACGGCTGTGTCATGTTTGTGTTCCAGTCTATGGGATGGTTCCCCATCTGATGACTGTGTCATGTTTGTGTTCCAGTCTATGGGATGGTTCCCCACCTGACGGCTGTGTCATGTTTGTGTTCCAGTCTAGTCATGTTTGTGTTCCAGTCTAGTCATGTTTGTGTTCCAGTCTATGGGATGGTTCCCCACCTGATGACGGCTGTGTCATGTTTGTGTTCCAGTCTATGGGATGGTTCCCCATCTGACGGCTGTGTCATGTTTATGTTCCAGTCTATGGGATGGTTCCCCACCTGACGGCTGTGTCATGTTTGTGTTCCAGTCTAGTCCTGTTTGTGTTCCAGTCTATGGGATGGTTCCCCACCTGACGGCTGTGTCATGTTTGTGTTCCAGTCTATGGGATGGTTCCCCATCTGACGGCTGTGTCATGTTTATGTTCCAGTCTATGGGATGGTTCCCCACCTGACGGCAGTGCTGGGTACCATGCTGCCTATGCTGGGAATGGCCAAGCAGGACAATATGCGATGGGTCTTCTCATCAGGTATGTTGGTCCTTCGGATAAGACTAGAAACAGAGATCCCATCTCTATATGACCCTAGCTGTTGCAGGTACGTTAAACCTATTCACATTTTCACGTACATCAGGTATGTTTACCAACTTTCACAAAATTGGGATGGGTGTGGCAGGTGGGATTTGGGGCTCCACCCATTGGTGTATATGTGGCTATGACTGGAGAAATGAAGCTTATGAATGCTGTGACCAGTGTACATCCACATCAGCCTGTGCAATCGCACAGTCTAATCAGGATCTGCACTGTTCACCATTCCATCAACTGTGACATGATGGTGGGGTTTTATATTTGTCTGTATAGGCACATATCACGACCAGTGTGCTGAGCACATAAATTTGTCATGGTGTTCCATATTTGATGCAAATAATAATGGTTCCCCCAGGATTAAAAATGGGCGCAGTAAGGCAAGAGAAACGGGTACATTTAGTGTATAAAACCTTGAAAAAGCGCAGCGCAAATAGTGCTCGAAACAATATTTTTAATTCCGATATTAATTAAACAGCTCAATCTCGAGCAATCAAACTTTATGATTACGAGCCGGAAAGCATGTTCTCAGAAAGAGCTGTTTAATTAATATCGGTATTATAAATATTGTTATAAGCCATGGGCATAGGTTGCCAAGTTTGTAAATTGTCTCACATTACCGCAGCTATTTCGAAGTTCAGCGAGGCAATAAAGGAGTACATTGTGAACATCGACATGGCGCCCGACCCCACAGTCACCAAGGACATGTTCTCCTCAGAGATATTCTCTGCCTACGACATCATCTTCAACGTCTGGATTCAGTCCAAGGAAACCAAGGTACTTCTCTTCTATTTATACCGCAACAACCAATTTCGGAGATCATGTTTTATAAAAATATATATGTACAGTGGAACCTCTGTGATCTTATTTTTGATGTGTTTCTTGATCATTTATTTCATATGTTAATGTATGTTCATGATTGCAAAGCACGCCAATACATTTCATAAAGATGTGCGATTTAGAGAGGTTCCACTGTATATACAATCAAATACAATCAAATTTCCCTGTAATTAGCCAGTACCCATTTACAGCTGGGTGGACTGAAGCAGTGTGGATAAAGTGACTTGCTCAAGGACACAACTCACATCTAGGGTGAGGCTTGAACTCATTTCCATAGGATCCATAGTCCAACACTTTAGACCATGTATTTATGTACTGTAACAAACCTAAATATTCGGAGAAACCGGTATAGATACTCTAAACCAACTAAATTTCGCGATTTTCGAACCTGGCCATATTCGCGACGATTATCGTTCGCGGTATGACGACATGCACTATAACTTTTGCGACCAATTTTGGAAATAATATGTTTTCATGGCCATTTTTGATCCGGAAGAAACAGAACTGCTGGATAAATTTCGTCCTTTGATAAACTCGTCCGCAAACCAACTGCAAATAGTGGACGAGTTTGTCGGCGAACGAAACGGTGTACACTGCACATTGGGCTAACCCCGTTGTGTCGATCATAATCCCCCATTTAACTTTTAAGTAAATCAACAAACAGTTGCGTTTGAGATATTTTCACCCTGGGTATATAAACGGCCTAGTACTGATTCGCATTGTGCGCTGATGTATTAATCAATATTTTATTGAGTGAATTTCGAACATTGTAAACCATGACGATAATGCTCAAATTGGTCTTCTAGACTTCCCACTGATGCAATAAGCCATGATTTGTCAGGATAGCGGTCCCATTCAGAAAACACAAGCCGTGGTGTATGCGCGAATGACGTCCGCAATCGTGTGTATTAATCTTTGAATTATCGGTATGACTAAGTGCCCACGGCATGTAATTTACACTTGCTTCAAATTTTACACCGTGGCATCTCTTTAAACTCAACAACACAAGTTGACTTGTCACAGGCGTGTCACTTTAGACCAACCAGAGTCGGTTAAACAATAGAAGATAATGGTGTTGTAAATTTATCCCGAAGCTGATTTGTACGAGTTTTCAAACTGTTCATATATTATAGAATTATATTACTGGTTTGTACTGTTCATATATTATAGAATTATATTACTGGTTTGTACTGTTCATATATTGGTTTGTACTGTTCATATATTTTATAGAATTATATTACTGGTTTGTACTGTTCATATATTATAGAATTATATTACTGGTATGTCTACTGGAATACACGACGCAGAACACGTATCAATATAGTTCATTCAAAACAACCAGGATTAACTACTGTCTGTTTCACGTTAACCTGCCCAACTTTTACACCTATTTAAACACCCTAAAATTCTTATTTTTTGGCATAAAATCATTTTTCAGCAAAATTATTTTTAAATTCGGTCCTATAATGAAGTTATAGCCATAAATCAAGAATTGAATGCAGGGTTGCAATGTTAAAATGTCACGTGCGATCAGATTTTCAACATTTTTCTAGCATCGAACTGCTTGCTGGATTTCATCATTAAAAACAAGACACTAACCTTGTATTTATGAGAGCAAATCTTGCCAGGTTGAAAAATAAAGGAATCGAGCCTCCATTTCTCGGTGTTCGTACAAGAATTACAGAAGAAAATGACGAGAATTTGGTCAAAATACAACATGATGTCATCATCATCTGCTACAGCTTTCGTATCTATTGACAATGCCAAGCTGAGGTTGGCACGCTGTTCCTACCATGCAAAATTAATTGCGCATATCCTCGCACATCGACACCGGTGTAAATCTACATTTCTCTAATGGTATGACTTGGGAACACCATATATACGTCATTTCCGGCGGAAGTATATAGTCACTTCCTGTGAGCCAGTTTCTTTGCCGGACAAATTTCCGGCGGACAACTTGGTTTACTAAATGCTGATTGGTTGGTGAAGGTCACGAATTTAATCGAATCAAGTTCGTTAGCATTCACAATTTACAATACATTAGGACGTATTAGCAATTATGGATGAATGATATTCGCTAAATATATGAAGATTAAATGATTAATTGATATATTTTAATGCAAATTGTTTAAATTATATGCCAGAAAATGATGTTAATAAACAAATTTATTAAGAATTTGTGTTCAGTTCGCAAAAATAGTTGTTGTTGTTGTTGACCGGAAATGATTATTGCATAGCAGTTTCTTGTTTTATTGTCAACAACTAAAATTCGGTGAAATTAATTTATAAGGCAAAAGCCTATCCATGACTGTTTATTCTAAATAACTTTGTTATTAGACGGATTTTCTTGAAATAAAAAGTAGGCTCATTTCTAAAAAAATAGTTTTACATTGTTTTATATAAAACAAGAAACGAGGCAAAGCCACGAAGGCCAGGTTTTTTCCAAGCATAGACACTTGGATAACATAATTATACCCACTTTTTGTAGACTAGATGGCCATGGCCTGCATGTCGCGCCTTGGGGCGAGGCATGGACACTAAAAAAATAGATATAGTAGATGGAAAAACTTTAAGGAAAAAACTTTAACCGGACACACGGACGTACGGACGTACGGACGTACGGACGTACGGACGGACATATGCCAAAATGCCAACGATATCGCGCTTTCCGCAAGCGGGTGCGACAATGATGATTAACACCCATGTGAAGTCTCAAGGTATTGGGTGAAGCAGTTGCAGAGATATAGTACACGAAAAAACTTTAACAAAAGAATTCAAAGTAATTTGACCTTGACATTGGGCACAGGGGCAGCACGGTTGGGGGGTAGAATGAAAATATGGATGATGATAAACACCCATGTGAAGTTTCAAGGTATGGGCGAAGCAGTTGCAGAGATATAGTATAAGGAAAAAGTTTTAAGCAAAAAACTTTAACCAGACGTACGTTAAAAAGTTAACGTTGAAAATGGCTAAGTCAATTACGTAGAAATAATAGGTGAAGGTAAAAAAATGGTCACATGTTGGATAGTTGTATGTGGTAGGCACCCCTTGGTTATGAAGCTGTGAAAGTTTGGTGGTCCTAGGTGGTACAGTACCAAAGAAATGGACTTAAACACGAAAACTTAACATTGTAAACGCGAAAACTTAACATTGAAAATGGCTAAGTCGACTGCGCGAAAAAAATGGGTGAAGTTAAAAAAAAGAGTAACATGTTGGATAGTGATATGTGGTGGGTACCCCTTGATTATGAAGCTGTGAAAGTTTGGTGGTCCTAGGTGGTACAGTACCAAAGAAATGGACTTAAACACGAAAACACAACATTGTAAACGCGAAAACTTAACATTGAAAATGGCTAAGTCGACTACGCGGAAAAAATGGGTCAAGTTAAAAAAAAAGTAACATGTTGGATAGTGATATGTGGTGGGCACCCCTTGATTATGAAGCTGTGAAAGTTTGGTGGTCCTAGGTGGTACAGTAACAAAGAAATGGACTCAAACACGAAAACTTAACATTGATAGTGGACGCCGCCCGCCGCCCGCCGCCCGCCGCCCGCCGCCCACCCGCCCGCCCGCCCGGCTTTCGCCAATCCAATAGCCTGGATTTTTTTTAAAAAAACCTGGCTGAAAATAAGCAGTTTGGAGTGTTTTTATAGCAATAAATCTTGGGCAGCATTTCGTGGAACAGACAATAGTGTCACCAAATGACACCGAGATATATGGGAAAGGTAAATATAATTAAAAAGAGGCCCGACATCTATTAGCAAAATATTTTTCACAATCTGCTAGGAAATGTGGAAATATTCGCGGAGATTTACATTCGCGATTTTCAATCCCTTGTGAAGAACGCGAAGGTATCTCGCGTGAGAATATTAGTTGGTTTACAGTATATTCTTTCTTAAAACAAATTGTGTCCTGATATTTAGGGGATAACCATGCTTTGTTTTTCGATTTGGAGCGGTATGTGGGAGGTTTTATGGTTTGTGAATCAGTTTTACGGCGACGCGTTAGTGGAGCCGTAAAACTGATTCAGAGACCATAAAACCTCACATACCGCTCCAAATCGAAAAACAAAGCATGATTATCCCCATTCTAATGCACCTAGTGTGCTCCCCGCTTTCTGCAACGTCATAGCATATCACGAACAGTGATACTTTTCATTACGTCAGCATGTTGTTGTCGTCATCGATTTATAACCGCCTCACACCAAACGAAGTTAATGAAATGTAACTCCGCCGAAGAATATTCCCATTTCAAATAGAGATCAACGGGACTTTTTCTAAGACATCTATACATTTATTCAACTGTAATGTTTATATTAACAATTGTATTGTTTTTATATGTGTAGTTGCAACAGTTATTTGCTTTTATTTATTTAAAGAAATGCCAACATTTCTGCATTGGGTTCGTGTGATTTTTACAAAGGAAATGTCAACAACTTGTTGTGTCAACAGGCCTAGGATTTCCCTGGATTCACGCCTAATTCAGGTGATTACCCATCTGCAATACAGTTTATTATGTATAGTCATGTATGTGCACATTGGAATTCATAAAGTTATAGGCTGGTACTGGCATATTGAGTTTGCATTTGAGCACTTTATTAAATTCTTCTGTATTTGGGGCGGGTGGGGTAATATTTTTGGAAATTTGTTGAAGGGCCACCACACTGAAGTCACTGTGTTGTCAGTCGTTGTTAGATTTTCTTTTCCGCTTTGGGTTGTACAGATCAATATGGCAGAATGGATAACCGAAAATGTACCGAAATTAATTTGGAAATAATTGCAAGCCCCGCCGCTGGTCATTGTTTACAAAAGTGCGTAGGGTTACATAAATATGTCAAGTTGTAAAACACAGGCTGGTAAAACAGAGATTTTATATGCTGTGATTTTTCATATTTTATAGGCTCTGATTTCAATTGACCAATCAGATGCGTGCTTTCTATTTTCGGTGCATTAGAATTAGCATTAGTATAGTTGTCCTGAATTAGCAAAATAATGATGTACCGATATCATGATATTTTTTTTCCCATTCACGGCATTAACCTACTATTCTATTTGTCCTGTCAAAACTTTGACGAGCTCAATTAATGCGCCCTGGAGAACTTAGAAGAAGTCCTATAAGCTTTTATAATTCCAGCACAAAAATATTTACACAATTCCCAAACATTTGATTGGTCCGTTGCAAGTCTCCGTCCAAAATTTATATCCCAGTAAACTCCATGCCGAACTATTTTCCGTAACCGTCAGGCGCAGTTAAAATAATTCTTAAGAAAACGGAAAATAAACACATTTTCTCGATGAATTTATTTCAAATGCTGGAATTATAAGGAATGAATGGCCTTTTTGTGGAATTTATCGGGGATATAAACTTGGAAAAGTCGCGGGAATACTGGACGAGGCCATCCGGCCTTCGTCCAGTATTCCCGCGACTTTTCCAAGTTTATACCCCGATAAATTCCACAAAAAGGCCATTCATTCCTATAATGAAACTCATCCTCCACTCCATTCATTCCTATAATGAAACTCATCCTCCACTCCATTCATTCCTATAATAAAGCATATGTTCTTATCCTACTTATGATCGTTTCTTGCACTAATGCTATGTATGTATGCATGTACATGTTAATATCAATGAAATAAGGTATTGTTTAAATCAATGCATCCCAAATTCATCCCAAATTAATCATTAAAATATGTGTACTTCAGTTAGGTTCAACAGTTAAGTGTTCTCTGTAGTTGTTACTTCAGGGCTCCAGATAAGGAATTAGTAATTGAGTATTGTCACTCCATAATTTCTTAAGCCATTGGGTATTTCAAAATTTTAATTGGGTAAAATAAAATCACACTACTGTTTACACATCAACAGACAGCAATTATTGAATAGTTTGATTCGAAATGAAAACATGTCTTGGCATTTCATTAGAATTGTCTCCTTGTCTTCTTAGGAAATAAGAAAAATGTGCTATATTTGTTGTCTGTTTATTGTTTTCTGCAGCATGATAAAGGTACCATAAAATTATATTTCTTTTTGATACTTGCTACTTCTGATTTCAATTGGGTTTTTGGCAATTTTAATTGGGTATTTAAGCAAATACGCAGCTTATCTGGAGCTCTGGTTACTTTATATTTTGTCACATACAATGTGAATGACTGCATCTTCTGTTGAACAACATGTACTATGAAAGATCACGACACATCCTTTTCTATTCAGAGCTGTTTCTGCACACAGGTTGAAGTAACGGACCGAGGTCTATAAATACAATAAATATGCATAAAAGCATCAATAAATGAAAAAAAAATAAGCTAAATGTTTTTTTTTTACTCCCCTCCATATAGACTAGACTAAGCTCGGGCGCTCGGGGAAATGGCCTATATTTTTTGTTTCCTTGCTTGGATTTGCTTCATATTTCACACACGCATTGCTCCAACGGTCCTCTACTGCGCTGTGGCAAATCCACGTCCGTCCCGCCCCTTCTAAGCCCAGGGTCAAGGTCACATTCTTTGTGCATCCCGAAACCTTAACACTCGGGTAAATGGCCTATATTTTCTGTTTCCTTGCTTGGATTTGCTGCATATTTCACACACGCATTGCTCCAAGGGTCCTCTACCTCTGCTAAGCCCAGGGTCATACTTTGTACGCTCGAAACCTTAACACGCTCTGGTAAATGGCTCATCAATTTTGTTTCCCTTATCCAGCACGTTGTGTTTTCAAATGTGCCCTCGGTTCCTTTGCTGCCACCGGGTGCACTTCGTTGTCCTCTGACAACTCTTGTTTTAAATGCCGTCTTAGACTTGTTGTCATAAGTATGATGTCAGCCATGACTGAATGGTGCACAGGTTGGGGTGAAGAGCAACACAATTGGAAAGAGGGACTGAATGCAAACTGATTCGCATCCAGAAAATGGCATGCACTTCATTTTAACCATTTTTAGCCAGGTTTTTTAAAAAAAAATCCAGGCTATTGGATTGGCGAAAGCCGGGCGGGCGGGCGGGCGGGCGGGGGTGGCGGGCAGGCGGGCGGCGTCCACAATCAATGTTAAGTTTTCGTGTTTGAGTCCATTTCTTTGTTACTGTACCACCTAGGACCACCAAACTTTCACAGCTTCATAATCAAGGGGTGCCCACCACATATCACTATCCAACATGTTACTTTTTTTTTAACTTGACCCATTTTTTCCACGCTGTCGACTTAGCCATTTTCAATGTTAAGTTTTCGCGTTTTCAATGTTAAGTTTTCGTGTTTAAGTCCATTTCTTTGGTACTGTACCACCTAGGACCACCAAACTTTCACAGCTTCATAATCAAGGGGTGCCCACCACATATCACTATCCAACATGTTACTTTTTCGCTCACCTGAGCGAAGCTCATGTGAGCTATTGTTACCGCAATGTGTCCGTCGTCGTCCGTCGTCGTCGTCCGTGAACATTTTCAAACGTCTTCTCCTTGGTAACCATTGGGCCTATAGTCACCAAACTTCATGGTCATGATCCTTAGGGAGGGGGATTACAAAATTGTTAAAATCACGTCATTACGTAATCCAAGATGGCCGCCGTCTAAAAATAGCACAAATTCTTCAAAAATCTTCTTCTCAAGAACCGCCAACCGGATTTTGACAAAACTTGGTAGGAATGATCGATGTACAATGCTCTTTCAAAGTTGTTAAAATGGTGACCCCGGGGTCAAAAATGGGCGTGGTCTGTGGGGTCAAATTGGGGTCAAATTTTATTTTTGACCGAATATGATAATGTCATATATAACATTGAAGGTATCAACGAGGCGATCACTCTGGTGCATTTTTTGTCGAAATCAGATGTTTATGTCATCCAAGATGGCCGCCGAAATGTCAAAAGGTTGTTCTTTTATTAGAGATTTCAAAATTCTTCTTCACATGAACCGCTTGGCCCATGGTAGCCAAACTTAAAAGTTATGGTCCATGGGTGAAACCTTTTCAGATTTGTAAAAATGGAGGTCATCGCTAATGCAAGATGGCCGCCGGCTAAAAATAGCATAAATTCTTAAAAAATCTTCTTCTCATGAACCGCTAGCCAGATTTAGACGAAACTTGCTAGAAATGATCGATGTACAATGCTCTTTCAAAGTTGTTAAAATGGTGACCCCCGGGGCCAAAAATGGGCGTGGCCCGTGGGGTCAAATTTTATTTTTGACCGAATATGGTCATGTTATATATAAAATCAAAGGTATCAACGAGGCGATCACTCTGGTGCATTTATTGTCGAAATTGGATGGTTATGTCATCCAAGATGGCCGCCGAAAGGTCAAATTGTCGTTCTTTTATCAGAGATTTCAAAATTCTTCTTCACATGAACCGCTTGGCCCATGGTAGCCAAACTTAAAAGTTATGGTCCATGGGTGAAGCCTTTTCAGATTTGTAAAAATGGAGGTCATCGCTAATCCAAGATGGCCGCCGTCTAAAAATAGCATAAATTCTTAAAAAATCTTCTTCTCATGAACCGCTATCTAGATTTAGACGAAACTTTCTAGAAATGATCGATGTACAATGCTCTTTCAAAGTTGTTAAAATGGTGACCCCGGGGCCAAAAATGGGCGTGGCTCGTGGGGTCAAATTAGGGTCAAATTTTATTTTTGACCGAATATGGTCATGTTCTATATAAAATCAAAGGTATCAACGAGGCGATCACTCTAGTGCATTTATTGTCGAAATTGGATGGTTATGTCATTCAAGATGGCCGCCGAAAGGTCAAATTGTCGTTCTTTTATCAGAGATTTCAAAATTCTTCTTCACATGAACCGCTTGGCCCATGGTAGCCAAACTTAAAAGTTATAGTCAATGGGTGAAGCCTTTTCAGATTTGTTAAAATGGAGGTCATCGCTAATCCAAGATGGCCGCCGTCTACAAATAGCATAAATTCTTAAAAAATCTTCTTCTCATGAACCGCTTGCCGGATTTCGACGAAACTTGGTAGGAATGATCGATGTACAATGCTCTTTCAAAGTTGTTAAAATGGTGACCCCGGGGTCAAAAATGGGCGTGGCCCGTGGGGTCAAATTGGGGTGAAATTTTATTTTTGACCAAATATGGTCATGTCTATATCAAATCAAGGGTATCAAAGAGGCGATCGCTCTGGTACATTTTTTGTCGTAATTGGATGGTCATGTCATCCAAGATGGCCACCGAAAGGTCAAAAGGTCGTTCTTTTACTAGAGATTTAAAAAAAATATTTCACACGAACCGCTTGGCCCATGGTAGCCAAACTTCACAGTTATGGTCCATGGGTGAAGCCTTTTCAGATTTTTTGAAACAGAGGTCGTCACTGATCCAAGATGGCCGCCGTCTAAAAATTCTTAAAAAATCTTCTTCTCATGAACCGCCAACCAGATTTCGTCGAAACTTGGTAGGAATGATCGATGTAGAATGCTCTTTCAAAGGTGTTAAAATGGTGACCCCGGGGTAAAAAATGGGCGTGGCCCGTGGGGTCAAATTTTATTTTTGACCGAATATGCTCATGTCATATATCAAATTGAAGGTATGGATGAGGCGATTGCTCTGGTGCAATATTTGTCAGAATCGGATTATTATGTCATCCATGATGGCCGCCCAAACGTTCATTTATTCAAGATTTTGAACATCTTTTTCTCAGGAACCACATGGCCGATGCTGGCCAAACTTCATAGTAAGTTAAGATCCTTGGGTGAAGCATTTTCAGATTTGGTAAAATGAGAGTCATCGCTTAAAACACATGAACTCAATGTCACATTCTTCTCTGGAGTTCATGGAGTCAGGTGAGCGAATTAGGGCCATCATGGCACTCTTGTTTTTAACTTGACCCATTTTTTCCACGCATTCGACTTAGCCATTTTCAACGTTAAGTTTTCGCGTTTACAATGTTAAGTTTTTGTGTTTAAGTCCATTTCTTTGGTACTGTACCACCTAGGACCACCAAACTTTCACAGCTTCATAACCAAGGGGTGCCTACCACATACAACTATCCAACATGTGACCATTTTTTTACCTTCACCTATTATTTCTACGTAATTGACTTAGCCATTTTCAACGTTAAACTTTTTAACGTACGTCTGGTTAAAGTTTTTTGGTTAAAACTTTTTTGTTATACTATATCTCTGCAACTGCTTCGCCCATTACCTTGAAACTTCACATGGGTGTTTATCATCGTCCATATTTTCATTCTAACCCCCAACCGTGCGGCCCCTGTCCGCAATGTCAAGGTCAAATTACTTTGAATTTATTTGTTAAAGTTTTTTGTGTACTATATCTCTGCAACTGCTTCACCCATTACCTTGATACTTCACATGGGTGTTTATCATCATTGTCGCACCCGCTTGCGGAATGCGCGATATCGTCGGCATTTTGGCATACTTCCGTCCGTCCGTCCGTCCGTACGTCTGTGTGTCCGGTTAAAGTTTTTTCGTTAAAGCTTTTCCATCTACTATATCTATTTTTTTAGTGTCCATGCCTCGCCCCAAGGCGCGACATGCAGGCCACGGCCATCTAGTCTACAAAAAGTGGGTATAATTATGTTATCCAAGTGTCCATGCTTGGAAAACACCTGGCCTTCGTGGCTTTGCCTCGTTTCTTGTTTTCCCAGTGATACCATTTTTGTTGAGACCGCTTGCGGAAAGCGAGACATAGTGATCACAATGACGTCCGTCCGTCTGTCCGTCCGTCCGTCTGTCCGTGCATGCGTCTGTCCGAAATCTGCGTTTAAGTTTTTAAAAATACCATCAAATTCCTCTTCGGACTCGACATGTGGGCCGCGGCCATCTGGTTATTTGCCAAGTTTAACTCGCACACTATAAACAGTCCCAGTTTCTTCAGACTGGTCAACACTGTGTATTGGATGTTCCTTTTATGCCGCATATAAATTGTAATTTCGTCGTATTGATTGGATATCAAATATGTATCAATCATGGCACCGTGTTTCATGGCACATAGGCCATGCATTGACGGGATAATAACTAGTACCTGGCTTGCGCATATTTCCAGTTGCGGCTGGCAATTGTGGAGGCACTGGGTCACATGACACACCTGATGGCCCGTGATAAGCTTGAGGAGCAGTTGCCACGGATACTGGCAGGAATTCTGGGATTGTACAAACGCCACCATGAGCCTCTACATATCACACAGGTATCTCACTGCAGATGTACTGTCATTTTTGTCTCACCCACAGTAGTGGAAAGTGAGAAATAGCGGTCACAATTCCGTCGTCAAAGGCGTCTGTTGCCTCTGTTATTTAGGTGACATTGACAAACTTTTTTCGAAATATAGGTCACGTCCAGTAATTCATGGATTTACGTCAAAATTTTGTATATCTCATGGTATGTTAGTCCTATCTTTAGCAAACTTCATAAATAGCTTCCGCACATTGATGGCTATCCACCAGTGTCATTCAGGTGAACTTCACCTGTAGCCTATTTCATCTAGCAAAGTATACTTTTATTTAATTTAATCATTTATTTTTCCCAAAATGCATTATTTCATACAGAACTAAAGACTGCACATATTTGATGATTAAAAGTATGCAGAATTATTGTACTGAATTTATTACATTATCACAGCCATTTTGGCTGTGATAATGTAATAAATTCAGTATAATAAAAATTAATAAATTTATCATAAAAATTGAAAATGTCTCCCTCAAAGTATACTTTGCTAGAAAAGTATACTTCGCAATTTTGATGAAATCGGCTACTGGACCTTCATTGGTCAGACACTTGCTATCCGATAACAGTTGACATCTTCATGTAATAGTTCATTTCATTCAGCATTACTTTTATTAACTGTTCACATTCTTATTCTCATTATATTGTCTCAGTGTTATGAACAAATTCTCCTTTTCATTTAAGTTAACTGACGACAGTTATGGAAAACTATATAACAGCTTTAACCCTAGTATTCGGTAAATGAAAATTGTCGTCTGCTGCTGTTTCATATTTTGTCATTTTCTCATTGAAACAATGTCTGGCAGCACTTTTAGGATCATTTTCTTTCCAAACTACGTGAAAACTAAATGGAAATTAAATGAACAGCAGATGACAAAAAAAAAATCAGCATTTAATTATATGAGACACGCCATGTGATTTTGTACCTTCGGACATCTGCATAATTTCATGAAATATGTTTACAAAATTTATAATATTTTCCGTAAAAAAAGTCAAAAGTTTTGAGAGTACATGTACTTGCGGAATTATATTAAGTATTTAATGAAATTACGCAGATGTCCGAAGGCATGTCTCATATGTAATGGTCACTATACTGACCATTGTAGGGCCTGTCGAGTGTACTGGACGCGGTGTGTGAGGAGGGCAGCACAATCCTGGAGCCACACCTTGACCATGTCCTCAACGCCCTCTTCCCCCAGGTGGGTGACCAATGACTGACATCCTCATCTTTATAACCAAGTCTTTGTTGTCTGTGGATACAATATTTTTTGTTGAAAAAAAAAATCTTATCTTTTGTTTATTTCTGCATAAAAGTATATGTTGTTACCACTCATTTGACCCGTCTCGTCGAGACGGTTCAAATGAGTGGGAGACGGTTCAAATGAGTGGTAACAATACAGACTTCCTTGGGAAAAAAAATGGTGGAACTATTCCTGAAAATATTCAGATTTCTGTGATTGTATTTAGCCTATAATGTGATAATCTTATTCTCAGTATATTACATGCTACACTTGTTTGGAACGTTCTAGTGCTACTTTATTATGCCCACCTTGATATTGGTTTGGGAATTTAGTGTTACCCATGTCCGCACATCCCATCCTTTTGTCTCTCACTCATTTTAGTGGGAGCCAGAATGTAATTTTCGTTTAAATTTCTTGTTAAAAGCAAACTTTCACTTGTTTTGAGTTGTTTGTAATGGCAATTTTTCCAAATCCAATATGGCGTCCAAATTCAAGATGGCCGCCAACACTGTAAATGGAGACTTATAATAATACATATCAGGGCTTCTAAAATTTCAGAATGCCAATCGGTCCGGACGTAATTGTCGGCCAGAAGGAGCCGGTACGATCGATATTAGTGCTACCCCCCCCCCCCCCACCCCGCGCTTCTCATGTTTTGTAAAAAGCGCTTCTCATGTTTTGTAAAAATATTTTTTTTTCTAATAAACATGTTTTGGCAGCATATGAGAATCGTCTCCTAAGATGAGTATTATGTGTCCTGTTGGGGACAGTTACAATCTCGCGTTGGGGACACGTTACAATCCCGCGTTTTTTTTTATTACTGATGGTGAACACGTTTTGATCTTCGCAAGTCGCATAATGTACAATAAGCCCGGTTTTGTCCGATCACGTCGTACATAATATGCACGTGCGGTTGTAATCATTATTGGCTCTGACGTGGTGGAGGGTGAGACATCAAAGGTTACAAAGTCGCGCCGAACTGACCTTTGATACATGCCGACGTGATGTCAACAGAGACACACATTTACGACCAATTACTCGACACATATTTATCCATTTCGGGACTCTATTAGGCATTGAATAAAATAGTACTTTATTTAGTAAGATTTGCCTCTGGAATTTGGGAGTTTCGCACATAATTACTCCATAACTTTATGACATCGAAATTTAAAAGTCGGAGGTGCAGAATCCCCGAAAAAAGGTAAGGCAAAAACCGGCGATGCGATGCAGTAACCAATAACACATATAGAAATATTTTTTTCCCCCAATAAACATGTATTGGCAGCACATAAGAATCTTCTCCTAAGACGACGAAATATCATGTTTTTGTCAAGAATTAGTGGTGTCTGTGCACTTCTTAATAAAAGCATGTTTCAGCAGCACATGAGAATCGTCTCCTAAGACTATTTTTACGTCTCCTGTTGGGGACATTTTACCAGCTCGCGTTCTAGCGATATCGAGCATAGGTTGATTGCGCAAATGCGAAGTATGATCGTGAGCTTGCGAGACGTAAATATCATATTCATATTCAATCTTGCATTTTTGCAACTTAGCCCACAGATGGAAGATCGCGCATTTTTGCTTTGCGATCTGCATCAACGCGCATGAGCAAAACTTACCCGAATGTTCTGTCTATAACACAGGGTAAGTCGCCTGCGTTTCCTGCGTTTTATAATTCGGGTGACAGCAAAATATATTTCCAAAAGCGGAAGGCGAGATGGCAAACACGCGAGACGATTCCCATATCTTTAGGAGACGATTCGCATGTTTTCACAAGACGGAAAAATTGCGAAACGACAGCTCTA
The DNA here is from genome assembly GCA_029237695.1 of Conchocele bisecta. Lineage (NCBI taxonomy): Eukaryota > Metazoa > Mollusca > Bivalvia > Lucinida > Thyasiridae > Conchocele > Conchocele bisecta. Next base: position 14,403,078 of record CM055265.1, read on the forward strand.
GACGAATTATAATACTTTTAAAATGACAGACGTACCTTTGTCCTTTATCAAACTGTTTGCAAACTGTAGATCCCGATGATCATGCTATTCACGAGCCGTCTCATCAGGATCTACTTAAATATTACAAACACAGATATTAACCACAGTGCATAGGTTCTTTATTTTATTTTAAATACGCTAAAGCCAGTCTATTTATAAACCGCTCTACAGCTATCGAGACCTTCACCTGTAACAATTAACACGCGCGTGTTATGAAAAATCGATACATGGAGAAATGTGTTGAAAGGAGACCAGACAACGATGTTCGTTAACACGGATATTCCCCGGATATGTGTCACAAAATTGACATTACTTGGTGTCAACATTGCTACATTTACACGGTTGATAGGAAATAGCAGCAAATAGGTAATTTTTCTCGGACCGATTTTTAAGACTTGTTTTCAAATCTCAATCGGTCTGAGATATCAAAAATCGGTCCAGAACCGATAAACTGAAAATTTTAGAAGCCCTGATACATATATAATATAGTTTTGGTTCAAACTTATTGTATCCCCCGGACTCCGTCGGGGGATACTATGGATTTGACAGCGTGCCGCGTCCGCGTCCGCCGCAGACATTTCTTGTCCGGAGCATAACTCGAACACCCTTTGGAATATTTTAATGAAACTTCACACATGCATAGACCACGACCCGAAGGTGTGTCGCGCACAAGAATGACAACTCTTGCATAGCTAATTTTTTAGTTATCTCGCTTTTTTGTTTCTCACACTGATTTTGTGTCCGGAGCATAACTCCACCACCCTTTGGAATATTTTCATGAAACTTCACACATGCATAGACCACGACCCGAAGGTGTGTCGCGCACAAGAATGACAACTCTTGCATAGCTAATTTTTTAGTTATCTCCCTTTTTTGTTTCGCGCACTGATTGACCATAACTCGACCACCCTTTGGAATATTTTTATGAAACTTAACACATTCAATTAGACCACGAACCGAAGGTGTGTCGTGCACAAGAATGACAACTCTTGCATAGCTAATTTTTGAGTTATCTCCCTTTTTTGTTTTCACGCACTGATTTCCTGTCCGGAGCATAACTCGACCACCCTTTGGAATATTTTCATGAAACTTCACACATGCATAGACCACGACCCGGAGGTGTGTCGCGCACAAGAATGACAACTCTTGCATAGCTAATTTTTGAGTTATCTCCCTTTTTTGTTTTGCGCACTCTACAAACTGGACAATAATGTATGAAGACCCATTTTCTCGTCTGCTCTGTACACCTTTTCTCGTGTGCTCTGTACACCTTACCTGTAGACAGAACAATAGAGACTGGGAGAACCATGTGCTAGCATGGGCTTGCATGTGCAAATTTCCAGTGCTTGACCACTGCTGACCACAGGTAATTTATACAGGTAAATTACTACATTGGGTACTGTGTTGAAAATATTGTGGCATTATGTGGACCTGTGCAGATATATGTAGATAAATATAGGACTATTAAAAAAAATTCTGGGCTCCAGTAGCAAGCATTATTATTTTTTAACTTTTTTTTTCCATTTTTTTTTTTTTCATTCTTTTTTTTAATTTTTTTTTTCTTTCTTTTTTTCCATTTTTTTTTTTTCATTTTTTTTTTTTTTTTTTTTTTTTTTTTTTCATTTTTTTTTTTTCATTTTTTTTTTTCAATTTTTGTCTAGTAGCATAAGGTCGTAAGTGCTATATACAGACTATTCACCTGTGCATGTGCTAGCATGTGCAACTGACCACTGACCACTTACAGTTAATTTATACAGGTAAATGATTATATTACATTTCCGTAAACTGTGTTGAAAATATTGTGGCAATATGTGGACCTGTATATATATGATATGTAGATAAATATAGGACTATTAAAAAACATTCTGGGCTCCAGTAGGGAGCATTATTCTTTTATTTTTTTTAAATTTAATTTTTTTTTTCCATTTTTTTTTTTACATTCTTTTTCAATTTTTTAACTGACCACTAACTTATTACAGGTAATTTATACAGGTACATTATTACATTTCCGTAACTATTAACAAAAATTCTGGGCTCCAGTAGCAAGCATTATTATTTTTAATTTTTTAAAAAAAAAAATCATTTTTTTTTCAAATTCTTTTTCAATTTTTGTCTAGTAGCATAAGGTCGTAAGTGCTATATACAGACTATTATCATATAATAAAACAATTATTGACTAGTGAGCCATAGAATATAATCTGATATTCTATGGCTCACTAGTCGATAATTGTATAATATATTCGGGCCAGTGAAAATTGCTTTCGGGCCCAGGCTCGAGGTCAAGGCGGGACAAGGCGAGGCATCTGATTCCGCGGAATTCTTGTTTACTTATCTCCCTTTGTTGTTTCGTGCTCTGATTTTGTATCCAGAGCATAACTCGAACACCCTTTGGAATATTTTTATGCCCCACCACGATAGTGGAGGGGGCATTTAGTGTTACCCTCGTCCGTCCGTCCGTCCGTCCGTCCGTCCGTCCGTCCGTCCGTCCGTCCGTCCGTCCGTCCGTCCGTCCGTCCGTCCGTCCGTCCGTCCGTCCGTCCGTCCGCACACACGAATGGGTACTTGTTGTAAGCGTACGGGGATCTTATTGGGTAGGGTTAGGATAGTGTTGGGTACTCTTGTTGGGTATTTTTATACAGTAAAAACCCAACAAGTATTCATTCGTAGGAACGTGCATCCCGTCCTCCCGTCCTCCCGTCCGTCCATCCGTCACAAAACTTTAACACTCGGGTAAATGTCTCATAATTTCTTCATCCTTCGACCGATCTGCTTCATATTTCATATACACATTGCTCTGATGGTTCACTACCGCCCTGTGCCAAATCCACGTTCGTCCTGCCCCCGACAAGCCCAGGGTCAAGGTCACATACTTGGTGCTTCAAAAACTTTAACGCTCGGGTTAATATCTTATAATTTCTGTTTTCTTTCACGGATCAGCTTCATATTTCGGTGCTTCAAAAACTTTAACGCTCGGGTTAATATCTTATAATTTCTGTTTTCTTTCACGGATCAGCTTCATATTTCATATACACATTGCTCTAATGGTCCTCTACTGCCCTGTGCCAAATCCACATTCGTCCTGCCCCCGCCAAGCCCAGGGTCAAGGTCACATACTTGGTGCTTCAAAAACTTTAACGCTCGGGTAAATATCTTATACTTTCTGTTTTCTTTCATGGATCATCTTCATATTTCATATACACATTGCTCTAATGGTCCTCTACCGCCCTGTGCCAAATCCACGTTCGTCCTGCCCCGCCAATCCCAGGGTCAAGGTCACATACTTGGTGCTTCAAAAACTTTAACGCTCGGGTTAATATCTTATAATTTCTGTTTTCTTTCACGGATCAGCTTCATATTTCGGTGCTTCAAAAACTTTAACGCTCGGGTTAATATCTTATAATTTCTGTTTTCTTTCACGGATCAGCTTCATATTTCATATACACATTGCTCTAATGGTCCTCTACTGCCCTGTGCCAAATCCACATTCGTCCTGCCCCCGCCAAGCCCAGGGTCAAGGTCACATACTTGGTGCTTCAAAAACTTTAACGCTCGGGTAAATATCTTATACTTTCTGTTTTCTTTCATGGATCATCTTCTATTTCATATACACATTTGCTCTAATGGTCCTCTACCGCCCTGTGCCAAATCCACGTTCGTCCTGCCCCCGCCAATCCCAGGGTCAAGGTCACATACTTGGTGCTTCAAAAACTTTAACGCTCAGGTAAATATCTTATAATTTTTCTTTCCATTCACGGATCAACTTCATATTTCATATATGCGTTGCTCTAATGGTCCACTACCGCCCTGTGCCAAATCCACGTTCGTCCTGCCCCCGCCAAGCCCAGGGTTAACATCACATACTTAGTGCTTCAAAAACTTTAACGCTGAGGTAAATATCTTATAATTTCTGTTTTCTTTCACGGATCAGTTTCATATTTCATATATGCATTGCTCTAATGGTCCTCTACCGCCCTGTGCCAAATCCACGTTTGTCCTGCCCCCGCCAAGCCCAGGGTCAAGGTCACATACTTGGTGCTTCAAAAACTTTAACTCTCAGGTAAAAGAAAATTTTGACTTGCAATTTGGCCTCATTTATTATCAAAGCGATATGTGGGACATCCGTGTTCTATGAACACATTTTCTAGTTTATTAAACTTCACACATGCATAGAAGACGACCCAAAGGTGTGTCGCACGTAAGAATGACAACTCTTGTGTCGTTAATTTCTTAGTTATCTCCCTTTGTTGTTTCGTGCACTGATTTCGTGTCTGGAGCATAACTCGAACATCCTTTGGAATATTTTCATGAAACTTCACACATTCATAGACCACAACCCTAAAGGTGTGTCACGCAAGAATGACAACTCTTGCATCACAATTTTTTAGTTATCTCCCTTTGTTTTTTCCGTCACTGATTTTGTCTCCGGAGCATAACTCGAACACCCTTTTTTCAAACTACTTGTGTAACTGGGGAGGGGGATACACATGCGCTTGTCGACAAGTGTCCATTTCTAGTTTATTTAGCACAATTAACATACATACTTATACATATTGACCAGAAAACAGTATAATACTCATTTTAAACTATAATCAGACCATTTTTAGTTTCAAAATGGCCGCTTGAAAGAAATAAGAGCAGTGTTTCACCTATAAAAAACACTGATTTTTTAAAAGAAAATACATTACATCGACATAAATTGTGATACAAAAATACTGTCTCATTAATGTTTTAGTTTTTCTTTTACAACTTATTTATTAGATGCTCAGAAAAGTTAGATAATCACACATGTAACTCAGCTAACCATGTATTGCATGACATATTTCTGTCACATACATGTACATGTATATCTGATTTACAGTATAGTTAGATAATCACACTGTACTCATTTGTTATGTTGTCGATACTGTATATAAAAAAGTAGTATACATTTGTTACCGCTAACCGTGTATTGCATGACATATTTCTGTCACATACATGTACATGTATAGAGTCTGGATTTACTGTTATGCAAAATAGACGCACATTGTATGCAGTATGAGCAGTAAACTTGTGAGATATTTGTAATTTCATGTGAGCGATTGTATTTGCTTTACCTGTACATTCATATAGTCGGTTGAGCAACAAATGGACATATGCGCATTATATGGTCATATAAACGCAGGTCATTTTTCTTCTAAATTGGTGACGTATCAAATAATATCAAACAACCTAAATATGTCACAAGTTTGTCACTCGAATCGCTGACAGTGTCTTTAATCATAACTATCATCATCGTGGTCACTCACGAACTGTGTGTCAATAGTAACTGTATTATTGCAGCCATAATCAACACACCCGCATAGTTCAGTACATGGAATAGTGTTTCTCCGACAACTACATTTGTGTCTGCAGCCACGTTTGCAGTCACATTTAATCAACTTCATTATGGCATCAGGGGCTGGCGGATTCAGACACCAAACAGGTACGAACATCGAAGTAGCTTCGTCAAAGTTCCAACCACATTCAGTGGCAGATGGGAGATGGGAGGCTTGGGTTGCTTTCCCCAGCTTTTCTCTAAATCATTGCAATGTGATGGGCCCGACGAACGTGTAATGTTAGTGAACCTGTTGTTGGTGGTAGACTCTCCTTCAGCAGCACGATTTGAATACAGATACCAATGAAGCTCATTTACTTTGGTGTAGGTTGTCGATCGATACAGGAGACACACAAATCGTTCCTGCTGGGATAATATGTCTGGCGATGGGTCTACGACTCCAAGTGTGGCCAATGCGTCCAGAATCTGATCGTCGCACGACATGAAGACTTTAACACACATCTCTTTGGATCTACCGGCAAATCTGCCAGACACATCAGATCCTGTGAATGCATGGAAACCTACTATTGCTGATGCACGTTTTTGCCCTAAGATATTGTAAGCAGGGTGCTTCTCCTCTGAGGACCCCTTCCTGTGAGAAAGTATGTTGCCGTTTAACGGCAGGTCTGGATACATTTGTATCAGTAACACGAATACATCAGTGTTTGGAGAATCAATTACCAGTTCTGCCGTATTGTCAATGGTCATGGCGTGCAGTAAGAGCAATGTGTCGGCTTCTTCCTGACTGTGACTGGTCAATGAGGTAGGCACATCAATGTTTCCTTTGCTTTCTGTTCCCGCTGTTACAATAAATTTCTTTAGTCTATTATCTGGACTGTTGCTGTGATTGAAGCACTTGTTCACTAGATACTCTGTCAGCTCTGCTTTGGTGTTAGTGTTTGCTAGAAAATCCTTCAATGCAATGTTTCTGATGGATGTATTATCGCCGACAGGGCTTCTAAAATTTCAGAATGCCAATCAGTCCGGACGTAATTGCCGGCCCGAAGGAGCCGGTACGATCGATATTAGTGCTACCACCCGCCCCCCACCCCCCTCATATTTTGTAAAAAAAGGTTACAAAGTCGTGCCGAACTGACCTTTGATACATGCCGACGTGATGTCAACAGAGACACACATTTACGACCAATTACTCGACACATATTTATCCATTTCGGGACTCCATTAGGCATGGAATAAAATAGTACTTTATTTAGTAAGATTTGGCTCTGGAATTTCGGAGTTTCGCACATAATTACTCCATAACTTTATGACATCGAAATTTAAAAGTCGGAGGTGCAGAATCCCCGAAAAAAAGGTAAGGCAAAAACCGGCGATGCGATGCAGTAACCAATAACAAAATATGCTTTTCCCCCAATAAACATGTATTGGCCGCACATAAGAATCTTCTCCTAAGACGACGATTATCATGTTTTTGTCAAACTATGTTGTTTTTTGTCAAGAACTATTGGTGTCTGTGCACATTTGTTCTACTTCTTAATAAATGCATGTTTCAGCAGCACATGAGAATCGTCTCCTAAGACTATTTTTACGTCTCCTGTTGGAGACATTTTACCATCTCGCGTTCTAGCGATATCGAGCATAGGTTCGCAAATGCGAAGTATGATCGCCAGCTTGCGAGACGAAAATACGCGGTTCTATCGTATGCAATTTTGCTTTTTCGCAACTTTGCCCACAGATGGAAGATCGCGCATTTTTGCTTCGCGATCTGCATCAACACACATGAGCAAAACTTACCCGAATGTTCTGTCTATAACACAGGGTAAGTCGCCCTGTGTTACCTGCGTTTTATAATTCGGGCTACAGCAAAATATATTTCCAAAAGCGGAAGGCGAGATGACAAAAACGCGAGACGATTCTCATATCTTTAGGAGACGATTCGCATGTTTTCGCAAGACGGAAAAATTGCGAAACGACAGGTCTAGACGAATCATAATACTTTTAAAATGACAGACGTACCTTTGTCCAAATGTCCTTTATCAAACTGTTTGCAAACTGTAGATCCCGATGAGCATGCTGTTCACGAGCCGTCTCATCAGGATCTACGCCATTCGTACGTACTTTATTTATACCAAAAATTACAGCGTAATGTAACAGTTCCACACTTAATATGGAATAGTCCGTGTCAGTTACTTGTAACTTGGGGATGAAATGTGTAATATTAAATATTACAAACACGGATAACCACAGTGCATAGGTTCTTTATTTTATTTTAAATACGCTAAAGCCAGTCTATTTATAAACCGCTCTACAGCTATCGAGACCTTCACCTGTAACAATTACCACGCGCGTGTTATGAAAAATCGATATGTGTGTTGAAATGTGTTGAAAGGCGACCAACCACACAGGCATTCGGCGTGTTTCGGCTTTCATCGGTATAACCATATCGATGAAAGCCGAAACACGCCGAATGCCTGTGACCAAACACACAACGATGTTCGTTAACACGGATATTACCCGGATATGTGTCATAAAATTGACATTACTTGGTGTCAACATCGTTACATTTACACGGTTGATAGGAAATAGCAGCAAATAGGTAATTTTTCTTGGACCGATTTTTAAGACTAGTTTTCAAATTGCGATCGGTCTGAGATATCAAAAATCGGTCCAGAACCAATAAACTGAAAATTTTAGAATCCCTGATCGCCGACATGGTAATATGTAGACTGTCCTTTGGTTGTCTTCTTTCTCATTTGTGCTTTCAGTGAGTTCTTTACATATCTATCAAATACCAACCTCAATTCATCATAACCTTCTGCTATATTGCCAAGCATATTTATGAATACTTGTACAAAGTCGTTACACGTGTTCATTGCATCTCCTTTGGACATTGAATTCACAAGAGCCATGCCATCAATCAATATTACCCTGTGTCTTGAAGTTGACATTCCGGTATTATAATTCACATCTGTGCGTTCACTTTCAGCATCTGTCAAATTACTTACTTCGATCGAATCTGCCTGGACATTTATTTGAGTAGCCGATGCATTGCTATCATCTGGTTGGTCGTGTGTAGTCTGTGTGTCTTTGATGAGAAGTTTCTCAATCTGATGAACGACGTTTGACTTGTCATAGGCCAATAAGAGTGACCCGTCTGAAGCGAACAACGATCTTGGAACTATGCCATATTCATATGTACCTATACAGTCCTTTAAATCAAGTTCTGGACGACTTCTTGAAACGACGACAAATCTCTGAAGTAGTCCTCGCTCTTCTCTGATTTTGATAACCTTATCTCCAGATCTAACTGGTTTAGTGGCACTTGTGGTTTTGAATGTTCCAAGTTTTCGTTTTTTCATTTTGTCCCACACAGACAATGTTCCTTCTGTTAAACGCTGACTAACAAATTCCTCAAACATCGTTTGCCCAATTGCATCACGTGCTATTATCTCATTTGTTACATGCTCATTCATAACTTCTTTGGTAAGCAAATTATAAATGTCATCATTGTCATCATCTACGACGAATGGGTCTCTATGTTCGCGAAATACGCTGGATAATTTTGTTGCATTATTCATTATTCGAGAGAGCTTCCCACCTGCTATTTCATGATGTTGCATTTTTAGGTCGTTATTGCCAGCGTTGTAGTCATTTGCAAACTCTTGTTGAAGTAGCGATGACAGCTCCGGGGCAATAAGGAAGAATTTATCCAGTCTTTTTTCATTTTGTGTTATGCTCACAATACCCCCAATGACCTTGAGTGTGCGGTTCTCTTGTTCAATTCCATGGTCAGGTGCTATAGATGTGAACCCTGCAAGACCTTTTGTCACACAGAAATTGCCTTTCATCAACTCTTCCCATAGCTCTGGGTGCTCTTTTTCTGTTTCTTGCATTGTTGAGACATACAACGGGAGCAATCGGGCATAGTTCAAATGATCATGAGCGAAGAAGTACTTAATAAGAGACTGCGTACTTTCCATGTGTAGGAGAAAATCCTGTTGCCTGGTTCTTCTGACAAACAGGAGGATTGTCTCAAATTGTCTCATGTAACTGAGGACAAACTGCTGAATTTTGTTTGCATTACCTTCAAATGTCTCCAAGAGTTGGATGGTATTTCTTGATTCAAACATCGTCATCACCTTTGTAACAGTATCATTTAGTTCATTCCGTTTGTCTATACTCTTAGTGATATCATTATGATATGCTTCACCAAGATGGCCCGACACTTCTTTCAGAAATTCCTTCTCATTTGGTTCTGTTGTGAGAAAATTTTGGAAGTACAAACAGTACAGCGCAATCAGTGTAACAGTGTGCGCCTCCAGTGCTCGATACATATGTTTCCCATTTATAATTTGGGTCATTGTTGTAGGTGAATAGAGCCCTGCTTCTACCCAAGCCTGATCGATTCTGCTGCCTTCTACATATTTTCCAAGTGCGGCCAAGGCAGAGAATACCACATGCAATTCCCCAGGACGAAACAGGAACTTCTTCCTTATATCATCTCTTGCAACCCATAGTTTCATGGCCATATTGTACAACTGCATATCGAGTGTCATTACAGTGATCGCCTCATTACCCATTGCGCAAGTGTTGAGAGCCTGTGCTCTCATAAGACCGGTGAACAGTGTACTGAAATCAGTAGGAGGAGAACAAATCAATAGTGGTAGTAATGCAACATTTGTCTTGGTGTTGCTACAGGACAGCAATGAATTAAATGCCCCCCCCCCCCATGTTCCAGGGGCATTATTTGTAACCTCTACTGCGCTGTCTTCATCAAAGTTTAAGCAACCAGTTACCCATGCCATATCTGTCTTTCTATTCAGGTCTGAGATAGGTTTTGATGTGTCCAGCTTACATTCACTTTTCAGATTCTTTGGTTCTGGCTTTTGACATGTCAATAGTTTGCTTGGAACTGGATCATGTAATGTTTGGGCCTTTGAAGAACAGTCAATTTCAATCGGTGGAGCTACTCGTGGTTTGTCTGGAGATACAGCCTGATATACAGCTATTGCCGTTCCATGCAGAGTGTCCATGCCAGAAAGGGTTGATTCCAAGAAATCAATGTTGTCCAATGTGAACCAGACAAACGTGTCTTTAACTAACCACGATGGATGACAAATCCCACCGATGGAGTCACTTTGCTTCAGGACAGCATTTGCAATAGTCGTTTAAATTTCCATAACTTTGTTATAAGTGACAGCTAAATTTAGTTTTGCTAATTGTTCTACAATTGTCCTAGATCGTGTACGTTTGTGCACGTCTAAAGCTAAACCGACAGTAAGTGGAGTTTCGGTTCGTTGTTGGAATGAGTTGTCAATGCTCGTTGGTTTGTACGACACCTGACGATCTGATTTGTAAGAACTGACAATGTGTTGTGCCAGCACAGAGGCGCTTTGATTTACAGATTTCTCTCTGCTAGTAGATTTGACTCGTCCTGTCCCTTGTATAAGGTGTTTGCAAAAACAGTTAAGCAATATAGGTGGCTCATAATTTGCAAAGGTCCCATTGAACTCCCAAGGAGTTGACTTGTTGATGTTTCTCTGCAATACTTTTGTTGCTTTTATTAGTAAATGTACTCTCAAATCTTCTTTAGTATCTACTGCCTTAAGTGCGCTTGCTATCAAACTTCCCTTGCTTTTTGTAGTAAGTACCTGCTCAGGTTTTGTCTTTTCTGGGCGTCTGTTGAAATGAACATCGTGTATGTTGTCGAGAATCAATTGCTTCAGATATTGTTTATACGGTGAATCACGTGGCACGGTGATGCCGTTTACTTCAAGTAATTGCACATATGTCTCATTGATATCATTCATATTTAGTATTTCTTCACTATTTGGATCATTCATTTCAGTTTCAATAATGTCCAGTATTTCGATGTCAGATATTAGCCCTATTTTGCCACAGTATTACCCACGTATCAATTTGAATGACATTTATTAATGTCATAATCACTTTCTAATATGGTAAAGTAACAAAACCAAGTTTGATTGCATAAAATATCAAAAAAATATTGTTTATAATTTGCATATTGGTGTTATGGCGGCCATTTTGAATTTGGTGGCCATTTTGAACTTGAAAAAATTGCCACCCTATTTTTTCTGAAAGCTTAATCTATCTAAATCATGAATTAAGCGAGAGTTTGCATTTTTTTTAACGACAATCATGCTTCCACTATTTTGTGATTCGACTCGACCGTTCGGTCATGGATTAACTCCCTCCTGCTTTTGGAATTTCCCTCCCGCTTTAACAATTTTGCCAGAACAGAACAGAACAGAACACATCGTTTATTTATACAAAGAGTTTCAGTCCACTCGCAAGTGGAATAAGAAACAAGCAAGGCATGTATGATAAATACTAAGCAAGGTGACATCTATAAAGCTCATGAAGGCAGGCAATGTGCCACGACGAGACGGGGTCCACAGGTTACTAAAATAAATTAACATTAATAATTGATAATCAATGAGTAATATTCAAACTATGATCAATTACTCAACCTGATATATGTGAATGCAGGTTACTACCATAATAATGCTAGTAATAATCTGACCCAAAGCACAGGTCGTGCATGTGGTCAGTGGTTATACAGTTCGAACTACACAGATATCAGTCAGATCTGGATCAGCATAGGTCACGAATGCATGTGAAAACTAGATGGTCGGTAAATCCGACAAATGCTCCCCGATGACGCCTGGATTAAAATTCAAAGTGCTTGAGCCTGGGTATTGGTGTAGTATGCTTATCAATCACAATAAATGGTGATCATTGTGTATATGATGTTTCAAGTTGATATCGCAAGCGGTCACAGAGATATAGCAACCCGAAAAACATTAACGTAAGCTTTAAAAAAAAAATTCTATTAAGTCATTTGTAACTCGTAAAACATTTAAAACGTAATAGATGGAGGCTTCATACTTGGTATTCAGCTTTCTTCTGTAGACGATTTCATCAAAATTGCTAAGTATACTTTTCTAGCAAAGTATACTTTGAGGGAGTAATCATTGATTTTTCCGAAATGCGTTATTTCATACAGAACTAACGACTGCATATATTTGATGATTAAAACTATGCAGAATTATTATACTGAATGTATTACACTATCACAGCCAAAATGGCTGTGATAATGCAATAAATTCAGTATAATAAAAATTAATAAATTTATCCTAAAATTGAATATTTCTTCCTCAAAGTATACTTTGCTAGAAAAGTGTACTTCGCAATGTTGGTGAAATAGGCTACAGGTGTGTAGATGCTACTGGTGTGTAGATGCTAGTTGAGTTTGATTCTTTATATAACCCCAATGCAAAGTACCGTATTTTTGCGTGTATTAGACACACTTGTTTTACCCAGATTTTCATCCCACAAAGCTCCTGCATCTTATACACACGTTTGAATACAAGAGCATTTTTTTCCACCCCGAAATATCAACAAAAATGACAAAAAAATAACATTTATTTTTATATTTGTTGTTGTTGTTAGTCTTTGCGGTAACATCTGCTTGAAATTGCAAAAGTAGTCTCAGATTTGTATTGTAAACAGTTCGCGCCTTACTCCTTTCGACCCTGTGTCACATTCAGTCGACATTTTCTCTGCCGAATCACAATCTGGCCGCTATCATTTGAATTCTATTTTGAAAACATTTACCTTGCCCATATCGGTCGGTGTCATTTTGCCATGAAAAATATTACATGACACCATTTAGTGAAGATATTCATGACTGCTGCTGATATTACTCTGCTGCTGATATTCATGACTGCTGCTGATATTACTCTGCTGCTGATATTCATGACTGCTGCTGATATTCATGACTCTGCTGCTGAGTCGTGAATATCTTGACTAAATGGCGTCATGCAATATTTTTCATGGCAAAATGACACTGACCGATATGGGCAAGGTAAATGTTTGAATATTGGTATATATATGGTAATTCCCGATATGTATTATGTGTCGTGTATTCCAATATGCATAATGCAATTCCACGTAAGTTATAAAACTCCATCATTAGTTTGCAAACTGTGTGCTTACACGATGCTGATTTGTCTAAAGTGGCAAGCCTAAGTCAGCCGGCCGACATCAAACCCACCGCGTGTCAAGATTTACCAAGTGTAAATTTCACCATGCGGGGCACAAAGCCATATCAAAGATCAATACACACGGTTGCTGACGTCAGTTTCGTATTCGTCACTAGACTGGTACCCTGTCTTATGAATGCCTAGCGAAACAATACTACTGGGAATCAGTCTATTTATGACACGGCAAACATGTTTATGTGAATTGGGTCTCTATCTCTGACAAATCCCGGCTTTTTGCATTAGTGGCCATACCAGGCGGTGGATTCGCCAATCTCTAATTACACATTTTCTAGTTGAGTCAGTGAATCATGCAATGTGCAATGTGGACACTGTATTGAATACTAGTACCCCCTACTGTAGCTCTGATCTGATGGCATGGATTTTCCTGTTGTATATAACTTTTTAGCTCACCTGAGCGAAGCTCATGTGAGCTATTGTTACCGCAATGTGTCCGTCGTCCGTCGTCGTCGTCGTCCGTGAACATTTTCAAACGTCTTCTCCTCGGTAACCATTGGGCCAATGGTCACCAAACTTCATGGTCATGGTCCTTAGGTAGGGGGATTACAAAATTGTTAAAATGACGTCATTACGTAATCCAAGATGGCCGCCGTCTAAAAATAGCACAAATTCTTAAAAAATCTTCTTCTCAAGAACCGCCAACCGGATTTCGACAAAACTTGGTAGGAATGATCGCTGTACATTGCTCTTTCAAAGTTGTTAAAATGGTGACCCTGGGGTTAAAAATGGGCGTGGCCCGTGGGGTCAAATTGGGGTCAAATTTTATTTTTGACTGAATATGGTCATTTCATATATCAAATTGAAGGTATCAATGAGGCGATCACTCTGGTGCATTTTTTGTCGAAATCGGATTGTTATGTCATCCAAGATGGCCGCCGAAAGGTCAAAAGGTCGTTCTTTTATTAGAGATTTCAAAATTCTCCTTCACATGAACCGCTTGGCCCATGGTAGCCAAACTTAAAAGTTATGGTCCATGGGTGAAGCCTTTTCAGATTTGTTAAAATGGAGGTCATCGCTAATCCAAGATGGCCGCCGTCTGAAAATAGCATAAATTCTTAAAAAATCTTCTCATGAACCGCTTGCCGGATTTCGACGAAACTTGGTAGGAATGATCGATGTACATTGCTCTTTGAAAGTTGTTAAAATGGTGACCCCGGGGTCAAAAATGGGCGTGGCCCGTGGGGTCAAATTGTGTTCAAATTTTATTTTTGACCGAATATGGTCATGTCATATATCAAATTGAAGGTATCAATGAGGCGATCACTCTGGTGCATTTTCTGTCGAAATCGGATTGTTATGTCATCCAAGATGGCCGCCGAAAGGTCAAAAGGTCGTTCTTTTATTAGAGATTTCAAAATTCTTCTTCACATGAACCGCTTGGCCCATGGTAGCCAAACTTAAAAGTTATGGTCCATGTGTGAAGCCTTTTCAGATTTGTTAAAATGGAGGTCATCGCTAATCCAAGATGGCCGCCATCTAAAAATAGCATAAATTCTTAAAAAATCTTCTTCTCATGAACCGCTAGCCGGATTTCGGCGAATGATCGATGTACAATGCTCTTTCAAAGTTGTTAAAATGGTGACCCCGGGGTCAAAAATGGGCGTGGCCCGTGGGGTCAAATTTTATTTTTGACCGAATATGGTCATGTTATATATCAAATCGAAGGTATCAATGAGGCGATCACTCTGGTACATTTGTTGTCCAAATCGGATTGTTATGTCATCCAAGATGGCCGCAGAAATGTCAAACGGTCGTTCTTTTATTAGAGATTTCAAAATTCTTCTTCACATGAACCGCTTGGCCCATGGTAGCCAAACTTAAAAGTTATGGTCCATGGGTGAAGCCTTTTCAGATTTGTTAAAATGGAGGTCATCGCTAATCCAAGATGGCCGCCGTCTAAAAATAGCATAAATTCTTAAAAAATCTTCTTCTCATGAACCGCTAGCCGGATTTCGACGAAACTTGGTAGGAATGATCGATGTACATTGCTCTTTGAAAGTTGTTAAAATGGTGACCACGGGGTCAAAAATGGGCGTGGCCCGTGGGGTCAAATTTGGGTCAAACTTTATTTTTGATTGAATATGGTCATGTCATATATCAAATTGAAGGTATCAATGAGGCGATCACTCTGGTGCAATATTTGTCGGAATCGGATGATTATGTCATCTATGATGGCCACCAAAAGGTCCATTTATTCAAGATTTTTAACGTCTTTTTCTCAGGAACCACATGGCCGATGCTGGGTGAAGCATTTTCAGATTTTGTAAAATGAGAGTCATCGCTTAATCCAAGATGACCGCCATCTAAAAATAGCACAATGAATTCAATGTCACATTCTCCTCTGGTGTTCATGGAGTCAGGTGAGCGAATTAGGGCCATCATGGCCCTCTTGTTTTTGTCAGCCAACAAGTTGTGTGTGCATGATCAGACTGGATATACAGGCTGACCTGGGGGCTACACGGTTTTGTGTACTTGCTCCACATGTTTCAGGTATTCTCGTCCGTAGATTCCACCCAACCAATGACGATGAAAAACCACAACGAAGTTCTTCGCTGTTTTGCCATTCTTGGTCAGTATATTCAACAGTGTCCAAATTTACATTAACTTTTTTACCCCTAAATATCCAACATTGGATTGTTGCAAGAGATAAGGATGAATTACTGTCTGTTCCACATTTTGTTGCCGACAAACTTTTGGCTGTTAAACACATTAAATCTAAAAAATATTTAAAAGTAAATATTTTTTTATCAATAAGAAAAAAGTCACCCTCCCCAAAAAATTTTGATGAATATTGATTTTATTGCGAAAAAACAATTTTCCTATGGGAATTTATTTGTGGACCGATTTTCAAAATCTAACTTGTTTTCTTAATTACATCATTTTCAAGCTATCTTGCCAGGATGCGGAGTCCGTTTCCAGAAACAAAAAAATTTGGTAATTGACTCACCATATTAAATTCCCATAGGAAAATCTATTTTCGCAAATTTTTTTTGGGGAGGGTGACTTTTTTGTTAGTGATGAATAAGTACTTTTAAATATTTTTTAGATTTAATGTGTTTAATAGCTAAAAGTTTGTCGGCAGAAAAACGTGGAACAGACAGTAGTCACTGATAGCAAGAAAACTGTCAAGAAATGTACTGTTAACAATGGACAATAGTTCAATACAACAGCATGTTTTAACTTTGAACCTGCATGCCATTTTGATTAGGATCTACACTTGTGTTTGCGAGCTGTGTCACCCCAGATCAGCCTGTGAATTTTTATCAGTGCTTTAAAATGGACCGAGATTTGTGAGATAATCATGCCCTATGACTGGTTCATATCTTTATGCCAGCACAGCAGTGAGTTAACTCAACTGGAGATATTCTGGTCACAATCTTTATAAGGTTATCAACAGCTCTGCTTTGTATTCTTTCATATCATCAGGCTATGACAATTTCAAATATTGTTTCTCAAGATTAGCTAATATGCAAAAAAAGCTATCTCAATAGCAACTGCAGCTTTTGCCAATTTTATTTAGATTTTGTAAAAACATACTCTTCGTCTGATTCCTGTAGCCTATTTCACCAACATTGTAATGTTAATTTTTATTATACAGAATTTATTACATTATCACAGCCACTTTGGCTGTGATAATGTAATAAATTCAGTATAATAATTCTGCATACTTTTAATCATCAAATATATGCAGTCGTTAGTTCTATATGAAATAATGTATTTCAGGAAAAATAAATGATTACTCCCTCAAAGTATACTTTGCTAGATAAGTATACTTTGCAATTTTGATGAAATCGGCTACGTGAATAGTTAAAAATGTGTGGCTGCCATCACATCATGCAGTACCATAATCACCCTAAATATTTGGTCACAATTTATTCTGGGAAACACATTAAATTGTTTCCCACAATAAAGAGTGCTCCAATAGTTATTGTTAGCATTATTGTATTGGTATATTACTATAGGGGTTTTCCAAAACAAATGTTGTCTGAATACTTAGGGTCATTATGGTAAGTATGTTTTGTCTCCAATATTTACTACAGTGCAACCTCTACAATATCCACCCACGGGAAGGCACAAAACTGGCTGTTGTAGAGAGTTGGTTGTTGTAGCAGCGCTCCAGATAAGCTTTGTGTCTAAAGCGTACTATACCCCCTGATTTCAAAATCATTGCATATTTTACTTTTACAAATGGATTATTGATTTTTTTTCTTTACTAAATAGGGAACAAATGATAAAAAAAACATTTACTTATTTGAGCTGCAAAAAGCAAACACTGTTTGCTTTTTGCAGCTCAACTAAGTGAATGTTCAACTTTATTACAGTATTTTCACTACTCAATTTGAAAATCAATGCGTATTTTCACATTGATGTGCGTATGTTGTACTCCCACCTTTGATAATCAATGCGTATTCTGCTAAAATAAGTGCGTAAAATACGCCAATACGCACCTTATCTGGAGCACTGTGTTGTAGGGAGGTTAACTATAGAAGCAATTGTCCATTTGGGATATAAAGTAGTGGCTGTTACAGAGAGGGGTTGTTGTAGACAGGTGGCCGCTGGGGGAGGTACGACTGTACATTAAAATTCACGAACCTGTTTCAGCGCGATCGTTTTCTGGCAAGTTGACAGGTATACTGTTACAGAAGTTGGACCAGAATAACGAGAAGATCAAGATTGGCGTGCTCACCATCTTCAAACATCTCATAAATGCTGCCGGTAATATCGTTGTTTGTTTTGTTGTTTTGATTTTTCACTGCCTACTGATACAGTTTTAATTTAATACTTGTTTAGCGAAACGGACCCCTGGGGCCTTGTTCACTAAACTTTTTAGGACTAAGAAGTTTGTATTAAAGTGAAAATTTAATAAAAGTCTTCGTACAAACAGTTTTATTGTAAGAAGTCTAGTGAAACGGGCCCTAGGCTGCCATTGGTTGCTTGTGGAGAATTCGTGTGGCAACACAGTCAACATTATTTCTAGCTTTGTCCGGCATCATTGGGCATGTGCATTTCCTTTCTTATTCAAACATTTTTTCAACAATTATTACCTATAGGACATCACCTCATGTCATCAAATGATATCAATGTAATGACACTACATAAACAAACTTGTGTTACTTACAATGAACACCTTTCATTTTTCAATAACGATTTTGATAATATTTGGCCACAATGTGTGTCTAGGGATGGTGCTTTGTTTTGCATACAACCTATATCTGACCGCCCAAGGTCAAGTCCACTGAGGACTTGTGTTCGCCGTCTTTGTAAGGCAAATGCGTTGATTTTTGCCTATATTATCAAGGCTGCCAGCGAGGTGATGACATTGCCCTTGTTATCAAGGCTGCCAGCGAGGTGATGACATTGCCCTTGTTATCAAGGCTGCCAGCGAGGTGATGACATTGCCTATGTTATCAAGGCTGCCAGCGAGGTGATGACATTGCCTATGTTATCAAGGCTGCCAGCGAGGTGATGACATTGTCCTTGTTATGTTTATGAGGTGATGACATTGCCCTTGTTATGTTTATTATGCCACAGGCATGTTCTGATATGATTAGACAATTACGTATTATATTCTGGGAAATTGACACCTTTGTCATATAGACCCATGTCATTTTGTTATGTCTCTGTGTTTAACCTGGGGAAAAGCATCTGGCAGCAAATATCATCCATTATTCTGCCATTCTCTTATGATTTGAAACGCTTCCTATAAAAAGAAAAAAAATGTTGTCAAACAGTTTGCTCTAAAGTACGCCAGAACACAGTAAATGCGATGTAGATTTCACAAAATTTCCTGGAGAATGCCCCCGATAACCAGACACCCTCGATACACTCGGTCGATGAACGAGAAATGCTCGTTCTCCGAACCAATGTTAGTGCCTCTGTATTTTTCAGGCTCTGGCTACTTCACTGTTTATGACCGTGTTTGTTGCTCATGATGATGTTGTGTGTTCATGTTTAGGGCCGGCTATGGAGGACAAGAAGGAGGTTGTGATTTCCGGCCTCAAAGGCATAACCATGGAACACAACAATAAGGTATCTGGGTGCCGTTTCGCGAAGCTTCATACGACTAAAATGTTCGTAAGCGCAAGTTTAGTATCGTCTGGAAATTTCAATTGATTGATTTACAGTTATTGTAAATGTAAATCCAATAATTGTTTACAAGAAAACATTGTTAATGTGAAATTTACAAACTATTATAATTTCGCACTGACGAACAGTTTAGTCGTACGAAGTTTAGTGAAACGGCCCCCAACTCGATATTCCAAGATCAAACCTTCAGTAGTGCTTCAACAGTTTCATACTAATGTGTCTCATATTCATTATTCATTTATGTACCAGCATCTCCTCATCAGCTTATATTCTTGTTTGAAGCAAAATGATTTTGGAGCTGGACGCTGACAAGCATTTTTAGTTAATGGTTCATAACCATATAGTGTATCACATCATAGTTTGCAATCTACTACATATAACACACCTCCATCTCCATATCAGTGTTACCAATATTGATTTAAAAAACAAATATTATTACTTCTGTCATTGATGTCAAATATGGGCAAATATTTCAGAAACTTGCAGATCAGTGATTACATGTTGTACGGTTTCAGGTGAAGAAGGTGTTTGCACAGGTTGTCATAGCGATGGGCTACAACAACTACATGGAGCTGGAGGGCGGCAACCAGATGATCGAGTTTATTGTCACCCAGTGTTCCTTACAGGATGAACCTCCGGTACACCACATGTCCGAGTTGTGCTCTGGCTCGGCCAGTCATTGTAATGCTTGAATGTGTGAACATAGATGAGACACGCCATGTGATTTTGTACCTTCGGACATCTGCGTAATTTCATAATTGAAGTCAAAAGTTTCCGCATGTACTCTGAACATTTTGTTAACTTTTGACACCATTGACAGAAAATGTTGTAAATTTTGTGAACGTATTTCATGAAATTATGTACGTGTCCGAAGGTACAAAATTACATGGCGTGTCTCAGATGATGTAGGACCACTAGGGATGTCACATGTCATATACCGGAGCAGTGTTCAGCCTCGGTCAGTCAGTGGTCATTTGTAGCTGTGACTGGAGAAATGGGACTTATGTAATTGTGAACAGTGTAGCTCCTGATCAAATAGTGCATGCCTATACCCTGATAACGATATATATTGCTTGCTTGTCAGAAGCCTAACAGGGGTTTCATTTGTGTAATGGCGAACAGTGCAGATCCTGATCAGCCTGTGCGGATGCACTGGCTGATCTGGATCTACACTGGTTGCAAAACCCCCATTCTCCCGTAATAGTCACATTTTAGTGCTTGAATATGAGAAATAGACGATATAGGACAAATAGGGGTGACACGGTTGTCCTATTAGCGGAATTGGTAACAAACACACTTCTCGCCTATTTGGCCTGGAGTCGATCTTCGGCCAGGGCAGTATGTGAGATGGTATGGTGGTCGCCTGGGGGCCGTTTCACTAAGCTTTGTACGACTAAAATGTTTATAAGTGCAAATTTAGGATCGTCTGGAAATTTCATGGATTTACATTTATTGAGCATAGGCTGCATATGCAGCCTATGCTCAATAAATGTAAACCCAATAATCCAATTACAAGAAAACATTATTAATGTGAAATTTACAGACTATCATAAGTTTGCACTTACAAACATTTTAGTCATTCAAAGTTTAGTGAAAAGGCCCCCAGATCAGTCAACTGAGTTTCCTCCAGGTACTCTTGCTCCCTCCCACATTAAGGACTACCATTATGCTGCCATCTGTGCCAACAAAAGCACTTGTATATTAAGTGCTCTTGCACTTTAATATTCGTAATCGTAAAGTAAAATAAATAAGTTAACATATATTTCAGGATTGACACACCTTGTAACAATGTCTACGATCTTGTTGTGCCAAAATCCAAATTCTCCTCTTGATTTCTGTAGAATGGAACGGAATAGAATAGAATATATTTTATATCCCATCAAACACCATCTCTGGCTTATCAATTACTAAGAACGTGGAAAGAACTGATTGTTGATTCATATTTTCTAAACTTCACGCGATATACAGTTGATGACTTCGGAAAAACATTTATCACGTCAACACAGTGCGTATGTGCCGTGAAACACGGTGCCGTGAAACATTTTTGATATCTTGTCAATACCTAATCACTGCGTATGAATATGTGCGGTGACTGGGGTTATTGTTTTTGCATTTTAAAGCCATTTGTAGGTGTTGACGGGATAAATAGATATTCTTTCCAATTCACGGCACTAACCTACTATTCTCTATATGTATAGGTATGGCAACTGTAGATATTACATTTACTGGCCTTACTGGTACTAGGCAAGCTGTTTATCCACCATTACTTTACTGCAGGGAAAGAAGTCACCTGACCCGGAATATGTGACCAATCAGGCGCTGCGTTTCATGTGTGACAACATCCTAAAGCTTCTCACTAATCGTGTGGAACAGATGGAATCCGTATGTATCACTGCAGCTACTCAAGGATATTACAAAACCCAATCAATAGCTGACAAATAAATTACTGAAAACAAATATTATCATCGTGTTTTTCTCCATATATTAAATTTGTTTAGTAGTTCATTCTTTAACCCTCACAATGTGGAATTAAAGTTTGTTGTCTGCTGTTTATTTTCTATTTTCCTTTTTTTCTCATCAAAAACATGATTTAACAGAACTTAGAATCATTTCCAATAGGCTCTCATCAGGACGTCACTCACTTTTCAAGCCCTGGACTGTATCACACACCTATACATACATGCCCACAATGTGCTATCAGTTACTTTTCATTCCCAGTAGCCGATTTCATCAAAATTGCAAAGTATACTTATATAACAAAGTATACTTTGAGGGAGTAATCATTGATTTTTCCGAAATGCATTATTTCATACAGAACTAACGACTGCATATATTTGATGATTAAAACTATGCAGAATTATTATACTGAATGTATTACATTATCACAGCCAAAATGGCTGTGATAATGTAATAAATTCAGTATAATAAAAATTAATAAATTTATTCTTAGATTGAAAATTGCTCCCTCAAAGTATACTTTGCAATGTTGATGAAATTGGCTACTGGACTGTATCACACACCTATAGATACATTCCCACAATGTGCTATCAGTTACTTTTCATTCCCAGATATTGTGGCCTTTTCTGCTGGAGTTACTGGTGCCGGAGAAGTACATGGACGGTACTGGGGTCGTATGTCGCAGCCTCGCCTGCATCACCAATAGGAAACGCGAGGAGAACGCAGATGACTACGACATCGACTACGAAACACAAGGTACAATAATTCCAGCACAAAAATATTTACACAATAATTCTTAAGAAAACGGAAAATAAACCCATTTTCTTGATGAATTATTTTCAAATGCTGGAATTATAAGGAATGAATGGCCTTTTTGTGGAATTTATCTGGGATATAAACTTGGAAAAGTCGCGGGAATACTGGACGAGGCCTTCCGGCCTTCGTCCAGTATTCCCGCGACTTTTCCAAGTTTATACCCCCGATAAATTCCACAAAAAGGCCATTCATTCCTATAATGAAACCCCTCTAGACCAAACACCCTGTGAGGCCCCTGGTTATAACGGTTACTCTGTAAGTGAATGATATGGACACTACAAGACCTATATGTGCTTTGTAATCAATAATTAATTATGAATGTTCAAAAGTTTGTATGAGCTTCAATACTTGGACACTTGTTACATGTGAGCATTTGGAACACACTCATGCCACCATTAACATGACCGTGACCTTTTTTACCTTCACATTTTTGCAGAAACACATAGCCGTTTTTGTTGGCATCAAAGTGTTTGTACAAGCTTCGTCATCATGGTATAACTTTAATATTACTTAACGGATTGCTTCAATATTTGGACACTTGATATATGTGAGCATTTGGAACAATTTTTATATGATGTCACGTTTGACGTCACACAACGTGAAGTTAAAAAGCGGGAAACAAGTTATTGTCTAGCTATACATGCGCACAGCACGATTCTTTGATTATAATGTAAAATAAATAGACTAAATGTGCATATATATATATATGCCGTCGAAGTGTAATAAATAGGATATTCCATCGTATATGTTTGAATAGCTTGAAATAATTCACTCGTGTACGTCAGCTTCAGCGAAAACTACTTGTTTGCTTCGCTTACTCGTTGTTTACGCAGAAGACGACGTACAATTGTGTATTATTTCACGCTATTCAAACATGTAAGATGGAATATCCTATATGTAATCAAGAATGGACTATGAAACACAAGGTGCTGTGAAACATCTCTAAACTGGACACCGTTGAAGGTCTCCAGGGTGTTGTGTTTAGAAATGCTCTACTGGGAGTCAGGGATATGATCACTCAGACATGTTTGTGTGGTTTGTGTTGGAGCATGGACATATTTTTAGTGATAAAATATGGTTTGACCAATCAGAACTGAAACTATTGTGTCATCTGTTAATTGTAACATAAACCCTTACAATACTGAATTTCTTTTGTCTTCTGCTGTTTTTTCTCTACATTTTTCTCATCAAAAGCATGCATGTGTTGTCAAACCATGTTTGTATACCCCACCACAATAGTGGAGTGGGCATTTAGTGTTACCCTTGTCTGTCCATTCTTTCCCGTGCCATCCGTCCGTCCCGTCCTTCCGTTTGTCCTTCCGTCTGACCGTACTAGCTACAGACCTGACACTTGGTATGTAGCTTCCTTATGATTCGACCCACCTGGGTCATGGATTATCTCCCCCTTTTCAACTTAGAATTTGGCAAGTTTGCCATGTAACTCATAACACTTTTAAACCCTAATAGCTACACATGAAACCTGGTACCGGTGTAATGGTCAGTAATCCCCCCATCCAAAGTCCCCCCGGGGGGGAGTTTGGGCTAGCTTAAATCCCCCCGGGGGGACTTTGGGCCGGCCTGAACTCCCCCCTGGGGGGACTTTCAACTAGTCAACTTCTTCCCCCCCCCACCAGTCTGAAATCCCCCCCACCCCCACCTAATTTATTTTTCCGAACGAAATAAGGAAGAAAAAATTGAGACATAAGTTAACAGTGTAGTATTTATGATTGATATGTCATAAATATATATATATATATTATTTTAGAGTTCAGAGGGGGGGGGGATTATGGGCCGGCCCAAAGTCCCCCCCACCCTGTACTACTTATGATTGTATTGATGATGTATATAAATTTACGATGTACACAACTCGCCTGCACAATAAATATTAGGGGCGGGGGACATTCAGCCAGCTCATATTCCTCCCTCTCGACTCATTACCATGCACAACTCCCCTCCCCCATCTGAACTTGTCACATTGAATACAAATCAGCTGCAAGATAAGTAATTGGGGGGGGGGGACTTTGGGCGGCCCATATTCACCCCCCCCCCCCTCTCAACTACCAACTGGTTACCGCGCACACAAATCAGCTGTTCCATAAGTACTGAGAGGGGGGGGGGGGGGGGGGGGGGGGGGGGGGAACCAAACTATGTTTTGCATTCAACTGGTTACCATACACACCAATCAGCTTCACAATAAGTATTCTATGAACACATTTTCTAGTTATTTAGAAAGAAGACGAAATGTAAAACAAAAACAGACGACAATTTTCGTTCCCGCATTCTAAGGGTTAAAAAAATGAATGTGCTGCGTGAGAGTAAGCCCCATTCTGTTGGTGTGTCCACTATTTGCGTTACTGTGCTGTGACTATGGCCCACCTCACCCCGGGCTCGGTCACCGTCATTGCCATGGATGGGGTGGGAGGCGGGGTGCGGAGTTTGTCTCCGGGCACTCTCTGCCCTCCGTCTGGGGACTTTCCCTAAAGCAGTCAGTGAGATACCAGGATCTCCGTTTGTAGCTTCAGTTGCAAATCTTACAGACAGCACATCACAATGTAGTTTTCTCCTTCTCTGCTTTATATAGGGATATATTTGAGAGAAAATTAAAATCTCTCAAAATGTATTTAAATATAAACAATTATTCATTTGTAATAATAGTATAGCTAGTAAATTGAAGTGTTAAACGATATGTTTTGCATTCCAACATTGAAGCTGACATAAATTGATGCTCCCATGCTTTTTCTGTGGTACACAGTGGTACACAGGCGCTTGGACATGGAATTAATTAATTATTATCTCCCTTTATTTTGGCAGGTGGCACTTTAAAGCAGTAGTTACTTCCCTTACTTTATTTTATAACGACAATTATTCAGTTGTTTTCACAGTGATTCATGTGTGACATAGCTGCAGTTCATGACTAATCTATGAAATATTTATTTATATTCTCATTCCATTTAATGCAATTATCAACATCGGCATGTGAAAAGGGACCTTATAATATTTGCAGCCAGGCTAATTGTTACCATTCCCTCTCAACATTGCAAATGTTTTTAGCGTGTCTTCCGAAGGAAGGGGTGTTTAATCATAATGTGTGACATAGCTGCAGTTCATGACTAATCTATGAAATATTTATTTATATTCTCATTCCATTTAATGCAATTATCAACATCGGCATGTGAAAAGGGACCTTATAATATTTGCAGCCAGGCTAATTGTTACCATTCCCTCTCAACATTGCAAATGTTTTTAGCGTGTCTTCCGAAGGAAGGGGTGTTTAATCATACCCCTGGCTTCATAGTCAGCGTCTATCCGTCCGTCTGTCTGTCAGGACGCAAGATCGGGGTCTTAAGTGGTTGGTGGTGTGGCCTAAGAAAACAATGTAACTTATTCCGTAACCACTTCAGACTATTGTTTTGTTCGTCCTTACGTCTTCAAAATTCGAAAACTTAACGTTGGGGGAAATTTATTATACTTTTTGTTTCCTTTCACCAAATGTTTTGATATTTCACACATGCTTGTCTCTAATGATTCTCTATCATGCTGTGACAAATATCCATAACCGTCATACCCCCACTCCAAGGTCAAGGTCACAATCTTAGTGTGTTCATGAACTTAAAGTTAATTGCTGTTTCCTTTACTGCACTGCTTGATAATTCACACATGCCTTTTTCTCATTATTTTCTATCATGCTGTGACGAATAAACGACCGTCATACCCTCGCTAACTCCAAGGTCAAGGTCACAATCTTAGTGCATTCATACCACATTTACTGACTTTCATAAACATTGTTTGAACTAACCACCACCAGGCGCGCTTTGTTGTCTTCTGACAACTCTGGTGTTGTTTTGTTTTCCATCAACATTTACTGATACTTACACCTAATTTGCTTTTAAACTTTATCACCTACAAGACCGTTTTAAAAAAATGAAAAGAAACTAATCATCTGATTTCTAACATTCCATTGCAGCCAACATTCCAAAGCCGGCAGTCCTAATAGCCAGACTAATGGTAAGTGAGATAAGTTTTATGTAATTCTTAGTATAATTCCTGCTAGTTATGGAAACACAACTTATTCCCATGCTGTTTGGGCACAGGGCAATTTGTCATTTACTGTCTGTTCCACGTTTTGCTGCCGATGAACATTTGGCCATTAAATACATTAAATCTAAAAGATATTTAAAAGTAAGTACTTTTTCATCAATAGCAAAAAAGTCTCCCTCCCCAAAAAAAATTATTCGATGGGATATATTTTATTGCACAAAAAAGATTTTCCTATGGGAATTTAACATGGGGAGTCAATTTCTAAAATTTTTCGTTTTTTGATCCTGAAGGATCAAAAAACGAAACATTTTGGAAATTGACTCCAAAACCTGGCGAGATAGCTTGAAAATGATGTAACTAAGAAAACAAAAGTTAGATTTTGAAAATTTGTCCACAAATAAAATCTATTTTTAGCCCCCATGTTAAATTCCCGTAGGAAAATCATTTTTTCGCAATAAAATCAATATTTGATGGAATTTCATGAAATAATTTTTTTTGGGAAGGGTGACTTTTGTTATTGATAAAAAAGAACTTACTTTTAAATATTTTTTAGATTTAATGTGTTTAATAGCCAAAAGTTTGTCGGCAGCAAAACGTGGAACAGACAGTAGGTTACCGCATTAACCCTAAAGATTCGGACACAATATATTCTGGGAAACCTACATTAATATATGGTTTCTCACAGCAAAGAATGTCCAAATATTTACGTTATAATGGTTGTACATGTACTCGTTTATCACAATAACAATGTATTTGGATACAATTTGTTTTGGGAAACACCTTCCGAAAACAAATGGTGTCCGAATATTTAGTGTTATTAGAGTATTGCATTTTTATTCATTGAACAATCTGTCTCATGGCTTGGGTATAAAGCCAAAATAAAAACAATCCGAGCTTGTTTCCAAAACAGCACGGTACAGCAACCTGTTGCTTGGCTATACCCAACCAGATTCAGACTTAGCCAACCGAAGGGATGGGTTGTGACCAAGGGGTTAGAACACCTGACTTCCAATCCAGAGGTTGTTGGTTAAAAACTTGCATAGGCGTCAAAAAAAACTTCCATAGTAATTCCACCCTACTGGTCTTTCAGATGAGACTTGAAACGAGATTCCATTCCTAAAGGACCTTAGCTGTTGCTGGGACATTAAACCCATTCACTTTCACTTAACCAATCAAACTACTAAATGTTGAATGTAAATTTCATTAACATGCTTCTAATCACAGGCCATGGCGCTTACCTGAGACAGAATGTTATATAATTAGAAACAAGAAATGCGTCTGTCGAACACGGATGCCACCTGCAGCATATTTGAGAAACTGTGACAAAGTGGTTAACCGAAAAGTGTGATGGACGGATGGACGGACAGACGGACGTTCTTACATTACTATACTTATGTGGCTTATCACATGTTAAATATTAGCCACATAAAACGATTTTTAGCCACATAAAACGATATTTTAGGTGGCTAATTGTAACCAACCCTATCCTTTACTAAGTCCTTAACCCTGTGTAAGGCCATTATTACTTAATGTGTTCTGCCACATAAAAGTTTTTACTAATTTTTTGTGGTCCAATAGTACCCTATTGTCCCATAGGTAAACACAGTTTGTGCCCGGATGGATGTGCCGACGACGGACGGACGGACGGACGTTCTTACATTAGGGTACTTATGTGGCTTATCACATGTTAAATACTAGCCACATAAAACGATTTTTAGCCACATAAAACGATTTTTTAGGTGGCTAATTGTAACCAACCCTATCCTTTAACAAGTCCATAACCCTGTGGGGCTAGCCACATAAGTACCCTAATGTGTGCCCGGACGGACGGACGGACAGACAGACGGACGGTCCAAACACTATGCCACCCGTTTCTTCGAAACCCGGTGGCATAAAAACACACAGGGCTCCAGATAAGGAATTAGTAATTGAGTATTGTCACTCCATCATTTCTGAAGCAATTGGGTATTTCAAAATGTTAATTGTGTAAAATAGAATTACACTACTGTTTACACATCAGCAGACCGCACTTATTGAATAGTTTGTTTCTAAATGAAAACACATCTTGGTATTTCATTAGAATTGTCTCCTTGGGAGACAATTCTAATGAAATACCAAGATGTGTTTTCATGGAAAAATAAGAGAATATGCTATATTTGTGGTCTGTTTATTGTTTTCTGTAGCATGATAAAGATACCACAAATTTTTCATTGCTTTTTGATACTCACTACTTCTGATTTCAATTGGGTTTTTGGCAATTTTAATTGGGTATTTACGTAAATATGCACCTTATCTGCAGCTCTGAACACATGTCTTATATGTGGCTCTGCCTGGAGAAATGGGGCTTATGTTCTTGGTTTTGTTCTCGTTCTTGGTCAAATATTACACTCCTGTAGCCTGATAACAATCTATATTGCTTGTTAGAAACATGACGTGGTGTTTTGTTGATGGAATTGCAAAGTGAGCAGACTGCGGATAGACAGGTTTAGAGCTCCAGATAAGCTGCGTATTTGCTTAAATACCCAATTAAAATTGCCAAAAACCCAATTGAAATTAGAAGTAGCGAGTATCAAAAAGCAATAAAAAATGTCTGTACCTTTATCATGCTGCAGAAAACAATAAACAGACCACAAATATATCATAATTTGCTTATTTTCCATGAAAACACATCTTGGTATTTCATTAGAATTGTCTCCAAGGAGACAATTCTAATGAAATGCCAAGAACATGTTTTCATTTCGAAGCAAACTATTCAATAATTGCTGTCTGATGATGTATAAACAGTAGTGTGATTTTATTTTACCCAATTAAAATTTTAAAATACCGAATTGCTTCAGAAATGATGGAGTGACAATACTCAATTACTAATTCCTTATCTGAAGCTCTGAGGTTGATCCGGATTTACACTGGTCACAAAACACATGAGCCCCATTTCTCCAGTTACAGCCACATATGCACCTTAATATTCAAGGTGTATGATCACGTGGTACTAACAACAACAACAAGTACCGATTCAAAGTACGGATTCTTTTATAGTGTCCTTATTATGTAACGGATTTTGATGAAATATGGCGCATCAAACGAGTCTTGTTAAGCTGCATTTGGTGGTCTCTGTATTTTCGCCCAAACTTCTGTCGTTTCTGTGAAGAATCGATTTCCGTGTCTCTGACACGGAAATCGATTCTTCGCAAAAACGACATAAGTCTGTGCCAAACTCCATAGACCACCAAATGCAGCTCATGAATACTGCGCCATATTTCATCAAAATCCGTTGCATGTTAAGGAAAATATCAAATAATACTTACTTTGTGTGGGCGACATTGTTGTTGTTGTAACCATGTGATCATGCACCTTGGTATTGGAGCATTGAGATGAAAGCAAAAGCTGCTATATATTACCTTGTTCCATGATGCTTGTAGGTGCTGGCCGGTTACCCTAACAATGGACGTAACCGTGGCATCCACGTGTTGAACCTGATGAAGGGGCTGTCCCCGAACCTTCACGAAGGACTCGTTGACCTCTGGGATACGGTCATACCGAAACTGATACAGTACCTCGACGGTAGGTTATACACCTTTGTTATTTCCCCACTTTCATTGGGGGTGAGGATTAGTATAGAGATTTGCCCTTGTCTGTCCATCCGTGCATCCAAATTTGTGTCGTGCATATCTCCAAAAGTATTTGACTTGCAGAAATGTCAATTAGTAAGTTGCGCACCTTTAATTTTGTTTTTATTTTCACACTGTGAAGGTGGAGTTATGGCTCTTGACTTAATCAATTTGCATATCTCCAAAAGTATACGACCAGGAGACAGAAATGTTAATTAGCATGTGTATTTGTGCACCTGACATTTTGTTTTTATTTTTTCCCTGTGAATATTGAGTTATGACCCTTGATTTAGTCAATTTGGCCATTATGAAGTTTGGTGTTGTGCATTTAGTAAGTATTTATACCCCCACAAACCAAGTTTAGTGGGGGCTTTTTGGAGACAGCTTGTCGGTGGGTCGGTCGGACTGTCAAATAATTTGCCATAAATATTTGTCATGATGAGATGATGTGTCGCGTTCAACACCCACATACGTCCAAGATCAAGGTCACTTAGAGGTCAAATTTTGTATGGGTTTTCAAATTCTCACAAGTGGGTGGTTGTCGGGCGAATGAGACGGCGTAACTTAACAGTATGGGTTCCTCCTTATATGAATCACGATTTGCCTGGTTTGGCCCTCAGGTACGTTTTTATCTTTGGCTCTTTAGTTACCTGGGAGTTGAATTGGGTTATTGCCCATTATAAAAGTAGTAAGATTATTACTGATCCTGCTGCTTTTGGGAGGGTCCAAGTGATTCTGGTGTGGCGAGGACCTGGCATCAGATCAGGATTATTCTGATTTCAGGGCTGAATATATAGTTTTGTTATTGTAAATATGCAGTTCTGATTTTGGGATTTTCCCCCCATTTGTACATGTACTTGAACATGCACATGTGCTTGTACAGGTAATATATGGGATTTAGTACTAAACCCATTGACCCGGCCTTAAATGACCTTAGCTGTTGATAGGCCATTAAACCCAAACAAACAAACAAACACAAATTCTCACAGGGCGAAAAAATGTGCACTGGCTTCAAACTTGGAACTCTTTGTCTACCGTGCCATCGCTCTAACCGACTGAGCTAGCCGGGCACCTTTTGCCCAATGTGAGTTACATACATACCGTGACATACTTTCCCGCAAAATTGCAATTCGTCCCAAAATTTCTGTCCGCCCGTCGGTCCGAAATCTGTGTTAAAGTTTTTAAATACCTTATATCTCTGCAGTCCTAAGTCACATTGACTTGAAACTTCATATGCTTATTAGTCATGATCCATATATTCATGCTGTATCCCACTCATGCGGCCCCTGTGCCCAAGGTCAAGGTCAAATGACTTAGAAGTTTGCGTTCCGAAATCTGCGTTAAAGTTTTTAAATACCTTATATCTCTGCAGTCCTAAGTCACATTGACTTGAAACTTCATATGCTTATTAGTCATGATCCATATATTCATGCTGTATCCCACTCATGCGGCCCCTGTGCCCAAGGTCAAGGTCAAATGACTTAGAAGTTTGCGTTCCGAAATCTGCGTTAAAGTTTTTAAATACCTTATATCTCTGCAGTCCTAAGTCACATTGACTTGAAACTTCATATGCTTATTAGTCATCATCCATATATTCATTCTGTGTCCCACTCATGTGGCCCCTGTGCCCCTATGTCAAGGTCAAATGACTTAGAAGTTTGCGTTAAAGTTTCTGTCAAAATTTGCATTAAAGTTTTCACATACCTACTATCTCTGTAACCGTAAGTCAGATTTGCTTGAAACTTTGTATGCTTATTGGGCATCAAACTTCAAATAAATACACTCTGAGACCATCAAATGCCTCGGCGGGCTCGACATGATGGGCGCGGCCATCCTCGTTATGGGACAGAGATCTACATTGTGGTTGATCTCTAGAGTATATATCAGACAAGGTCCCAAGTCGAGTGCCAAATGTCACAGGGCGAGAAAAATGCACACCGGCCCGGGGCTCGAACCCGGGACCTGGTTTACCGTACCATCGCTCTAACCGACTGGGCTAACCGGGCATGAATACACACGACATACCCATCGTGAGTTACATACATACCATGACAAAATAATTTCCCACAAATATTGGCCATGATGAGATGATGTGTCGCGTTCAATACCCATGTGTCTATGGCAAGGGCAAGGCCACTTTAGAGGTCAAAGGTCAAATTTTGTTTCTGTGTGCTATATCTTCTAGACCGTTTAATAGATATTTTGAAATAACTTGCCACAACTGTTTGTCATGATGAGACGAAGTGTCGCGTTCAATACAGATTTGTCTATGTCCAAGGTCAATGTCACTTAGAGGTCAAAGGTTAAATTTTGTTTCCGCTCCATATCTTTTAAACCGATGAATGGATTTTAAAATACTTGCCACAATGTTTGCCATGATGAGACGATGTGTTGCTTTCAATACCCATGTGCCTAGGTCAAGGTCAAAATCACACTTAGCCACAGAGGGGTCAACATTATATGGTTGAGTCGATGCGAAGGCCTAAAAAAAAGTATGTTTGTTTCCGGTTACCCGACCCCACCTAGATTTTACCGCTGACCCTAAACATTTTAATGAAAAAAAATAAAAATCATGTTATGTTGATTTAAATATGTTTCACGTCAACATAGTTGTTTAGCATACATTATATAAACTTAAATAGTTAGCCATGATAATTACCATTCTACACTAGTTAGCCATGATAATTACCATTCTAAATTAGTTAGCCATGATAATTACCATTCTAAATTAGTTAGCCATGATAATTACCATTCTAAATTAGTTAGCCATGATATTTACCATACTAAATTCGTTAGCCATGATAATTACCAAGTCTAAATTAGTTTAGCCATGATGAATTAACCATTGCTAAACTAGTTAGCCCATGATAATTTACCATTCTAATTAGTTAGCCCCTGATAATTACCACTTCTAAATTAGTTCGCCATGATATTTACTCATTCTAAACTAGTTGCCATGATTATTGACCATTCTAATATTAGTTATGATCCATTCAAATTAGTTAGCCATGATAATTACCATTCTAAATTAGTTAGCCATGATAATTACCATAAATTTGTTAGCCATGATAATTACCATTCTAAATTGGGATCTGTAGCCGATTTCACCAACATTGCAAAGTATACTTTTCTAGCAAAGTATACTTTGAGGGAGTAATCATTTATTTTTCCTGAAATGCATATAGAACTAACAACTGCATATATTTGATGATTAAAAGTATGCAGAATCATTATACTGTATTTATTACATTATCATGTTTCAAATGAAAATGCGCAGAACACTAAAAATCAACAAACTCAGTTTGTCTGGTTTCAGACCCAGAAAAGCAGGAGAACTGGTCACAGAAGAGCTGGGAGGATTTATTGTTGAAGATGTTGTCCAAGTCGCTGGACGTCGTTGACCATGAGGAGTGGATCGCGGAGCTCGGCGAGGCATTTGGCTCCCACATAGTCCTGTACAATAGGTACCCCGAGGAAAAGGTGGGTGCTGTTAAGACTTACTGTCCTTTCCACGTTTTTCTGGCAACAAACTTTTGGCTATTAAACACATTAAATATAAAAAATAGTTAAAAGTAAGTAGTTTTTTATCAATAACAAAAGAGTCACCCTCCCCAAAAACATTTTTGATGGAATTTGATTTAATTGCGAAAAAACGATTTTCCTATGGGAATTTAACATGGGGGCTAAACAAATAATTTTTTTATTTGTGGACCGATTTTCAAAATCTAACTTTTGTTTTCTTAAGTTACAGCATTTTCAAGCTATCTCGCCAGGTTTCGGAGTCAATTTCCAAAAGTTTTGGAAATTGACTCCCCATGTTAAATTCCCATAGGAAAATCGTTTTTTCATTATGAAAACGTACTTACTTTTAAATATTTTTTAGATTTAATGTGTTTAATGGCCAAAAGTTCGTCGGCAGCAAAACATAGAACAGACAGTAGTGATATGTGGCTGTGACTGTAGCCGATTTCACCAACATTGCAAAGTATACTTTTCTAGCAAAGTATACTTTGAGGGAGTAATCATTTATTTTTCCTGAAATGCATTATTTCATATAGAACTAACGGCTGCATATATTTGATGATTAAAACTATGCAGAATTATTATACTGAATTTATTACATTATCACAGCCAAAATGGCTGTGATAACGTAATAAATTCAGTATAATAAAAAATAATAAATTTATCCTAAAATTGAAAATTTCTCCCTCAAAGTATACTTTGCTAGAAAAGTATACTTTGCAATGTTGGTGAAATAGGCAACTGGAGAAATGGGGCTTATGGGATTTGTGACCAGTGTTGGGATGGGTTGTGGCATAGGGGTCAGAACAACTCGCTTCCAAGCCGGAGGTTGTGGGTTCAAACCTCACTTTATGCACCAAAAATACTTTCCATAGTATTTCCATTCCGCTTAGCTGTTGCTGCGACATTAAACCCATTTACTTTCACTGTCTGTTGCTGGGACGTACGACCCATTCACTTTCACTTTGAAGTTGAGGCCCCGTCTCTATACGACCTTAGCTGTTGCTGGGACATTAAACCCATTCACTTGCACTTTTTGTGACCAGTGTAGCTCCTGATAAAGTAGCACACTCCTGTAGCCCGGTAACGATGTGTATTGTTTGTTAGAAGCATGTCGGGTGTTTTATTGATGGAATGGCGAACATTGTAGATCCTGGTCAGACTGCAGATGCACAGGCTGATCTGGATCTACACTGGTCGCAGAACTCATAAGCCCTATTTCTCCAGTCACAGTCACATGTTTTTGTTAACCCTTACATTTATTGTTGATTTTCAATTTTTCTCATCCAAAACATGATTTGACAGCACTTTAGAATCATTTCCAATGAAAATGCTGCCAAACCATGTTTTTATTGAGAGAACAGACAGAAATAACAGCAGACATCAATTTTCGGTTCCCACATTCTAAGAGTTAAAATACCATATAAACACATTCAGAAATTGAGCCTTCAATTTGCTAGGCTAAAAGTGATATCGAAATCTGCAAAGTACTATGCAAATGTTGGTAACAAATGTAGTTAAAAGCCGCTGTTGCTAACTTGCTACTTACTTGTTTTGTAAGTTTTTAAGTCTGACACATCATTAAAAAATGTGACAAACTGGAATGTAACGCTTTTATCACATCATTATAGACTGCCATTTCTTCATTTATGGGATTATTTTTTTGTTTTAACCCTTCCTACGCTGAATTAAATGTTGTCGTCTGCTGAAAATGTTTTATTTTCAATATTTCTCGACAAAAACCGGGTTTTGACAGCACATGAGAATCGTCTCCAATGGAGACGATTCTCATGTGCTGTCAAAACCAGTTTTTTAAGAATTAAAGCAAAAATGCAAAACAGCAGACGGCAATTTCCGTCAACAGCGTAGGAAGGGTTAAAAGACGATGAAACTGTAACTGGCACACTTCTGAAAGTGTGTTCATACTCACTGACAAAAAAGCCATACAGCCCTGTAATAGTAGCTTATGTAGTAAACTGGATATCATAAGTGGGTGACATTTACATGGAAAATTTGGGATGGCGGCCTGCTTTTATTCTGCAATTTCCTTTGCCATTTATGGAAAACTTCAGATTTATTTTATACGTCAATATTTCAGGACTGTATGGTTTCCTTCGTCTGTGTGTTTATAAAGTATATACACCAAAATAAAAGACATGTATGAGGTAGCTGGCTCATTTTAACATCCATCAGTTACTGATTGCTTCAGAGCTCCAGATACGTTTTATATCTATAAAATAATATTATACCCCGAGATTTCAAATTCAATGCGTATTTTACTTTTACAAATGTAGTATTGATATTTTTCCTTATTAAATAAGGAACAAACGATAAAAAAAATAAAACATATTTAAAAATTCACTTATTTGAGCTGCAAGCTTTTTGCAGCTGAACTAAGTAAATTTTAACTTTATTATGCATATTTTCACATTGGTGTGAGTATTTTGCACTGACACTTTTGATAATCAGTGCATAGTCTGCCAAAAATACGCCAATACGCACCTTATCTGGAGCTCTGCTGCTTGTTTTCGATTAGAACATGCTGTACAAGTGTATCGGTGTGGTGATGAGGAAGTCGACCAAGAAGGACTTTGTCAACAAGATGTTGGACCTGGTGTTCAGCACGGTGAAGCACACCGACCAGACAGAACGCGAGGTAGGGATAACATACCCAAATAATCCGTAGCCAACTTCATCAACTCCACAAAGTATTGTGAAACCTCTCTAAACCAGACACTAAGGCAACCTCTGTGATCTTATTTCTAATGAGTTTCTTGATCATATATCTCAGATGTTAATGTATGTTCATGATTACAAATCACGCCACTACATTTCAAAATGGTCATATGTCTGATTTTCAGTAGAACCTCTCTAAACCGGACCCCCTGGGTACATCCCAGGTTGTCTGGTTTAGAGAGGTTTCACAATGTACACATTGATTTCAAGTACACTTGCAGGCCCGTACGCAGGAATTCCTTTAGGGGGGGTGCGTTATCGACGGCGCGAACGGCTAAACATTGTTTTTGCACACCCACGGACAGACCTCGGCAGATTAACCCTTTCACCCCTAAGTAACTGGAATGGATTTTGATTTGTTAAGTTTGCAACCAATTTTTTGTTCTCAAAATTATGAAAATTAATTGCAAAAAGTGCAGATCCAGATCATTACGAGCCGGCTCATCTGGATCTACACTGTTTGCCAATACCACTATGCAGGCCTGCGGGTTAAGAGTGAAAGGGTTAAGGGGGTGCGTACGCACCCGTCACACCCCCTCTGCGTACGGGTCTGACTTGGCCAACTGTGGTTCGTGTGCATAGTATACTTTTGTTTCTGGAGATTATCTATTTCATATACTGTTTTCAAAGTGCACTAACATTATGTAAATTTCTCATGTGTTTTTCACGATGTCTACTTTCTTTCAGGAGTTGATAAAATAATTTACTGGTATGCAAAGCTGCTTAATTCTTAGAATGGACTACAATAGCCCCTCATTGTAAAATTGGCAAACAGTGTAGATTCAGATGAGCCGGCTCGTGACGAGCCGTCTCATCAGTATCTGCACTTTTTATGCCACCGGGTTTCGAAGAAACGGGTGGCATATAGTGTTTGGACCGTCCGTCTGTCCGTCTGTCCGTCTGTCTGTCTGTCCGTCCGTCACACTTTTCGGTTAACCACTTTGTCACAGTTTCTCAAACTGGCCATAGCATCTACATAAGTTGCTTAATCGCTTCAATACTTCAACACTTCATTCATTGGTATGTGTGCCACACCTGCCTTTTCATAATTTATATGACCTTCGCCTTTTGACCTTCACCAGGTTACTTAAATGACTTAACAATTTTGGTTAACCAGTTCGTCACAGTTTCTCAAACTGGCCATATGATCTACATAAGTTGCTTAATTGCTTCAATAGTTCAATACTTTATTTGTTTGCATGTATGCTACACCTGCTTTGCCAACACTAATATCTTCTTCGCCTTTTCACCTTCACAGGGCTACTGAAGACTTAACAATTTTGGTTAACCAGTTCGTCACAGTTTCTCAAACTGGCCATATCATCTACATAAGTTGCGTAATCGCTTTAATATTTGAATATTTCATTCATTTGCATGTATGGCTACACCTGCCTTCCCATAACTAATATCCTTTTCATATTCCCAGGTTTCCTGAAATCACCTACTTATCCAGATTCAAAAGTTTCTTTAACAAGTTTATCAAACTACCCATACATGTACATAAGTTAAATAATTATGCCACCGGGTTTCGAAGAAACGGGTGGCATATAGTGTTTGGACCGTCCGTCCGTCTCCGTCTGTCCATCTGTCCATCCGTCCGTCACACTTTTCGGTTAACCACTTTGTCACAGTTTCTCAAATATGCTGCAGGTGGCATACGCGTTCGACAGACGCAGTTCTTGTTGCAATTCATTTTTCATTTTTTCATAAATGGACTAGTCTGAACATTATTTTGTGACAATTGGATTGGTTGAAAAGTCACAATTTTGAAAAAATGTTCTTTTCAATTTCTAGATAATCATCAGGCTTTCTGAAAAATCCAGAATGATTTCCCATGTCTGATAATTAACCCTACAAAATAAGTCAAACATTTGTGCACAATCCAGAAAACACTCGCCTTATCCAAACTTTACTATCTAATCTTTTCAGGGTGTGATATCACGTGGTTTCCAAATGGCCTGTCATCATGTTTTTAGATTTGTTTACAGTAAAAAATAGATTTGTTTAATATCATTCTAACGGAATGACATATTTTTATGAAACATAGTGCAGCAAGTGCGGAACAGGTTAGTTTATTGTGCAATTTGCTTTCATCTTCTCCAACTGTCTGTTCCACGTTTTGCTGCCGACGAACTTTTGGCTATTACCTAGACACATTAAATCTAAAAAATATTTAAAAGTAAGTACTTTTTTATCAATAACAAAAAAGTCACCCTCCCCAAACAAAATTATTTCATGAAATTCCATCAAATATTGATTTTATTGCGAAAAAATGATTTTCCTATGGGAATTTAGCATGGGGGCTAAAAATAGATTTGTTTAAATATATTTTGATTTGTGGACCGATTTTCAAAATCTAACTTTTGTTTTCCTAATTACATCATTTTCAAGCTATCTCGCCAGGTTTCGGAGTCAATTTCCAAATTTTTTTGTTTCTTGATCTTCAGGATCAAAAAACAAAAAAATTTGGAAATTGACTCCCCATGTTAAATTCCCATAGGAAAATCGTTTTTTCGCAATAAAATCAATATTTGATTGAATTTCATGAAATAATATTTTTGGGGAGGGTGACTTTTTTGTCATTGATGAAAAAGTACTTACTTTTAAATATTTTTTAGATTTAATGTGTTTAATGGCCAAATGTTCGTTGGCAGCAAAACGTGGAACAGACAGTAATTCTGTTGTTATGACGAAGAATCGGTTACCATCAATGTTAATAGAAATCTAGAGCAAGTGAATGTAACAAATAAATGATACTCGATTCTTCGGGCTGTGCCGTGTATCATGTTTGATGCGTGTATTGTTGCAGCTGTAGCCTGTGTCTTCATGTCCGTGAGTGTGTGTGTTGCAGGGCTGTGCCGTGTCTCATGTGTGATGTGTGTGTTGCAGGGCTGTGCCGTGTCTCATGTGTGATGTGTGTATTGCAGGGCTGTGCCGTGTCTCATGTGTGATGTGTGTATTACAGGGCTGTGCCGTGTCTCATGTGTGATGTGTGTGTTGCAGGGCTGTGCCGTGTCTCATGTGTGATGTGTGTATTGCAGGGCTGTGCCGTGTCTCATGTGTGATGTCTCATGTGTGATGTGTGTATTGCAGGGCTGTGCCATGTCTCATGTGTGATGTGTGTGTTGCAGGGCTGTGCCGTGTCTCATGTGTGATGCATGTATTGCAGGGCTGTGCCGTGTCTCATGTGTGATGTGTGTGTTGCAGGGCTGTGCCATGTCTCATGTGTGATGTGTGTGTTGCAGGGCTGTGCCGTGTCTCATGTGTGATGCGTGTATTGCAGGGCTGTGCCGTATCTCATGTGTGATGTGTGTATTGCAGGGCTGTGCCGTGTCTCATGTGTGATGTGTGTATTGCAGGGCTGTGCCGTGTCTCTGGGCTTCTGTGCGACGTCCCACCTGGACGCCGTACTCACCAAGCTAGAGGCGGTCAGTAAGACGGACCTCGTCAAGAAGTCCTCGGGAATTCTCGGCTTTATGAAGGTTGGTATAATCATCAGTGTGTCTTACATGGGCCTTTTGTATGTACATGTAGTCGCCACCCTGTCCATCTGTTCATTGGTCTGTCCGAGATTTGCGTTTAAAGTTTTCGTACTAGCTCTGTTAATGTAAGTCGGATTGGCTTGATACTTCATAATTGTGGCTGTGACTGGGGCTTATGGTTTGTGCTACCAGTATAGATCCAGATCAGCCTGTTCATCCACACAGTGTGATCAGGATCTGTACTGTTCACCATTCCATCAATGAAACATCCGTCATGGTTCTAACAAGCAATGTACATGTAGATCATTATCAGGCTACAGGAGGGTACTATTTATCAGGAGCTACACAGGTCACATGTCCCGTAAGCTCCATTTCTCCAGTCACCGTCGCGTTTCATGTTTTCCAATATTGATCATGTTTTGAATCATACTCTGGTCATATGAAACCATTACATATTAAACCATTGCAGTACTGTTTCTTAGGAGAAATTGAGCCTTCACATTAAGCAGGGCATGTGTTTCATTGGCAGTATGGTGATCGGTGTAGATCTTGATCGCAAATGGTCGCAAATGCCATAAGCCCCATTTCTTCAGTCACAGCGATATATGGATTTGTTTTTGAATGGGTATACCAGCCTATTCAGTCAGTCAATCAATCTGTCAATCTTACTATACCTTACACCGTACACAAATGGTACAGAATATCTATATACCAGTCCTATATATATATATATATAGGTCACCAAGCTTTGAAAGTTACAAGTAACTTCTATGGAAGCGTCCAGGTGCGAATGCTAAAATATATTTATCTTCTAATTAGGATATACTAACTCCTAATTAGGAGTTACTATCTCCTAATTATGACTTAGTATTTCCTAATTAGGACTTAGTATCTCCTAGTTAGGACTAAGTAGTATCTCCTAATTAGGAGATATGACATTTTTTAGCATTGACACATATATTAAGTCCTAATTAGGAGATACTAAATCTTAATTAGGAGATAGTAAGTCCTAATTAGGAGATATTAATGCCTAATTAGGAGATACAGGAGATACTATCTCCTTAATTAGGAGTTAGATAAAAATATTTTAGCATTGCCACCAGGACGCTTCCATAAACTTCCCTTAGAGACATCCTTGACATTAAAATTGGCGGAATTTGTCAGTTTGACTTCATGTTGCTTCGTTTAGACCAAGCGTCACACCAACAATGTCCATCAATTCTAACACTGAAGATGCCCCGGAAGTAATACTAAATGAAATTACTTGTGACTTTCCCAGTTCGGTAACCTATTTATAAGGCCAGTGTATAGGACAATGAAATGACTATTGCTGTCCCATATATCAGCAGGACAAGTCGGACGTGGACGTGGAGCGGGTCAAGGCCACACTGATGTTGTGCTACGGCTTCGTGGCGCTGTACTCCCCTCCCAGTCTCATCATATCCCGCATGGAGGCCACTATACTGCGCTCACTCACCCCACACTTCGCCAATGTCAAGGTAACTCAACACCCAGTCTCATTATAACTTGCTTAATTGCATTTATAACCGTCATGCCATGTTGATGATTTGTTAAGTTTGTTTGACATCATTAATCTCCACGACATTGTAAATAACGGCATGCTATCCGCTGGCAATGTCGCTGTTCCATGAATTGCTCCACAATGACGTAGAGGAAGAACATTCTTAATTTTCAATATTTCATTTGTTGCTTTGTTAAAACTATTAGAAATTGCAATGCATATAAACTGATGGGCTGCTGCGTTTACTGTGGTATTTAAAACTGTTTAAAATTTGCACCACTTTAACCCTTAGAATGCGGGAACCGAAAATAGTCGTCTGCTGATAATTCATATTTTGTCTTTTCTCTCAGTAAAAACATGGTTTGGCAGCATTTTATTGGAAATGATTCTAAAGTGCTGCCAAACCAAGTTTTTGATGAGAAAAATGGAAAAATAAAAAATATTCAGCAAATGACACAAATTGTAAGGGTTAAGCATTGTAAGGGTTAAACAAACAAAAAATCGCTTGAGACACAGCCCATAGATATTCTTAATTATACCCCCCACAACGAGTTATGGGGGGGTATACTGGAGTCAGGTTGTCCGTCCGTCCGTCCGTCCGTCTGTCCGTCCGTCCGTAAACTTAACATCAGAGAAATATTGTTATAACTCTATTTCCTTCATCTAAAATGCTTAATATTTCACACTTGCTTTTCTGTAAGGCTCTACTACCATGCTGTGCCAAATCCATGACCGTCCAACCCCCGCTGATCCCAACGTCAAGGTCAAATACTTAGTCTCTTTACAAAACTTAACATCAGAGAAATATTGTTATAACTTCTATTTCCTTCATCCAAAATGCTTAATATTTCACACATGCATTCCTGTAAGACTCTACTACCATGTTGTGGCAAATCCACGACCGTCCAACCCCCGCTGATCCCAAGGACAAGATCAAATACTTTGTCTCTTTACAAAACTTAACATCAGAGAAAAATGTTATAACTTCTATTTCTTTCATCGAAAAGTTCTTAATATTTCAATTTTCATGCATGCATTCCGCTAAGGCTCTACTATCATGCTGTGATAAATCCCCGCTGATC
Organism: Conchocele bisecta; assembly: GCA_029237695.1. Lineage (NCBI taxonomy): Eukaryota > Metazoa > Mollusca > Bivalvia > Lucinida > Thyasiridae > Conchocele > Conchocele bisecta. Next base: position 14,445,865 of record CM055265.1, read on the forward strand.
TCGAGGTCAAGGTCACATACTTAGTCTCTTTACAAAACTTAACATCAGAGAAATCGGTTATAACTTCTATTTCCATGCTCGGATGTGCTTCACATTTCACACACGCATTGCTCCAATGGACCTCTACCACTCTGTGACAAATGCACGTTCGTGCCACCCCCGCTAAGCCCAGAGTCAAGGTCACAAGCCCACACACTTGGATTTTTTTTAAAAATTATTTCGGGGTACTGGGCCCACGCGGGGGGTATTTCGTAAGCCTCTCTTACTGACCAATCTAGTTGTATTCTGATTACATGGTCATTGTGGTCTGTCCATCTCTGTTGTGGCTTGTGTCAGGATGCGAGTGTGAAGCAGAACCTGATCCGCACGGTGGACCAGATTGGGCAGGCTCTACACCCGAACCACCTGGGCAGTGTCTACAACTTCTCCAACCGCACGGACTTCCTCACACACATGCAGGTATGAGGGTCATCTAAGTAGTACCATATTTCTTTCCATTACTATGAAATGTCAATATTTACAATCACGTAACACAAATTGCAACTGTCTGACACTGTCACCTTCATTTTGACGTCATCTACGCGGATGTTTTCTCCAACAAAATTCCAACATTCACGCATTAAAATTGGAACGTTAAGATAGTAGTTGATTTTCTTTCCACGTTGCAGGAAGTTTATAGCAACATCATCCTATATTGTGTATTATGTTACTAAGTAGGTGTTACGTTTCCAGAACAGACAAGATAGGTTTTAAGCCACAGTAACGCCACAGTAACGGTAGATCGTGACATCATAATTGACATTATATGGCGGCTAAATGCTATCTCATCATATAATGAGAATAGTTTGAGGCCGCCTGACTATGACCTATCAGTAAGCTAAAATAGAAGATGAATGGAATAATAGTTTCATATATAGGAGACATAGAATCTGTGTGTCCGCTCAGAGGTGACATATATGTAATGGTTGTATAGCAACGGGGATTCCTAGGTTGCCAACTCTTTGGAAATAAGTGATCATGCGCAGGAGAGATCACAGTGATTATTCACATTATTTCGTCCAATACCAATGAGACACGCCATGCTATTTTTTACCATCAGATATCTGCGTAATTTCATTAAATACGTTTACAAATTTACAATATTTTTCATAAATAAAGTTAAAGTTGATACAATTTTCAGAGTAAACGCGGAATAATGCGTAATATAATTGCACATGTTCCACATGGATCACCTGTGTATGGCACAGGTGACACGCCTGTAGTCGATTTGGTAAAACAGACAGAACACACCTCATTATGGTGTTCTGCCACTGCAATGATAGCTGTCGGTGGCATATTGTGTTTGCCCTGTCCTTCTGTCGCTCTGTCGCTTCTGTCCGTCTGTCCGTCCGTCCGTCCGTCCGGGCACACATTAGGGTACTTATGTGGCTAGCCCCACAGGGTTATGGACTTGGTAAAGGATAGGGTTGGTTACAATTAGCCACCTAAAAAATCCTTTTATGTGGCTAAAAATCATTTTATGTGGCTAATATTTAACATGTGATAAGCCACATAAGTATAGTATTGTAAGAACGTCCGTCCGTCCGTCCGTCACACTTTTCGGTTAACCACTTTGTCACAGTTTCTCAAATATGCTGCAGGTGGCATCCGCGTTCGACAGACGCATTTCTTGTTTGCTCAGTGTTGACCAATCAAATATCTTGATTTTGAACTTGAGCACTGGATACATAAGGGCTTGTAACTTATTTTACCAAAATTGCTAAGCATACTTATCTAGCTATTATGTACACTTTGAGGGAGTAATCATTTATTTTCCCGAAATGCATTATTTAATATAGAACTACTGACTGCATATATTTGATGATTAAAAGTACCGGTATGCAGAATTATTATACTGAATTTTTTACATTATCACATCCAAAATGGCTGTGATAATGTATTAATAAATTCAGTATACTGTAATGATTCTCATAGACGCCCATGCTCTAATATACGCCCAACCCCCAGTTTTGACGTTGAAAATGACAAATTTTTTGGCTGATTTTCACGAAATTAGTGCCTCTAATAAACAGCCAGTGCATACTTGAAGCAAAATCGGAGCTAAATGTCCCAACTAAACATCTTTTCTTTCCAGTATTTCGAAGGCAACTTCCTTGAAAATCTGGGGAAACATAACATAATTTCTACTTTCACTTTCAAATGCGGAAGCGAAATTCGACAGTTTCCGGTGTCACAGTAAATTCCTCATCATCAGTAGCTATTTCAGTAGCATCTGAATCCAATCTCGTATTATATTGGTCAAATTTACATCATGTTGAATTGTTGGCCGATATATCCTAGCATAAATAAATATGGCTTGTTCTGGACGAGGCCATGGGCTGAAAATAATTACACTGATACGGATCGAAACGTTCGCAGTCCTATATGTCCACAGTCCGAAACGTTCGTAGTTACCGACTGACCATAATGACCAAATGTGGGCCGAAATGTCTTTGTCCAAAATGTCCATAAACTGACAGACAGTACAATCGAGTCTGGCAGAGACTTTGAGACTTTGAGAGTAACGTCCCTTCATTATGTTTTTGTTTTGTGTTGTTCAGAGAGTATAAAATCGTATATTTTTATAATTTTCCCTTCGCTGAATAACACTTGCCTCTATTAAACGCCCACCCAGTACTTCAGAGCCAGTGGTGATTCTAATAGACATCCGGGCATCTATTAGAATCTTTACGGTAATAAAAATTAATAAAGTTATCCTTAAATTGAAAATTTCTCCCTGAAAGTGTACATAGCAAGATAAGTATACTTTGCAATTTTGATAAAATAGTCTACAGGTAGCTAAATGTTACTTTAGCTATATTTTAACAAATACAGTATAAGAGTTTAGCTTCAGAAGAAAGTAGCTTATACTGTATTTGTTAAAATATAGATCAGTGACTTGGTTGATACATCTATAATGTGATTCTGTTGCACTCTATTGCAGACCTACATGAAGCTCGAGAGCACGGCTAGCCTGACCAATGAAACGAGAGCTCTGGCCATTAATGCCTGTACAACACTTGTGTATCCTTTTCAATTTCCTCTATACTTGACCTTTATAGCTGATAGGCCATTAAACACCAATAAATCAAATCACATCGTTACGAGCCGGCTCTCTGGATCTGGTTGACAGGGTTAACTACCTCTTTATTTTGTAACCGTAAATGAGCCACCAGTGGGCTGTCTCTGTTCTTAGAATAGCAATCAATACATCATAAGGTGACTCACTTCCTGAATGGTATAAACTCCCACGCCAAACTACTTTCCGTAACCGTGAGGCGCAGTTAAAATCATTCTTAAGAAAATGGAAAATAAACACATTTTCTTGACAAATTTATTTAAAATGCTGGAAATATAAGGAATTAATGGCCTTTTTGTTGAATTTATCGGGGATATAAACTTGGAAAAGTCGCGGGAATACTGGACGAAGGCCGGAAGGCCTCGTCCAGTATTCCCGCGACTTTTCCAAGTTTATATGCAGCGCCTGACCACACTATGTGACGGGGTAGAATATTTTTATCACTCGATATGAAATTGACCAATACAAAGCCTAGAAATTGCAATGGGGTAAAATACAATTAAATACGCATCACGGTTCGTTTGGACAAAACGTTCCAACACTGATATAGAATATCATCATTGTTTTGACAATGTGACATAATTCAGTTAGTCTGTTTCATGAAACCTGCAAAAATGTTATGCTTAATTTAATTTGATCATAATTTAATAATAAACCTTCTTTATTCCGTGAAATTTGGCGAAATATTTATTATATTGCTAAAAAGTTTTGTCTGTGGAAATTTACCTTTGGAGAAATAAGGTGGATAATGTAGAAGAGGAGTTGAAAAACGGAATACATGTATTTTAGAAGATGACTCCCTGACTGGCATCTCATCAGAACACTGGTGCATGTTTTTTGGCCCATGGTATATGGAATTGGACTTCAATACTGGAGCTGGTGAGTTCAATCCTCACCCCGAGATGTGAAAAATACTCTTTGATATTTCCATGCCACTGGTCTGTCGGATGAGACTCTAAGCCGAGGTCCCGTCTCTATATGACCTTAGCTGTTGCTGGGACATTAAACCTATTCGCTTTTTTTACATCGGCGCGTAGTGCAGCACCAGTGAATTTATAATCAATACAATTCACATCGAAATAAGTGCCGGATTCCTGATGAATTCCCCATTCAGCTCTATATGCAGAGGATTCTACATAAACACATTTTCATCCAGTAACCGCCTCAAGAATTTGCGCCGGTTACTGGATGAAAAATGTGTTTATGCATTACCTCTAAGTACATAAAAATAAAAATGTGTTTATGCATTACCTCTAAGTAGATAAAAATGTGTTTATGCATTACCTCTAAGTAGATAAAAATGTGTTTATGCATTACCTCTAAGTACATAAAAATGTGTTTATGCATTACCTCTAATTAGAGCCAAGTGGAATTTTGTCAGGAAATTTGTGCATTTTTCGTCGTGAAGCATTTTACGTCAGTGTGGAGCCCAGCACCGGTGCATTTTTAGTCGATACATCGGAATATTGACAGAAAATGGCTCCGAAATCTGGCGATATTTAAATTTTGAAAATTGATCCGCTATTTCGGAACTTAGTAAAATACATTGCTTTTTCGTAGTTTTCAATTTATAGTCGACACACAATCTACAACTCCTTAACGTAGCCAGCAAGCTGGACCCAATCCCGACAGAGGCAGAGATATTCGACCTGATCAAGACGGCCACAGACTGTGTGTACCCGCTGCCTGTGGGGGGCGCCGCACCCGGCAAGAAGGGCAGGACTGAGGGCGATTCCCTCGAGGCCGAGGTTCTCCTGGAGGCCACGCTGGACGCCCTCGATGACTTACTGTGTGAAATACTGAATAAGGATTGCACACCCGCAACCTTTGACACGCTTTATAAGGTACAGTGAACCCTCTCTAAACCGGACACCCTGACCCTGGGAAGTCCTCACGGTGTCCGGCTTAGAGAAGTTTCACTTTAAATCCGGCATGTTATCATTCTGAGTCATAGGTGTGTGCTATGTGATCACGAACAGACATTATCACCTGAGATAAATGACCAAGAAACTCATCAAAAATAAGATTGCATGTGTTTTCTTCGTGTCCGGTTTAGACAAGTTCCACTGTATCTTTTGTTCCAGGGACTGTGCTTATATAATGCTTATATAATAATTTATGTAATTAAATAATTGGGAAAACAAAAGCGTGGCTGCTATTGACAGGTAATTGCTATTCGGAGATGGCCTTTAGTACAGGTTCAACTGTATAAGTTGTTGTTCAAATATTTATTTTTGAGGAATTCAATGCAAAGGAGCATTAGCAACTGCAGCATGTAGTTCCTTTAAACTCCAATATGTAATAATAACATATTTATAGTTTAGCCAAATTTTACAATGCATCTCCCATCCGAGCATTGATTTTCCATTTCCTGTCGAACAGGTAGTCATTTAATATTATGTCACTTATTGGGGTTAAATCTTGCAATATGTGCAATAAGTGGAGCTCGATACTGGCCAGTGATTGGCTGAGAAAGTGAAGTGGAGCTCGATACTGGCCAGTGATTGGCTGAGAAAGTGAAGTGGAGCTCGATACTGGCCAGTGATTGGCTGAGAAAGTGAAGTGGAGCTCGATACTGGCCAGTGATTGGCTGAGAAAGTAGGGCAAACTTTAAATATTCATATTTCACCTGCATATTTTGTTGCCTGTAGACGACTACATTGTGCATTTCGTCCGTCGGCTGTGTTGCATACTTTTGACTGGAGAAATGTGGCTTATGGGTTATCCGACCAGTTATGCATCTGTACAGTCTGATCAGGTTCTCCACTGTTCGCCATTCAGTCGGGAAATCGCCTGTGCCGTTTCTGACCGACATTATATATTCATATCCGACTCCCAGAATATGCTAGAAGGTCAGGATCTAGACTGTCCAGAAATGCCATAAGCCCCATTTCTCCAGTCACAACCATATGTCATCTGTAGACTGTTGCATATTTCACCTGTAGATTGTTACATATTTCACCTGTAGATTGTTACATATTTCACCTGTAGATTGTTACATATATTTCACCTGTAGATTGTTACATATTTCACCTGTAGATTGTTACATATTTCACCTGTAGATTGTTACATATTTGTGACTGGAGAAATTGGGCTTCTGGGTTATGCGACCAGTGTAGATCCAGATCAGCCCTGCATCCGCACAGGCTGATCAGGATCTGCACTGTTCGCCATTACACAAATGAAACACCTGTCATGCTTCTGACCACAGGTTGAAGTAACGGACCGAGGTCTATAAATACATTAAATATGCCTAAAAGCATCGATAAATGAAAAAAAAATAAGCTAAAAATAAATAGTTTACCTACTCCCTATATATAGACATATACAAGTTATATGTCTATATATAGGGAGTAAAAAAATAAGTTTTTACCTTATTTTTTTTCTTCATTTATTGATGCTTTTAGGCATATTTAATGTATTTATAGACCTCGGTCCGTTACTTCAACCTGTGCTTCTGACAAGAAAGCAATATAGATTGTTATCGTCCATTGTGTCTGTAAATCGACTGCATCGTGTGTTTCAGCATCTAGTCCCCTGGTACTTGTCCATCCAGGACCACGAGCGAGAGAGGGCCGTACACACGACCCGCGTCATACTACACTTCCTGCTGGAGAACATGGACCAGGGCAAGGTTAGTGACCCACCTCGGTGTCTGTCCCTCCAATATGGTCGCATAGAATCACAACTAAGCATGTTTGAAAAATGGAAACAATTTAAACAAAAAATGCAATAAAAATTGCTCTCTTCACTCTTCTTATTGACTCTGTTCTTCCAATTATATCCTTAAAATATTATTTTCTCGACATAATCATTTATCAATGCATATTGATGCATAGTGATACATGCACATGACTAGGCACATATATACAAATTGGTACATTTTATCGTATGTTTCTGTATGTTTACATGTTGTAATTGATTTGTGTTTATACATGACATGTTTGGAAAAATAAAAAAAGCAATTGCTGTGGCGAGGGTATGGGTGTGAAACAAAAGACAATCAGATCCATGGAGTTTCTAAATTACGCACTCTATAATCTTACAATTTACTTTATGATACTAGAATGAACCTATCAAGGTCTTTCCAGCCTCTTCAGCTGGCTACTCATGGGAATTTGACTTCCATTTCACTCGGATATTGAAAACTTGCTTGATCTGACCCAAGATTTCAGTATGTGTGTCAAATTATTTCTGGAGTTGCCTCTCCACACCACCGTTGTATCTTTAGGTATCTACTTCAAGCTATTTAAAGAAATTTATCACATTTGTCACATCACATCATTTTCATACAACATTGAGTTAGCTTAATCTTCTTTCATGCAGATTGTTTTGTCACACAAATACACACTAATCATACTCCCGTGCCCTCGAAGTAAGATCTAGCATTAAACACAACTAGCTCAGAGCTCCAGTTAAGGTGCGTAATTTGGAGTTAAAATTCTTATTTCTCCATCACAAATGGCATGTTGGGAGTGCTTTAGAATCGTCTCAATGAGACGATTCTAAAGGACTCGTAACTTGCCATTTTTGATGAAGAAATAACAAAATTTCACCCCAATTTGGTCAAATTACTTGACACCTTAACTGGAGCTCTGTAGCTATGTTGGGCAAGAATAATAATGTTTATGGGTTTCACTGTCATTTATCTATTATAGTAACATCTGATCCGAAACATGCCTTGCAAGGTTCATACATAGCGAATACCATGTTAGAGTGTTTTGATATGAAGTTTACGAGATGTACCCACAGGTTGAAGTAACGGACCGAGGTCTATAAATACATTAAATATGTCTAAAAGCATAAAAAAAAAAGTAAGCTAAACATTTTTTTTTACTCCCTCCATGTAGACTTAAGTTGAAGTAACGGACCGAGGTCTATAAATACATTAAATATGTCTAAAAGCATCAATAAACGAAAAAAAATAAGCAATTTTTTTACTCCCTCCATATAGACTTAGAAGTCTATATGGAGGGAGTCCAAAAAACATTTTAGCATTATTGGATGCTTTTAGGTATATTTAATGTATTTATAGACCTCGGTCCGTTTCTTCAACCTGTGGATGTACCGGTAAGAACATTAACCCTTCCTACGCTGTTGATGGAAATTGCCGTCTGCTGTTTTTAATTTTTGCTTTAATTCTTAACAAAAAACTGGTTTTGACAGCACATGAGAATCGTCTCCATTGGAGACAATTCTCATGGGCTGTCAAAACCAGGTTTTTGTCGAGAAATATTGAAAATAAAACATTTCCAGCAGACGACAACATTTAATTCAGCGTAGTAAGGGTCAAGGACGACTGAGGAGGAGTGTCTACCATTTCCAACAAGCCAACAACTTCTTAATTTTCTAATCGTCCAGTAGCCGATTTCATTAAAATTGCAAAGTATATTTCGCTAGCAAAGTGTACTTTGAGGGAGTACCGGTAATCATTTATTTTTCCTTAAATGCATTATTTCATATAGAACTAACAACTGCATATATTCGATGATTAAAAGTATGCAGAATTATTATACTGAATTTATTACATTATCACAGCCAAAATGGCTGTGATAATGTAATAAATTCAGTGTAATAAAAATAAATAAATTTATCCTTAAATTGAAAATTCTCCCTCAAAGTATACTTTCCTAGATTGGTGAAATAGGCTACAGATGTATGTTTTAATGTTTATGCCATACTCTCTCTTCAATTTACCACGCATCCAGATCGAAAATTCACTTGCCAATATGTGTGGACGAGTGAATTTATCGTGGCCTATTCCAAGCAAGCCGGATAAACTTGATATCAATAGACACTAACATGGTATTCTATTTATCAGGTAATGTTTTACACAACAGAGGGAGCTACTAGTATATAGTTTATGTTGACAATAATGAGGGGTTATTTTTGTTGCGCCATTACACTGATGTCATTGGGTAAAGTCATGTGAAGCCATTAGACCAGCAGAACGTCAGAGAAACTAGTTATGACCAGTAGCCCATTTCATCAACATTGCAAAGTATACTTTACTAGCAAAGTATACTTTGAGAGAGTAATCATTTATTTTTCCTGAACTGCATTATTTCATATAAAACTAACAAATGCATATATTTCATGATTAAAAGTATGCAGAATTATTATACTGAATTTATTACATTATCACAGCCAAATTGGCTGTGATAATGTAATAAATTCAGTATAATAAAAATTTATATATTTATCATAAAATTTAAAATTTCTCCCTCAAAGTATACTTTGCTACTAAAGTATACTTTGCAATGTTGATGAAATCGGCTACTGTAGACTATTTCATCAAAATTGCAAAGTATGCTTACCTATCCAGGGTTCATGTTTGAGGGCGACATGGGCGAAGTGGTCGCTTTTTTTCTGGCCAAGTCGCCTTATTTTTCTCGTAGGGGGAAGTCAAGTCGCTCTGGAATTTTCTATTTTTTTTTTTTTTCTATTTTTTTTTTTTTTTTTTTATTTTTTTTTTTACTATGAATTTCAGACCCTAGGGGCGAGTGCATGTCATAAATGCGCTAATCCCACCAAATAGGCTGTAAAATTGGATCGCATCGATTGTTTCATGACCCCTGGTGTGTACACATAGAGTTTACAGTTACGCGATAACCGTAAGAGAAATGTTCAGTGAAATTATGATTTTTATCACTTCTCCCTAATTTTGCCTCACTTCTCCCTATTTTGCCAGGAGGGAGAAGTCACTTCTCCCTAAATTTTTGGCCTAGCTTGAACCCTGCCTATCAAAGTATACTTTGAGGGAGTAATCATTGATTTTTCTCAAAATGCATTATTTCATATAGAACTAACAACTGCATATATTTGATGATTAAAAGTATGCAGAATTATTATACTGAATGTATTACATTATCACAGCCAAATTGGCTGTGATAATGTAATAAATTCAGTATAATAAAAATCAATAAATTTATCCTAAAATTGAAAATATCTCCCTCAAAGTATACTTTGCCAGAAATGTTCGTGAAATAGGCTACAGGAGCTCTGGTGTATGTGGCCAATGCATAGCAAGTTACCTGATAAATCTTACCTACAGTGGAACTTCTAAACTGTATGACTATTGAATGATCGGCATACCTGTCATAGATGCACAGGGCTCCAGATAAAGAATTATAGTCTGTTTCACGAAAGCTGCCCAAATTTTACGGCCATATAAACAATTCAAAAACAATATTTTTTTCGATAATATTAAATTAAAGGAAAATTTAAGAATGAGCCTTCTTTTTATTTCATGAAATTTGGTCAAATATTGGTTTTATTATGAAAAATTAATTTGTCTATGGGAATTTAACATGGGGGAAAAAGAGGTAGAGGAGTGTGGGAGGAGTCCAAAAACGAAAAATTTTGGAAATTGACTCCGAAACCTGGCTAAATATCTTGGAAATGATCTAACTAAGAAAACAAAAGTTAAATTTTGAAAATCGGTCCAGTTTTTCTGAAATTCTAAAAAATTTCCCCATGTTAATTGTTTTTTCGCAATAAAATCAATATTTGACCAAATTTCACGAAACAAAAAGAAGACTCGATCTTAAATTTTGCTTTAATTTAATATTATCACAAAAAATATTGTTTTTGCATTGTTTATATAGCCGTAGTAAAATTTGGGCAGGTTTCGTGAAACAGACAGTAGTAATTGGGTATTGTCACTCCATCATGTCTTAAGCAATTGGGTACCGGTATTTCAAAATTTTAATTAGGTAAAATAAAACCATGTTTTCACATCAACAGACAGCAATTGTTGAATAGTTTGCTTCAAAATGAAAACAAGTCTTGGCATTTCATTAGAATTGTCTCCTTGGAGACTATTCTAATGAAATACCAAGATGTGTTTTCTTAGAAAATAACAGAAATATGCTATATTTGTGGTCTGTTTATTATTTTGCAGCATGAAAAAGGTACCATAAAATGTGTATTCCTTTTTGATACTCGCTACTTCTGATTTCAATTGGGTTTTTGGAAATTTTAATTGAGTATTTTAGCAAATACGCAGATTATCTGGAGCTCTGGATGCAGACCAGTAAGCACATTATACTGTGTTGACTTGTGCTCATATACCTTAACCCTTAGACCGCTACTCACAACAATTGTCGTCTGCTGTTGCTTTTATATCTTGCCTTATTTCTCAATAAAAACATGCTTTGACAGCACTTCAGAATCATTTCCCGCTGTCAAAGCATGTTGTAAATTATTATAAAGTGCCGTCAAAGCATGTTTTTGATGATAAAAATGGAAAATAAAAAATAAACAGCAGACGACAAAAAGATTAAGAAAGCGGTCTAAGGGTTAATCACACCCTGGAGAGGTTCCACTGTTCTGAATGACTGAGAGCCTGTTTTAGATGCAACCGTTTGACAGTGAACACATCCTGCTGTGTTGACGCGTATACCTTTATCACAGTGCAGGGCTCCAGATAAGGAATTAGTAATTGAGTATTGTTACTCCATCATTTCTGAAGCAATTGAGTATTTCAAAATTTTAATTGGGTAAAATTAAATCACACTACTGTTTACACATCAACAGACAGCAATTATTGAATAGTTTGTTTCGACATGAAAACATATCCTTGGAGATAATTCTAATGAAATACCAAGATGTGTTTTCATGGGAAAATAAGAAAAATATGCCATATTGGTGGTCTGTTTATTGTTTTCTGCAGCATGATAAAGGTATCACAATTGTTCTCATTGCTTTTTGATACTCACTACTTCTGATTTCAATTGGGTTTTGGCAATTTTAATTGGGTATTTACGCAAATACGCAGCTTATCTGGAGCTCTGCAGCGGCACTCCAAACCGGACATCCTGGTGAGGTCCCCAGGGTGACCCCCCCCCCCACCCCCAGGATGTCCAGGTTAGAGAAATTCCGCTGTATTTGGAGATGTTCCACAGTACTGTATGACTGAATTCCCACTTTAGATGAAGCCGTTCGATAGTGAATACATCCTGCTGTGTCGACATGTGCTCAACTACCTTAATAACCGTGGAACTTCTCTAAATGGGACACCCTGGAGAGGTTCCACTGTTCTGTATGACTGAGAGCCTGTTTTAGATGCAGCCGTTTGACAGTGAACGCATCCTGCTGTGTTGACGCGTACTAGTATACCTTAATCACAGTGGCATCCCAAACCGGACATCCAGTAGCCTATTTCACCAACATTGCAAAGTATACATATCTAGCAAAGTATACTTTGAGGGAGAAATTTTAAGATAAATTTATTAATTTTTTAGCCAGGTTTTTTTAAAAAAAATCCAAGCTATTGGATTGGCGAAAGCCGGGCGGGCGGGCGGGCGGCAGGCGGCGTCCACAATCAATGTTAAGTTTTCGTGTTTGAGTCCATTTCTTTGTTACTGTACCACCTAGGACCACCAAACTTTCACAGCTTCATAATCAAGGGGTGCCCACCACATATCACTATCCAACATGTTACTTTTTTTTTAACTTCACCCATTTTTTCCGCGCAGTCGACTTAGCCATTTTCAATGTTAAGTTTTCGCGTTTTCAATGTTAAGTTTTCGTGTTTAAGTCCATTTCTTTGGTACTGTACCACCTAGGACCACCAAACTTTCACAGCTTCATAATCAAGGGGTGCCCACCACATATCACTATCCAACATGTTACTTTTTTTTTAACTTGACCCATTTTTTCCGCGCAGTCGACTTAGCCATTTTCAATGTTATGTTTTCGCGTTTACAATGTTAAGTTTTCGATGTTTAAGTCCATTTCTTTGGTACTGTACCACCTAGGACCACAAACTTTCACAGCTTCATAACCAGGGGTGCTACCACATACAACTATCCAACATGTGACCTTTTTTTACCTTCACCTATTATTTCTACGTAATTGACTTAGCCATTTTCAACGTTAACTTTTTAACGTACGTTCGGTTAAATGTTTTGGTTAAAACTTTTTTTTTTCATTATACTATATCTCTGCAACTGCTTCGCTCATTACCTTGAAACTTCACATGGGTGTTTATCATCGTCCATATTTTCATTCTAACCCCCAACCGTGCGGCCCCTGTGCTCAATTGCGTGCGGCAAATTACTTTGAATTTATTTGTTAAAGTTTTTTCGTGTACTATATCTCTGCAACTGCTTCACCCATTACCTTGATACTTCACATGGGTGTTTATCATCATTGTCGCACCCGCTTGCGGAAAGCGCGATATCGTCGTCATTTTGGCATACGTCCGTCCGTCCGTCCATCCGTACGTCCGTGTGTCCGGTTAAAGTTTTTTCCTTAAAGTTTTTCCATCTACTATATCTATTTTGTTAGTGTCCATGCCTCGCCCCAAGGCACGACATGCAGGCCACGGCCATCTGGTCTACAAAAAGTGTCCATGCTTGGAAAAAACCTGGCCTTCGTGGCTTTGCCTCGTTTCTTGTTTTATACTGAATTTATTACATTATCACAGCCATTTTCGCTGTGATAATGTAATATATTCAGTATAATAATTATGCATACTTTTAATCATCAAATATATGCAGTGGTTAGTTCTATATGAAATAATGCGTTTTGGGAAAACTAAATGATTACTCCCTCAAAGTATACTTTGCTAGATAAGCAAAGGGTGACCTCCCCAATATGTCCAGGTTAGAGAAATTCCACTGTATTTAGAGATGTTCCGCAGTACTGTATGACTGAATTCCCACTTTAGATGTAGCCGTTCGACAGTGAATACATCCTGCTGTGTTGACTTGTGCTCACCTTAATCACAGTAGCATCTCTCCAAACCAGACACCCTGTGAGGTTCACAGTGGAACCTCTCCAAACCGGACACCCTGGGAGGTTCACAGTGGAACCTCTCCAAACCGGACACCCTACCCCCCAGGGTATCTGGTTTGGAGAGGTTCCACTGTACGACTGAATGCCTACTTTAGATGCAGCCGTTCGACAGTGAACATATCCTGCTGGGACGCCTGGTGCCACGATGTTCTGACCCGAGCGTCGATGTCCGCCAGATCAGCATGGACTGTATACAGGCCACCCTGCAGGTGGCGCTGCGATGTGAAGGTCAGTTTTGGAGTCTAAAGTCATACATGAATATACCCTTGAACAGTTGAAAATTGGTATCAAATCGAAATTTTAAATGCAGAAGTACTACATCAGGGGTGTCGGAACACGTCCGGCAGATCCGGCGACTGGCGGACCAATAATTTTGAGAAAAATATTATTTGTTATTGAAATATTTAGAATTCATAATGCATAATATATATATATTATGCATTTCTCATACTGTTGAAGTCAACATGAATTTTCTGTTTTCTTTTTCGTGTCGGCTAGAACTCGTTTAATAATATTTTATCAGCCGACGCACAAATCTCTAAATATTTTTCTGCAATTTTTCTCATTTCTCACCAAATGTTTATGTTGTCCTCACTCAGTTGAACCGTCTCGACGAGACGGTTCAACTGAGTGGTAACCACCTACACTTTGTGTGTGTGGTAGGTGGGATCCCAGACCTTCGCCGGACCAATCTTATGATGCTTCAAATGCTCCTGTTTGTCAAAGAAACATACAATTTTTTCTTTTCACCGTATTGTCGTTCAGATCCTGGCATCACCGATTTTGACATCACCATTATACACATACATTTTTATTTTAAAATTCAGGGCCCGGTTGCTCAAAGCTTCTGTTAGCTTAACAGACTGTTAAATCCTTAGCATTGCTAAGGATTTAACAGTCTGTTAAGCTAACAGAAGCTTTGAGCAGCCGGGCCCTGGAGTAAATACAATCTAAATGCCTTGTACTTTGAATCAGTTTGAAATTGCTGTGAGTAGGAAGTTTAAGGAATATAGCTCAAGAGATAATAAAATAAATTTGTAAACATTAGTATTGTTGACAAGTTTTTACCCATCTAACCTCTCAGAAATGTTGTTTGTTTATTCCTATTGTGAGTGGTATCGCCAGGGTATGACATGGACCACAAAGAGACCCTTTCGATATACCTCTAGTGGCCACATAATGAGTATTTGCCATTGTATACCAGGGTACGATGCGGACCACAAGGAGACCCCATCAATATACTTCTATTGACCACATAATGAGTATTTGCCATTGTATACCAGGATACGACGTGGACTACAAAAAGACCCCGTCAATATACCTCTATTGGCCACATAATGAGTATTTGCCATTGTATACAGGGTATGATGTGGACCACAAAGACCCGTCAATATACTCTATTGACCACATATGAGTATTTGCCATTGTATACCAGGGTAATGACGTGGACCACAAAGACCCCGTCAATATACCTCTATTGGCCACATAATGAGTATTTGCCATTGTATACCAGGGTATGACGTGGACCACAAAGACCCCGTCAATATACCTCTATTGACCACATAATGAGTATTTGCCATTGTATACAGGGTATGACGTGGACCACAAAGACCCCATCAATATACCTCTATTGGCCACATAATGAGTATTTGCCATTGTATACCAGGGTATGACGTGGACCACAAAGACCCCGTCAATATACCTCTATTGACCACATAATGAGTATTTGCCATTGTATACCAGGGTATGACGTGGACCACAAAGACCCCGTCAATATACCTCTATTGACCACATAATGAGTATTTGCCATTGTATACAGGGTATGATGTGGACCACAAAGACCCCGTCAATATACCTCTATTGGCCACATAATGAGTATTTGCCACTGTATACCAGGGTATGACGTGGACCACAAAGACCCCGTCAATATACCTCTATTGGCCACATAATGAGTATTTGCCATTGTATACAGGGTATGACGTGGACCACAAAGACCCCGTCAATGTACCTCTATTGACCACATAATGAGTATTTGCCATTGTATACCAGGGTATGATGCGGACCACACGGACGGGATGGTGGATGCCCTGCCCACCCTGAAGGACCGGCTACAGAAGGGCGACCCCAACGTCCTCTACAGCGTCGTCAATGACCTCTCCAAGGTCAGTGCTCCACTCGCTACACACACAGGAATGTAGGCTTGATTTCATGCTGAATAACCCTCTATGGGGTGTGGACAACTTGAAAAAATGTTTCTAGTTTTTGTTGCGCACGCTTGCGATATAGTCGGCACATTGGCATAGGTACGGACGAACGTACACGCAGTTAAAGTGTTTGGTTAAAGTTTTTCGTTATACTATCAAAGCCTCGGCAGATGTGACATGCGGGCCGCGGCCATCTAGTTTTATTTCTCTTCAAAATTATATGCATTAGCAACATATACTTAATGAAGAGAATAATTTCTATTTTTATGCCACCGGGTTTCGAAGAAACGGTGGCATATAGTGTTTGGACCGTCTGTCCATCTGTCCGTCTGTCCGTCTGTCCGGGCGAACATTAGGGGGTTTAGGGGCTAGGGGGAGAAGCCTAATCCTTTGAACTTATTCAGAATCCTTTGAACTTATTCCGTTAGCCCATAAAACCTTTTGAAGTTTAGGGGCTAGTCCTTTGATCTTTTATATAGCAAATAGCCCATAAACCCAAAATGTTGGTACGTCCGTCTGTCCTCCGTCCGTCTGTCCGTCCGTCACACTTTTCGGTTAACCAATTTGTCACAGTTTCTCAAATATGCTGCAGGTGGCATCCGCGTTCGACAGACGCATTTCTTGTTCATATTAAAAATTATGTAGTATCAGCATGTAAATATCCCTTCGCCGATAGGCAAGAGGGGATATAGCGTTAGTCTATGCACATGCATACATACATACATACATGTGTACATACGTGCAGGCGTACGTGTTAGTAACACCTTTCACTTTTGTCGTGCCCGCTTGCAGACAGCGCGATATAGTCAGCACATTGGCGTACATATGTACGTATGTCTGGATTAAAGTTTTTGGTAAGTTTTTCGGTATACTATCAAAGCCGCAGCAGGCGCGACATGCGGGCCGCAGCCATCTAGTTCAATAACTTATGAACCGCTTCACGATTTTGATAATGTTTGGCCACAATGTGTGTCTAGGTATGGTGCTTTGTTTTGCATATGACCTACGTCTGACCACCCATGGTCAAGGTCATTGATGACTTATGTTCATCTTGTTTGTAATTACAAATGTTATAAAAAACGTTTTTTTTATTATCAAGGCTGCTAGCAAGGGCATTAGCTTAGTGATAATGATGCTCTTGTTGGTTAAAGGCACTGGGTCTCGGGCCACATGAGAGCGCTAGCAGGCCAGAAACTTGACTACAAGGTAGTTTTGTTTTAACAGTATATGGTCCCTTATAGTCAATTGCCAAATAAGATTACAAAACCACAGCATACATGTATAGATCCTTATACTTGTCAGGCTGCCTCCCACGAACCAGACTGGCCATGATACATACTGACTCAAGTCAGTTTATTGTCTCGCCTGCTTTAGCAGAAGGCGTGACAATAGTCGCCGCTTTTTCTGTTGTCGTCATCAGCATTGTCGTCGTCGTCGTCCGAAATGTCCATTTTTTATGTCAAAAAGTTTCTTCAACTTTCGTATTTTAAACACTTCTCTGACTGTTTTTATGATGCTTATGCCTCAGCAGGCGCGACACCGTGGCGGAATTCTTATATAAATTAGGTCCATTCATTTGAATATTATAATGTCTGCTCATTCGTGCACTGAACATATGTTCATTTGAATATTATAATGTCTGCTCATTCGTGCACTGAACATAAGTTCATTTGAATATTATAATGTCTGCTCATTCGTGCACTGAACTATGTTCATTTGAATATTATAATGTCTGCTCATTCGTGCACTGAACATATGTTCATTTGAATATTATAATGTCTGCTCATTCGTGCACTGAACATATGTTCATTTGAATATTATAATGTCTGCTCATTCGTGCACTGAACATATGTTCATTTGAATATTATAATGTCTGCTCATTCGTGCACTGAACATATGTTCATTTGAATATTATAATGTCTGCTCATTCATGCACTGAACATAAGTTCAGTGCATGAATGAGCAGACATAGTATTCAAATGCCATACTAGCAAAATACAGTCAAGCGGTGCCAAACGTATTACAATATGCTAATTGTCAGAAATACGCTTTTTAAACAGACCCAAAAAATATTTTCCCAGGAGCTAGTCTCAGATATGTGTGGAAAGAAAGTGATGAAACAGATTACTGTCTGTTCACAGAACCTACCCAAATTTTACGGCCATATAAACAATGCAAAAACAGTATTTTTTTTGGATAATATTAAATTTTATCAAAATTGAAGAATGAGCCTTCTTTTTATTTTAATAGTGAAATTTGGTGAAATATTGATTTTATTACGAAACGTGGATTTGTCTATGGGAATTTAACATGGGGGAAAAGGAGGTGGAGGAGCTGTGGGAGGAGTCAGAAAAACAAAAAAACAATTGGAATTTGACTTGGCTTGGAAATAATCTAACTAAGAAAACAAGTTAAATTTTGAAAATCGGTTCAGTATTTCTGAAATTCTAAAAAAAAATTCCCCATGTTAAATCCCCATAGACATCTTCACTCTGTGAAAATAAAATCAATATTTGACCAAATTTTACGAAATAGAATGAAGGCTCATTCTTAAATTTTCCTTTAATTTAATATTATCGGAAAAAATATTGTTTTTTAATTGTTTATATAGCCGTAAAATTTGGGCAGCTTTCGTGAAACAGACAGTAGGAAAGAATAATGTATTTCTACAGTCACAATCACATAATTATGACCTTATCTGTTACTGTTACACCCCTCCACTGTCCCACTCCCTGCAGGTCGTGTCCAAGAAGCTGCCACGGGAGCAAGTGCGCCTCTTTGTGGACCTACTGCTGGAGGGGCTGGTCGATCCCCAGTCCCACAGCTCCTCCGGCGCCTGTGTCGTCCTCAATGGCATCATCAAGACCCGCGGCCCTGAACTCATGAAGGAGGTAATT
This sequence comes from Conchocele bisecta, assembly GCA_029237695.1. NCBI lineage: Eukaryota > Metazoa > Mollusca > Bivalvia > Lucinida > Thyasiridae > Conchocele > Conchocele bisecta. Next base: position 14,464,887 of record CM055265.1, read on the forward strand.
TTGGGGCGAGAATCGGCGGTGCCCTATAGGTTTCACCCTCTGTCCGTCTGTTTCTCAAATCACCTATAATTTCTGTTTGCCTTCAGCTAATATCTTCATATTAGTAACTATATATTATTCCACATTCATACAATTACCCTCGCCACTGATCGTACGTCCGTCCGTCTGCCTGAAAGTTTTTGTAAGAATTTATCAAATCACCTATAATCTCTGTTTGCCTTCAGCTAATATCTTCATATTGCACAAATACATTACTTAGTAGCGATACATCCTTCCACATTAATACAAATACCCTCGCTACTGATCGTACGTCCATCCGTCCGTCTGTCTGTTTATTTTTTTTAGTTTTTGTAAGAGTTTCTCAAATCACATATAGTTTCTGTTTGCATTCAGCTAATATCTTCATATTGCACACATGCATTACTTAGTAAACGATACATCCTTCCACATTAATACAATTACCCTCGCTACCGATTGTATGTCTGTCCGTCTGTCTATTTATTTGATAGTTTTTGTAACAGTTTTCAAATAGGGGCCCTAAGTGCCTCGACAGGCCACATTTTCTAGTTGTATTTGTTATTGCAGGTGGACAGCATCCTGTCGTGCCTCCATGAGAAGTTGTTCCAGATACAGTTTCCCCAGACAAAGACCGGTGCCCTGCGCACAATCCGCACCCTTGCTGGGCACCATATACTACTTGTGATCAAATCCCTGCTCAACTACCCGCTGCCATATGATGAGTATGTACCCACATTGCAGGGAATCATATACAAATATGGACTTTGTAGCTGGTGTATATGATGATATATATAGCATATTTCACCAACATTGCAAAGTATACTTATCTAGCAAAGTATACTTCGAGGGAGAATTTTCAATTGAAGAAAAAATTATTAATTTTTATTATACACTGCAGCTCTATTATAACACGGTCACGTATAGCGCGATCTCCATTATAACGCGGGTTTCTCGTGGATCCCAATTTTTTTTTTAAAAATCGAGAGAGAAAAAAAATTAAAAAATTGTCGGACGTCGTAGTCCTCGTGTAATTAGTTGATTCGAGATTTCTGTAAGTTTATTCAAACAACGAAGTTCAAAGTCCATGAATGGATTATTATTAGTATGTTAGCAAATGTAATACCTTTAATCAGGTAATCATGTTAATAGGCATATTTATTAATCAATTCAATTACATGTACCTTAATCCCAATTGACATGTATTCGCGAAGTAATGGTCGTATCAAAGGAGCATGCCGACCAATGTAACGTCTGATCAGAAGCTACACTGGTCACAAATCCCATGAGCACTATTTCTCCAGTCAAGTAAATGTACCGCTTTTTGTCACCAAGTAATGTCAATGTATCTGTGTTAACACATAATTGTCGCTAATAAATGGTTGCGTGTTCGGCCTTTCTTTTTCTTTAATAAAAGGTGTAATATTTAGCGTTCTATAAATAGACTGGTGTTTCAGCATTATCTGGGTATGGATCACGTGGTCTATTGTTTACACTGCAGCCCAAGGCAATCTCGCTTAAATCGTAAATTTCATTCATCAATATGACTTGCAGCGTAAACAATAGATCACGTGACCCCACATCCTGAGATTATGCACGTATCAACCGCATGAATAGGCAGGACACGTGACCATAGGCAATATTTATTATCAATTAATCTGTTTAAGCGTCTGTTGATCGCGAGTAGTATACATTGTAATAAGCGTCTGTCTATCGCGAGCACTATACAACGTAATAAGCATAATTTTATAAATAACTCATATGTTTAATACATTAATACAGACAAGTTTGTATGTCATAGGCATTATTAATAATTACTTTAACTTCTGTTCAAATGACATGATTTTATATGGGTCCGTTGCTAATGGAATTCCCGCAATAGTTGGTAACCGAAGTGCGAATGATACCAGTAACCCGTGCAGTACCAGTACCCGTGCATGTCCCGAAATTTTATAACGCGGTCGGATTCGATCGCGGTTTGAAATCTTGGACCCCAACCACCGCGTTATAATGGAGCTGCAGTGTACTGAATTTATTACATTATCACAGCCATGTTCTCATTGATGAAATAAACAACTTCTGGTGAAAATACGACTACTACCGCTATCTATATTCATAACGCGCACCTGAAAGAAAACAGCGCAAATAGGCTGCAAATACACATTCATTACCGTATACAGTCTAAAAAACTGCTCCATGGAAATTAATTTCCATGGAGCGGTATATAATAAATAGAATATTTAACGAATATGACATATATGTTCATCGAGTGGTGATATCCTCTATGTATTAAAATCATAACACAAATGTAATAAATATGCAGATGAGAGTGTTACAGAAAACATATTGGTGTAGCACTATTTCTTATAAAATCATTAAGTAGACTATACACCGCTGTATATGACCTTACTGTTGAAGATGTGTAAAACCCTAGTAAAACATCAATCAGGCTGGTTGAGTGGGCTAGCAGTTCTGTAGCCGATTTCATAAAAATTACAAAGCATTACGCAAACATTGTATTAGCGAGCATACCTCACTATACCCCCAGTTACCTATGTAAACAGGGGTATGATGAGGTACCTGCGCAATAGGTAATGCGGTCAAATAGGTCACGATGCAGTGACTATTTTCGATCAATAACTTATGTTGTAAGCGATTGTAATGTGTATTTTCAATATTTATGTTATTAAAATGTATCATATCGATACCCCTTTAAGTAATATTTGTATATTTTAAATGTATTGATGTTCTCATGAAGCGCATGAATATAAGTATTAATTAATCCAGCTTATATTGAGGCAAATCACACAGCCTTAAAACATAGTGCTGGAGTATAAACATAGTATCGTATATTATTCATAAGTATATCACTATTAAACATTAATTACAATATGTATGCATATTATAAAACAGTAGATGCTACCGCTGTTTCGCTATATGTGATATTTATAACAAAATATTTTTTTTATTCGTCCGCGTACGGATTTCTGTCACACAAAGCGCCATTTTCAGTTCATATTTTGACCTGTGCATATGAACAGGACTAAGTTTAAACAACGCTCGATTCCGTCCTATTCAAATTTCTCTGCAGAATGTTCAGACTAACTACATAAATAATGCTGCTAAATAAGTGTTAACGGCTGGAACATGGTCATCACTAAAAGGAAGAAACCACAGTCGTATTATTTAAAAATAAGATTTACCCGAGACCTCATGGAGGCCGCCATTAATCCAGTGTAAACAATAGACCGTGTGATCCCATTCCCTGAGTAGCCGCTGCTTAGTGAAACGGTGAGCTAATCATGATATTATTTTCCCCAATAATTGGAAATGGTTTGAATTTCTCGGTAAAAACTACGAAAGTCATACAAAATAACGATGTATATTTAACATTGGATACGCGTAAACGATATTACTCTCTCATCGGATCGTCAGTTGTCGTCGATAGCGATTTAATGTACTGATCTGGTCTTAATTTATTGTCAACTTTCAACGCCATTTACAGAATATATGGCTAATTTTGGAAATAAATAACGGCAAATTACGATGACGTCTGCTCTGAAATATCTGTCAACTTGCGGACGTAATTTAAGGAAATCGATTATATTTTAAGGCTACATCTGTGACTAATTACGAATTTATGTATGGTCTTTGGCTACACCCGACACATTACACAGATCTAGTTGTAAATACACGTCGCTGTGTGTGGGGGAAAAAATCGATAATGCGTAGTTGTGTGTGACGAGGTGTTGATCTGATGACACCACACAGCTGTGACCCTTAGGCAATGTTTTGAAATTGACGTGTCGTTTTGATGTGTGCCGCAACACCTCAGTCGGAGACACAATGACAATTAACGATATACTCTCGATTATACACAGATCTATTAGACGGCTGGTTATTTAAAATAGAGTAGTTCAGTACACCTTCGACCGATAGTTAGTACACCTTCGCCGATATTGTTTTTAGAAAATCAGTAATATTTTCCGTAAATGGTGTTGAAAAGTTGACAAAAATTCTATCACCGTATTTAGTTGTGCCGATATTGTTTTAAAAATTCAGTAATTTTTTTCCGTAAATGGTGTTGAAAATTGACAAAATATATAGCCGCATTTCTCCGATATTCGTTTAGAAAATCACCAATATTTTCTGTAAATGGTGTTGACACAAAATGCAGCGTTCACGCCGGAATTCAAAAAAAATAAAAAATAAAAAATAATAATTTAATAAATAGACGCCGATGGCTACTGTGTTTGCGGCCAGTGAATTCTGGTCATGGTAGCCACAGGCGCAGTTCGAACAGTGTTGTGAGCAGATGGAGGACAATAATTATTTCAAATTCATAAAAAAATGTTTGCGATCCGAAAATTAATTAATTGTGACAGCCAAACAAATAGATTTTGGGACAGTAAAACATTATATGGTATAGACAGTACCTCAAACTTAAAAAAACAGTAACAAACTGTCTGTGTATATATTACTTAAACTTAAAAAAACAGTAACAAACTGTCCGTGTATATATTACTTAAAGATAGACACTTTCATTGTTGGTAAGTTTCTATCAATTTATAGGTATTTTTATTAAAATCATAAAATTGTGAAAATATTAAAATCACAAAAATAATATATATGGAGAAAAAAAATTATACCACGTCGAGGCTTGAACCCCCTACCCTTTCGGGAATAGGTAATTAAATCATTGAAGTCGGCGACATTAACCTCACGACTATTGCGCCATTTACGACAATCACAGTTATACAGAAGTGCTATCAATATTACGCCACCATTTGAATGTAATAATTATTAAATTATTTGCAACTCCATCTACAACGATACCGTTACAGAGATACGCTATTGAAACAACATGTATTAGTACCCATAACATAACAAAGTAATGTATCATTATATATCACAGGAGATAGCTTAAAACTATATATACTAATCATAAACAGAACAATCCACTTGGCTCGTATGCAAATAGTTCGCGTGATATTGATTATCTCCCTTGCCGAAAGTAGTTCAGTGATTTATTAATTCCAAATAAGACGTGTTTGCGTAATGGTATACTTAGCTAGCAAAGTATACTTTGAGGGAGTAATCATTTATTTTTCCTGAAATGCATTATTTCATATAGAACTAACGACTGCATATGTTTGATGATTAAAAGTATGTAGAATTATCATACTGAATTTATTACATTATCACAGCCAAAATGGCTGTGATAATGTAATAAATTCAGTATAATAAAAATTAATAATTTTTTGTTCAATTGAAAATTTCTCCCTCAAAGTTTACTTTGCTAGATAAGTATACTTGGCAATGTTGGTGAAATATGCTACTGGTGTATATCACATCATATACACCAGTTACAATGTCCATATTTGTAATAAATTCAGTACAGTGCGACCCCGTTAGTACACGGAAGTCCGGCGACATACAGCCTTCCGTGTTGCTTATCCGAACCGTGCTATATCCGTTCTCGCCCAAGACGCATCATAATGTCAACAAAAAATACATGTACACACACTGTGACTGCGAATGAACGACGTCACCAATGCCTATAATATGCCATAAGTTTTCACTGTTATCTTCGCATGTAATAAATATATTGAATCCAAGAATTGTTAACGTCATGTTTTATTTGTTCATCATGTAGAATGTAGATCTACGCAGGTCCGTGCAATCCATTATTGTAAACGCGTGTAGAAAAAAGTGCATTCAATGACGCAATGACCCAATGACCGATATCCTGTTCCATCAGCTGCAACGTCACGTGACAAGCTCGTGCGTTGCAATCTGTGTTTACTCATATGGTGAGCACAGGTGGAAGACTTGGACCTGTGACACCAAAATAAATGCCTATTAAAACTAGAAAATGTGTTCATAGAACACGGATGCCCCACATATCGCTTTGATAATAAATGAGGCCAAATTCGAAGATAATTTTTTTTTACCTGGGCGTTAAAGTTTTTGAAGCACCAAGTATGTGACCTTGACCCTGGGCTTGGCGGGGGCAGGACGAACGTGGATTTGGCACAGGACATTAGAGGACCATTAGAGCAATGCGTATATGAAGTATGAAGCTGATCCAAGTGAAAGAAAACAGAAAGTATAAGATATTTACCTGAGCGTTAAAGTTTTTGAAGCACTCAGTATCTGACCTTGACCCTGGGCTTGGCGGGGGCAGGTCGAACGTGGATTTGGCACAGGACAGTAGAGGACCATTAGAGCAATGCGTATATGAAATATGAAGGTGATCCGTGAAAGGGAACAGAAATTATAAGATATATACCTGAGCGTTAAAGTTTTTGAAGCACCAAATATGTGACCTTGACCCTGGGCTTGGCGGGGGTAGGACAAATGTGGATTTGGCACAGGACAGTAGAGGACCATTAGAGCAATGCGTATATGAAGTATGAAGCTGATCCGTGGAAGGAAACAGAAATTATAATATATTTACCCGAGCGTTAAAGTTTTTGAAGCACCAAGTATGTGACCTTGACCCTGGGCTTGGCAGGGGCAGGACAAACGTAGATTTGGCACAAGGCAGTAAAGGACCATTAGAGCAATGCGTATATGAAGTATGAAGCTGATCCGTGAAAGAAAACATAAATTATACGATATTTACCTGAGCGTTAAATTTTTTGAAGCACTAAGTATGTGACCTTGACCCTGGGCTTGGCGGGGGCAGGACGAATGTGGATTTGGCACAGGACAGTAGAGGACCATTAGAGCAATGTGTATATGAAGTATGAAGCTGATCCATGGAAGGAAACAGAAATTATAAGATATTTACCTGAGCGTTAAAGTTTTTGAAGCACCAAGTATGTGATCTTGACCCTGGGTTTGGCGGGGGCAGGACGAACGTGGATTTGGTACAGGGCGGTAGAGGACTATTGGAGCAATGTGTATATGAAATATGAAGCAGATCAGTCAAAGGATGAAGAAATTATGAGACATTTACCCGAGCGTTAAAGTTTCGTGACGGACGGACGGGACGGACGGGATGGACGGAACGGGACGGACGGAACGGGACGGACGGACGGACAAGGGTAACACTATATGCCCCCTCCACTATCGTGGTGGGGCATAAAAATCCCATTATCCCACCCACCTGGTATCGTACTGTACATGACGTTAATAATAGAACGAGATCAAGTGGGTGCAGTAATGGATATTTTTGTAATGGTCATTTTCTTTGTGTGACATGTCCGACTATTCCACCTGTGGGTTTGAGTACGCACAGAGTTAACCCTTTCAACACCACAAACCTGTATAGACATGTTTTGCCCGACGTGTTATAATATTGCGCCAGTTCATGAGGTAATCAGGCTTATCACGTGAGATTTTCGACAAAGATGAATCTGATAATAGTGTACATTTTCTGTAAACGATATCGAATGTTGACGAATATTAAATTAGTAATTATTACGCATTTGCTCTGAAAATGTTATCAAAAGTCAAATCATTCTCGGCGAAAATCTCAGTTATATAATAAAGTTGATTATCTCATGCACTGGCTCAATTATGATGTAGCGAAACAAGGCCAGTTGTCACGTGTACATGCGCCGGGGGCGTGTACATGCGCCGGGGGCGTGGGCATTGCTGTAACAAGTTAATCTGCGCGACTGATACGCGATCTCCGATTGGTCAGCCTTTACACCTAATTAATATTCCACCAATGGTGAGCGCGAAGCATTCCGGAAAAATGAAATCGAGCACATAACAATTAGCACTGCTTTGTTACTGGGACCAATAATTGATCTTTTTCCCAGTTTGCTCGGATTAATTTACGAAATGTGCAAACGTGATCAGCTGCACATTCACATAAGATAAAAGGAGGCTATGCGTCCATAAAAAAAATAAATAAATAAAAATCGTCCATTTTGGGTCCAATTTGGGAAATAATCGCAAATTTAACACGATTTTGATATACAAATAGGCAAAAAATTCGGGAGCCAAGGCACAACCATGTACTAACCGAAATCGTGTTATAGTGAAGCGTGTACTAACGGGGTCGCACTGTATAATAAAAATTAATAAATTTATCCTAAAATTGAAGATTTCTCCCTCAAAGTATACTTTGCTAGATAAGTATACTTTGCAATGTTGGTGAAATAGGCTACAGGAGTTACGCCACCCACAACATCCCCATTTGAGACATGCCATGCAATTTTGTACCTAAGAACATGTGCGATTTTTCATGAAATATATTGACAGAAAATGTGATATTTTCTGTAAATGACGTTGAAAGATGACAAAATTTTCATACCAATGAAAATGTCATCTTTCGACGTCATTTACAGAAAATATTATAAATTTTGTAAATATATTTCATTGCACATGTTCTTAGGTACAAAATCGCATGGCGTGTCTCATTTCTCCACTTGTGAGGGACGGGTTGTGACCTAGAGGTTAGACCACTGTACTTCAATACCAGAGGTGGGTTCAAACCTCGCCTTAGGCATCAAAAATACCTTCATAGTATTTCCATCCCACTGGTCTTTGGATGAGACTTGAAACCGAGGGTCCTGTCCCTAAATCTCCGTAGCTGTTGCTGGGATGTTAAACCCATCCACTTCACTTTTCTTCTTGTCTCTGTATTGAGCCTTTTCTCTCCACTGGTGACCCTATTTCAGGAACGTAGTTGAGATCTGGACGATCCTGTGCCAAGATGCCCAGCTGACCACTGTGATGATTGACCACATGCTGGAGCTGCTGAGCAAGAGCCTGCCATATGAGGAGCGGCCCCAGGATAGTCACGAGCCGATCCGAAAAGCCACCCATATTCCTCTCGCGGTACGTGCCAGTTGCACTTTCATACTGCGGTGGAACCTCTCCAAACTTTAATATAGGAATGAATGGCATTTTTGTGGAATTTATCGGGGTATAAACTTCGAAAGTCGCGGGAATACTGGACGAAGCGATAAAAAATTACAATTTTCGAAAAAAAAAGATTTTTTTTTTTTTTTTTTTTTTTTTTTTTTTTTTTTTTTTTTTTTTTTTTTTCGATTTTTTTTTTTTTTTTTTTTTTTTTTTTTTTTTTTTTTTTTTTTTTTTTTTTTTTTTTCGAAAATTGTAATTTATTTAAGGCCTCGTCCAGTATTCCCGCGACTCTTCCAAGTTTATATCCTGATAAATTCCACAAAAAGGCCATTCATTCCTTACAATTCCAGCATTTTAAATAAATTCATCGAGAAAATGTGTTTATTTTCCGTTTTCTTAAGAATTATTTTAACTGCGCCTGACGGTTACGGAAAGTAGTTCGGCATGGAGTTTACTGGGATATAAATTTTGGACGGAGACTTGCAACGGACCAATCAAATGTTAGGGAATTGTGTAAATATTTTTGTGCTGGAATTATAAGGACAGTAAACCTCTGTCGAAAATAGAATCATTGGAGCCAAATTAACCCAATGTAGTATACGTATAATGCTTTTTATTATTGAAAAAAACAATTTCTCAATCAAAGTACAGTCAAACTTGTCTTAAGCAAGCGGCCATGGGAAAGTCCAAAATTGCTTGCTTAACACAGGTGGGTGCTTAATGGAGGTTTATCTTGGACCGACTTATAACTTGTTCCATATAGATTTATATGTACAATTAATGTACAGTCAAACTTGTCTTAAGTTCATATGTACATTTTTTGAACAGATAAATATAAGTAGTTAGGCCACGGTCAGTATAGCTCGGCTCATAACAGCAGTCCCCATGCCACGCTCGCTATAACTTGCACATTATGATGCATGCATATGTGGAAGTGCTGTTTATTTCATCTCGAAAGTATATGGTGTTACATGTAATGAAACAGCATTTATGTAAATACTTTAGACGAATAGCAAATAAACCGTTTAAATTCACTTAAAATATAATTTATGAACTTGGATGTGCATAAATTCTGTATATTTAGTTAATACCAAACTGAATTATCATAAAAATCGGGTTACGTTAACATCAATTGGAAAAATTTGCAAAAGGACGAAACTACGTAGGTAAGAAATCGCCGAAATTGTCCGTGATATTTACAGACTTTTTCATGTTTTCTGACAATACAGTTAGCCATATTTGGTTGAAATAAACAGTTAGTAATGTAATAAACAATATTTGTTTTCGGCATCAAAGGATTTCATTAGAATATATTGATTTCGTATTTAATTCTTTCACACTTTTCGTCGAAAAAGAAAGTTGCAATCATGGGCTTCCGCAGTGTTTGTCATGACTCGGTTCGTCAGGTGTCGCCTCGAGTGGGTATACTCACAATCGTAGCTAACAAATGGATGCTATTTTTAGTACCAGCGATTGGCTGTACTGTATAAATAACTTGGCCATGAGAATAACACTTGTTTTGAACTGACAAGTATAGTAGCCAGAAGCAATGTTTGGCTAGGGGATTATTGAAACTATCGACCCGTGACTTTTATTGTCACAGCGGGTAGGCATGATTTTAGTGAATCGCGTAATGATGTTATGAAAATTTGGTCAAACAATCGGGTGTCATAAAACAAATTGAAATGGTATTGTAAACAGTTTGGCAGGCCTGAAATTAGCGAGATTTAGGTCACTGGGTGGGAAATGGGTTCACGCTTAATACAGGTGCATTTTAGAGTAATTTTCATTGGGGGGGGAATAAAATGGCCGCTTAACGGAGGGAGACGCTTAATATAGGTGGCCGTTGGTACAGGTGCGACTGTATATGTATATGTTGTTACCACTCATTTGAACCGTCTCGTCGAGATGGTTCATATGAGTGGTAGCAACATATACAGTAGAAGATCAATCTCTTGAACAGGTCTCTGTCGAACACTCCTGAAAATTCGAACTCGTCCTGTGGGCCCAACAAATTTACCTATATAAATCATATATTTTTAGCTCGACTATTCGAAGAATAAGTAGAGCTTATGTTGTCACCCCGGCGTCGGCGTCGGCGTCGGCGTCACCGTCGCGCTTTGGTTAAGGTTTTTAGTCAACCTTGTATATGGAATACTACTGGCCCTACATCCACCATACTTGGACAACTTCATCTCCTAGTGATGTACATCAATAACCCCTGATCTATATTTGACCTTGACCTACATTTCCTCTTCAATTACTTAGTTAATTCCCCTTGGTTAAGGTTTTTAGTCAAGCTTGTACATGGAATACTATTGTGCATACAGACACCATACTTGGACAACCTTTTCTCATTTGGATGTACATCAATAACCCCTGGTCTATATTTGACCTTGACCTACATTTCCTCTTCAATTACTTAGTTAATTCCCCTTGGTTAAGGTTTTTAGTCAAGCCTGTATATGGAATACTCCTGGCCCTACACCCACCATACTTGGACAACTTCATCTCCTAGGGATGTACATCGGTAACCCCTGATCTATATTTGATATTGACCTACATTTCCTCTTCAATTACTTAGTTAATTCTCTTTGGTTAAGGTTTTTAGTCAACCTTGTAGATGGAATACTCCTGGCCCTACACCAACCATATTTGGACAACTTTATCTCCTAGTGATGTACATCAACAACCCCTGACCTATATTTGACCTTGACCTACATTTAACCTTGAATTACCTAGTTAATTCCCCTTGCTTAAGGTTTTTAGTCAACCTTGGTTAAGGTTTTTAGTCAAGCTTGTACATGGAATACTATTGTGCATACAGACACCATACTTGGACAACCTTTTCTCATAGGGATGTACATCAATAACCCCTGATCTATATTTGACCTTGACCTACATTTCCTCTTCTTAGTTAATTCTCCTTGGTTAAGGTTTTTCGTCAAGCTTGTATATGGAATACTCCTGGCCCTACACCCACCATACTTGGACAACTTCATCTCCTAGGGATGTACATCAATAACCCTTGATCTATATTTGACCTTGACCTACATTTGACCTTGACCTACATTTCCTCTTGAATTACTTAGTTAATTCTCTTTCGTTAAGGTTTTTAGTCAAGCTTGTAGATGGAATACTCCTGGCCCTACACCAACCATACTTCGACAACTTTATCTCCTAGTGATGTACATCAACAACCCCTGACCTATATTTGACTTTGACCTACATTTAACCTTGAATTACTTAGTTAATTCCCATTGGTTAAGGTTTTTAGTCAACCTTGGTTAAGGTTTTTAGTCAAGCTTGTATATGGAATACTATTGTGCATACAGACACCATACTTGGATAACTTTTTCTCATTTGGATGTACATCAATAACCCCTGACCTATATTTTACTTTCACCTACATTTAACCTTGAATTACTTGGTTAATGTTTATAGTCCAGCTTGTATATGGAATACTCCTGGGCCCTACATCAACCATACTTGGACAACTTCATCTCCTAGTGATGTACATCAATAATCCCTGACATATATTTGACCTTGACCTACTTTTATCCTTGGATTACTTAGTTATTTCCCCTTGGTTAAGGTTTTTAGTCAAGCTTGTATATGGAATACTCCTGGGCCTACAGCAACCATACTTGGAAAACTTCATCTCCTAGTAATTTACATCAATAACCCCTGACCTATATCTGTCATTGACCTACATTTAACCTTGAATTACTTACTTAATTTCCCTTGGTTAAGTTTTTTAGTCAACCTTGGTTAAGGTTTTTATGCAGGCCGCAGCCACCTTGTTTGTCAAGCTATGTGTACATCGACAACCCTCGTAGTTGAGCTATGCTGTTCTCCTACAGCTCTTGTTTTTACATATGAGTGGTAACAACATATACTTTCGAACAGAAATAGACACAATAATCTCCAAATGTTCATACATCTTGTCATTGTACCCAGTCTATCCTGGGTTGAGAGATTTTTTACTGAATTTATCAAGTCCTTCTTTCAATACTGCAGTGTAAACTCCGAATGGGACGCCCTGGGAGTACCTCACACTTTCCAGGGTGTCTGATTAGGAGGGGTTCCAACCCCTTATTCAGGTAATGAAAACTGCACATTGTTGTTTCTTTGTAAACGCGGTGACAAGCCCATCCGTTAAGCCACCGAGATTCCCCATCATGGTTCGTATGTTGGGGTCTTGTGCCCAAGGTTATAAAGCCTTTTCCATGCTCCACTCAGAGCCGTACTTTACTTGGCTAATTCAGACTCACTCGAGTTACGCTTGAAATCATGATGTGAATAACCCAATTTTATAAATGAAAAAAAAAACAACCAAAAAACTAGGGATGGCAACGAATATTCAGTTTGGTATTCGAATGGAAAACTTATTTCAAGGTATTGTTTGGTTTACTTATTTCTCACCATCGCACATACAGCAATTGATCCCGGCACGTGTCAAAGTTTGTATTGTCCGTTATCGACAATTAATACGTATCGTGTCAAAGTTTGCTTGTCCCTAATATCGACAATTAATAACACGGTTGCGTAATGTTTTGACGGACTGAAGGCTTGCAGGTGTTTAATCTGTACCTTAATAAAGTTTAATTGCATTAAATAGCGTAATTGTTGATCCTTGGTAAAGAACTCCCACTGCTTTGTCGGTACACGGTGTTTCGTGGTGGTATAATGATGTGTTTGTTGAATTGTTCGATTGGTAAAACATCAAAAATCAGATATCATTCTCCGAAACCGGGAATTACTATTCAATGTTATTCATGTATTTTGTTATCCTGTACATATTTATTATATGTTTCCCACCACGTGATTATGGACTAGTGTAAATCCCGATCAGCTAGCAAATACTTTAATCCTGATATGCGTCTGAAATTTCCTTAAAAGCAGAAGCATGGTTTCTCAGTTGATTCGCGAAACATGTAATTCCTGATCAGACTGCGCTCAGGCGCATTCTGGTCTGGAGCTCCACTTTTCCCAAACTCAATACACCCATTATTCTCCTGTCGGTAAACACATTTCATCATTCCGCTGTGTGATGCGTGACGTCATTTGAGATTTCCAATACACACAACACACAACGGTAGTTTGACATCGCATATTATTGACACATATTTTAATCGGGCATTACACGTGTACAAAGCACTTTCATGTTTTAAAGTATCATGTTGTTTGTCGGATTATTAAATTATAAAAGAACAGATTCGTTGTTAACATGTATCCCCAGGACATTAATTTTCCACTTGCTTGAAAAAATAGTTAATTGATTATTATTTGAAGCACGTGGGAACTCAATTTATCCGAGACGTGTTACCGGTGTCAATTCCGTAATAGTGAGGAGATTTAGAGGTTGGGTGGTTCCGAATATTCGAATAGCCAATCGAATATTCGAATACCATTTTTACCATTCGATGCCATCCCTTAAAAAAACATAATGTTTACTAAACACAGCATATAATACAGGTTAGTCAAAGTTGAGCACGGTCCCGAGTTGAGCATGGAAACCGTTTCATGCCAAGTTTACCAGGGAACCATTTCACTAAACTTTGTATGACTAAAATGTTCGTAAGTGCAAATTTAGGATCATCTGGAAATTTCAATTGATGGATTTACATTTATTGAACATAGGCTGCATGCAGCCTATGCTCAGTAAATGCAAATCCAATAACTGTTTACAAGAAACATTGTTAATGTGAAATTTACAGGCTATCTTACAAACATTTTAGTCGTACAAAGTTTAGTGAAACTGCCCCCAGGCTTGGCTCGGAAATTGTAGAAATTCCTACGTGTTCCCTAGTCTTGCCTGATAACCTTGATATCAGAAGACACCAGCCTGGTATTGTCCATTTTTTCTGCCTGTAGATAACGTGTGCCCTGGGGGAGATGTTTAAGGTGGAGGAGACCGAGGAACAGGTGATGAAGAACTACCACCGCCTCATGGCTGCCCTCATGGTGCGCATAGGCTCCAGTATTGGGGTGGAATCCTACAAACAACAACAGGTATGACATTACCGTGTGTAAGCCGGGTTCTGTAGGCCATATAGATGTGTGCAAGCCGGGGTTCTGTACTCAATATAGACATGTGTAAGCCGGTGTTCTGTAGGCCATATAGACGTGTGTAAGCCGGGGTTATGTAGTCCATATTGACGTGTGTAAGCCGTGGTTCTGTAGGCCATATAGACGTGTGTAAGCCGGGGTTCTGTAGGCCATATAGACATTTATAAGCCAGGGTTCTGTAGGCCATATATACGTGTGTAAGCCGGGGTTCTGTAGGCCATATATACGTGTGTAAGCCGGGGTTCTGTAGGCCATATAGACATGTGTAAGCCGGGGTTCTGTAGGCCATATATACGTGTGTAAGCCGGGGTTCTGTAGGCCATATAGACGTGTGTAAGCCGGAGTTCTGTAGGCCATACAGATGTGTGTAAGCCGGGGTTCTGTAAGCCAGGGTTCTGTTGGCCATATAGACGTGTGTAAGCCGGGGTTCTGTAGGCCATATAGACATGTGTAAGCCGGGGTTATGTAGGCCACAGATGTGGTGAAAGCCGGGTTCTGTAAGCCAGGGTTCTGTTGGTCATATAGAGCCGGGTGTGAAATAAGCCGGGGTTCTGTAGGTCCATATAGACCAAGGAAAAAAATGTGTAAGCCGGGGTCTGTAGGCCATACAGTGTGGGGGTGTAGGCAGTCGGGGTTCTGTAGGCCATATAGGGTGTGTGAAAGCCGGGGGTCCTGTAGGCAATATAGACATGTGAAGCCGGGGGTTCTGAGGTCATATAGTATGTGTAAGCCGGGGTTCGTAGGCCATATAGACAGGTGTGTAAAGCCGGGGTTTGTAGGGCGGGGTGTAGGTCATATAGACATGTGTAAGCCGGGGTTCTGTAGCATATAGTGTGTAAGCCTGTAGGCCCATATAGACCGGGTTGTGTAAGCCGTTCTAGGCCATATAGACATGTAAAGCGGGGTTAATGTAGGGTATATAGTGAGTAACAGGGTTCGTAGACAATAAGCGGGGGTCGCCGGGGTTCTGTATTCATATAGCATGTAAGCCGGGGTTCAGGTCATAGATGTGTGTAAGCCTGGGTTCTGTAGGCCATATGATGTGTTAAGCCGGTTCTGTAGGCCTATATAGACCATGTGTAAGCCGGGGTTCTGTATAGGTCTATAGATGTGTGTAAGCCGGGGTTCTGAGAGGCATATAGATGTGTAAGCCGGGGTTGTAGGCCATATAGCATTGTGTGCCGGGGTTCTGTAGGTCATATAGATGTGTGTAAGCAGGGTTCTGTGCCCCATAGAGTGTGAAGCCGAAGGGTTCTGTAGGCATATAGACATGTGTAAGCCGGGTTCTGTAAGCCAGGGTTCTGTAGGACAATATAGACATCTTGTGTAAGCCGGGGTTGTTCTGTAGGACCATATAGACATGTGTAAGCCGGGGTTCTGTAGGTCCCATATAGACGTGTGTAAGCAGGGGTCCTGTAGACAATATAGACATTGTGGTCATATAGACGTGTGTAAGCCGGGGTTCTGTAGACAATATAGACATGTGTAAGCCGGGGTTCTGTAGGTCATATAGACGTGTGTAAGCCAGGGTTCTGTAGACAATATAGACATGTGTAAGCCGGGGTTCTGTAGGCAATATAGACATGTGTAAGCCGGGGTTCTGTAGGTCATATAGAACATGTAGGTATGCCGTTGTGTAAGTTAGCATAGATGTGAAGCCGGGGTCCCTGTAGCAATATAGACATGTGTAAGCGGGTTCTGTAGGTCATATAGACCGTTGTGTAAGCCGGGGTTCCGGGGTCTTTGTATGTAATTATAGACGTGTGTAAGCCGGGTTCTGTAGGCATATCCAGACATGTGTAAAGCCGGGGTTCTGTAGCAATATAGACGTGTGTAAGCCAGTTCTGTAGTAGGCAATATAGACATGTAAGCCGGGGGCTGTATGCAATATAGACATGTGTAAGCCGTGGTCTGTAGCCCCCCCCCCCCCCCCCCCCCCCCCCAATAGGCCATATACGTGTGTAAGCTGGGATTCTGTAGACCATATAGACGTGTGTAAGCCGGGGTTCTGTAGGTCATATAAATGTGTGTAAGCCGGGGTTCTGTAGGTCATATAGATGTGTGTAAGCCGGGGTTCTGTAGGCCATATAAATGTGTGTAAGCCGGGGTTCTGTAGGTCATATAGATGTGTGTAAGCCAGGGTTCTGTAGGCCATAATGACGTGTGTAAACCAGGGTTCTGTAGGCCATATATACGTGTGTAAGCCGGGATTCTGTAGGCCATATAGATGTGTGTAAGCCGGGGTTCTGTAGGCCATATAGACCTGTGTAAGCCAGGGTTGTGTAGGCCATATAGACCCTGAAATAATGGACTACTACCACCCTCGTGGTGGGCATAGGCTGCAGTATTGGGGTGGAGTCGCACAAACAACAACAGGTATGGAAGACAACAGGCACTTGTCTGGTCTATAATCTGATATAACGTTTATGATACAGCTGATGCCTGAAATGGTTTTTTATATGCCCGTACAAGGTGAATACGGGTGTATAAAAAACCATTTCAGGCATCAGCTGTATCATAAACGTTATATCCGATTATGGACCAGGCAAGTGCCTGTTGTCTTCCATACCTGTTGTTGTTTGTGCGACTGGGCGGGCGGGCACAGCTTGTCCACGCAATAACTAGAGTTCTACTTGATGGATCATAACCAAATTCGGTATACATGTTTATCACAGCAAGACGAAGGAGCTGATTGATTTACAAAAACTTCCGATAACTAATTATCTCCCCATGGCAGCCATTTTTAATTTTCGCACTCTGTATCCTTGTCCACGCAATAACTCAAGTTCCACCTGACGGATTCGGTACACATGTTTATTACGGCGAGGCAAAGAAGCCTATTGATTTTCAAAAAATTTCCAATGACTTATCTCCCCTTGGCGGCCATTTTTATACGACCGTTTTTAAAAAGCGGTACGTATTATGTTTTACGCATGGCAGGCGGGCGGGCGGCTGAAGAAAAAGTGCATAGTTCGTGTACACAACTTCTCCGAAACCGTTCAGTCGATCGATCTGAAACTATACACACGCCTTCTACACATATTGAAGATGTGCACTTGGTGTTTTTATGCCGAAAAAATATTTTTTCACAAAAATATCATCTTTTTAACTTAGCCATTTGCTCTACATTTTTAGCTCACCTGAGCGAAGCTCATGTGAGCTATTGTTACCGCAATGTGTCCGTCGTCCGTCATCGTACGTGAACATTTTCAAACGTCTTAACCTCGGTAACCATTGGGTCTATAGTCACCAAACTTCATGGTCATGGTCCTTAGGTAGGGGAATTACAAAATTGTTAAAATGACGTCATTACGTAATCCAAGATGGCCGCCGTCTAAAAATAGCACAAATTCTTAAAAAATCTTCTTCTCAAGAACCGCCAACCGGATTTCGACAAAACTTGGTAGGAATGATCGATGTACATTGCTCTTTCAAAGTTGTTAAAATGGTGACCCTGGGGTCAAAAATGGGCTTTGCCCGTGGGGTCAAATTTGGGTCAAATTTTATTTTTGACTGAATATGGTCATTTCATATATCAAATTGAAGGTATCAATGAGGCGATCACTCTGGTGCATTTTTTGTCGAAATCGGATTGTTATGTCATCCAAGATGGCCGCCGAAAGGTCAAAAGGTCGTTCTTTTATTAGAGATTTCAAAATTCTTCTTCACATGAACCGCTTGGCCCATGGTAGCCAAACTTAAAAGTTATGGTCCATGGGTGAAGCCTTTTCAGATTTGTTAAAATGGAGGTCATCGCTAATCCAAGATGGTCGCCGTCTAAAAATAGCATAAATTCTTAAAAAATCTTCTTCTCATGAACCGCTTGCAGGATTTCGACGAAACTTGGTAGGAATGATCGATGTACATTGCTCTTTCAAAGTTGTTAAAATGGTGACCCCGGGGTCAAAAATGGGCGTGGCCCGTGGGGTCAAATTTGGGGTCAAATTTTATTTTTGACCGAATATGGTCATGTCATATATCAAATTGAAGGTATCAATGAGGCGATCACTCTGGTGCATTTTCTGTCAAAATCGGATTGTTATGTCATCCAAGATGGCCGCCAAAAGGTCAAAAGGTCGTTCTTTTATTAGACCGAATATGGTCATGTCATACATCAAATTGAAGGTATCAATGAGGCGATCACTCTGGTGCAATATTTTTCGGAATCGGATGATTATGTCATCCATGATGGCCACCAAAAGGTCCAATTATTCAAGATTTTTAACGTCTTTTTCTCAGGAACCACATGGCCGATGCTGGGTGAAGTCTTTTTCAAATTTTGTAAAATGAGAGTCATCGCTTAATCCAAGATGACCGCCATCTAAAAATAGCACAATTTCTTTAAAACACATGAACTCAATGTCACATTCTCCTCTGGTGTTCATGGAGTCAGGTGAGCGAATTAGGGCCATCATGGCCCTCTTGTTCTATACAGTTCTGTATACGGTACAGAGTTTGTGTACACAACTCCTCCGAAACTGTTCAGTCGATCGATCTGAAACTATGCACACGTCTTCTACACATATTGAAGATGTGCACCTTGGTGTTTTTATGCCCAAAAATTATTTTTCAACAAAAATATCACCTTTTTAACTTAGCCATTTTGACTATACAATTCTATATACAGTACAGAGTTTGTGTACACAACTCCTCTGAAACCGTTCAGTCGATTGTTCTGAAACTATACACACGTCTTCTACACATATTGAAGATGTGCACCTTGGTATTTTTATGCCGAAAAAATATTTTTTAACAAAAATATCACCTTTTTAACTTAGCCATTTTTTTCTACATTTTTCTATACAATTCTATATACGGTACAGAGTTTGTGTACACAACTCCTCCGAAACCGTTCTGTCGATCGTTCTGAAACTATACACACGTCTTCTACACATATTGAAGATGTGAACCTTGGTGTTTTTATGCCGAAAATATATTTTTTAACAAAAATATCACCTTTTTAACTTAGCCATTTTTTCTACATTATTGTATCCAATTCCCTATCATTTCTACTTTACACCTAAATTAGTATACATGTTTAGCACAACGAGATGAAGAAATAATGCTATAGACTTTCAAATTCTCACTTAATGTTTCTTGCCTTGGTGACAGCTTCACATTTCTGCATCTTCGCTGTCTGGCCCATATTCGACGGGCGTATTTTGCGACTTGCGGCACTCTTGTTCATTTTCACACTCTGTATCCTTGTCCACACAATAATGCTCAAGTTGTTCTTGGCCGATCGTAACCAAATTCGGTATACATGTTTAATTGATTTTGAAAAATTTCCGATAACTTGTCTTTTTAATTTTCGCACTCTGTATCCTTGTTCAAGCAATAAATCAAGTTCTACTTGACTGATCATACCCAAATTCGGTATACATGTTTATCATGGCAAGACGAAGAAGCCTTTTGATTGTCAAAAATATCTGATAACTTTTTTCCCCTTGGCGGCCATTTTTAATTTTAGCATTCGGTATCCTTGTCCATGCAATCACTCAAGTTCTACTTGACCGATTGTAACCAAATTAGGTACACATATTTATCACGGCAAGATGAAGAAACCTATTGATTTTGAAAATTTTCCAATAACTTATCTCCCCATCAATTTTCGAACTCTGTATCCTTATCCACGCAATAATCGTAACCAAATTCAGTATTCATGTTTATCACGGTAAGACGAAGAACTCTATTGATTATATTAAAAATATTCCCATGACTTATTTCCTCTTGGCGGCCATTTTTAATTTTCGCTCTCTGTACCCTTATCCACACAAGAACTGAAGTTCTACTTGACGGAACATAACCAAATTCGGTATACATGTTTATCACGTCAAGATGAAGAACCCTATTGGTTTTCAGTGAGTTATCTCCACTTGTTGACTGGTCTTGCCTCGACGGGCATATATTGTGACCTTAGGCATTCGTGTTGGTTCTGAATAGCTTACGTACAACTACACAGATGCCTGGGGCCGAAACGGCCCCAGGCATCTGTGTAGTTGTACGTAAGCTACTACTACTAAGCTTTGTATGACTAAAAGATTTGTAAGTGCAAAATTAGGATTGTCTAGAAATTTCAATTGATAGATTGAGTTGAGCATGGAAACTGTTTCATGGCATGTTTACCATGGGAACCATTTCACAGAACTTTGTACGACTAAAATGTTTGTAAGTGCAAAATTAGGATCGTCTCTTCAATTGATGGATTTATATTTATTGAGCATATGCAGCCTATGCTCAGTAAATGTAAATCCATTAATTGTTAATGTGAAATTTACAGACTATCATAAGTTTGCACTTATAAACATTTTCGTGGTACTAAGTTTAGCGAAACGCCCCCCTGGTATCTTGATAAAGTTGTCGATGTGCATTTTGTTGTGTACAACCGAAGAACTGCATGGGTGTTCTATAGCTGTGACAACACGTGCTTCGCTGTATGCCAGGTGTAAAATCCTGTGCATGATTTTCATTTGGTTACTGCCATCCTATTTGTATGCCCATCTTCCTTATGAAACTTGTTTAGTGCACTCTTGTGTTAATGTGTTATCGGCAATATATCGTTAATCCATTTTTAGCTCGCCTGCACGAAGTGCATAAGAGCTTATGGCATACCCCCGGCGACGTCGTCGTCGGCGTCCACAAACTTAACGTTGGGTAAATGTCTTATAACTTCTGTTTCCTTTCATGGAACACCTTGATATTTCATACATGCATTCCTCAGATGACCCTCTATCATGCTGTAGCAAATCCATGACCCACCACCCAACCCTTACCCCAAGGTCAAGGTCACAAACTTAGCACATTCATAAACTTAACGTTGGGTAAATGTCTTATAACTTCTGTTTCCTTTCATGGAACACCTTGATATTTCATACATGCATTCCTCAGATGACCCTATATCATGCCGTAGCAAATCCATGACCCACCACCCAGCCCTTACCTCAGTGTCAAGGTCACAAACTTAGCATATTCATAAACTTAACGTTGGGTAAATGTCTTATAACTTCTGTTTCCTTTCATGGAGCACCTTGATATTTCATACGTGCATTCCTCAGATGACCCTCTATCATGCTGTAGCAAATCCATGACCCACCACCCAACCCTCACCCCAAGGTCACAAACTTAGCACATTCATAAACATAACGTTGGGGTAAATTTCTTATAACATCTGTTTCCTTTCATGGAACACCTTGATATTTCATACATGCATTCCTCAGATGACGCTCTATCATGCTGTAGCACATCCATGACCCACCACACAACCCTTACCCCAAGGTCAAGGTCACAAACTTAGCATGTTCATAAACTTAACATTGGGGTAAATGTTGTGTAACTTCTGTTTATTTGCAGGGTATGCCTTCATATTTCATACATGCATTCATCTGCTGACCCTCTATCATGCTGTAGCAAATCCACGATCCACCATCCAACCCTTACCCCAAGGTCAGGGTCACAAACTTAGCATGTTCATAAACTTAACGTTGGGGTAAATGTTGTGTGACTTCGGTTTATTTACAGGGAACGCCTTCATATTTCATACATGGATTCATCTGATGATACTCTATCGTGATATTGCAAATCCATGACCCACCACCTATCCTTTACCCCAAGGTCAAGGTCACAAACTTAGCACATTCTTAAACTTAACGTTGGGGTAAATGTCTTATAACATCTGTTTTCTTTCATGGAACACCTTGATATTTCATACATGCATTCCTCAGGTGACCCTCTATCATGCTGTAGCAAATCCACGACTCTCCACCCAACCCTTACCCCAAGGTCAAGGTCACAAACCTAGCACATTCATAAACTTAACGTTGGGGTAAATGTTGTGTAACTTCTGTTTATTTACAGGGAATACCTTCATATTTCATACATGCATTCATCTGATGAAACTCTATCGTACTTTAGCAAATCCATGAACCACCTCCCACCCCTTTCCCCAAGGTCAAGGTCACAAACTTAGCACATTCATAAACTTAAAAATAACGTTGCGGTAAATGTCTTATATCATCTGTTTCATTTCATGGAACGCCTTGATATTTCATACATGCATTCATCTGATTATACTCTATTGTGCTATAGCAAATCCATGACCCACCCCTTACCCCAAGGTCAAGGTCACAAACTGAGCACATTCATAAACTTAACGTTGGGGTAAATCACTTATATCATCTGTTTCCTTTCATGGAACACCTTGATATTTCATACATGCATTCCTCAGATGATCCTCTATCATGCTGTAGCAAATCCACAACCCACCACCCAACCCTTGCTCCAAGGTCAAGGTCAAGGTCACAAACTTAGCATGTTCATAAACTTAACGTGGGGGTAAATGTTGTGTAACTTCTGTTTCTTTAGAGGGAACGCTTTGATATTTGATACATGCATTCATCTGATGATCCTCTATTGTGCTACAGCAAATCCATGACCCCTCCCCCACCCTCACCCCTTTCCCCAAGATCAACATCATAAACTTAACGTTGGAGTAAATGTCTTTTTATAACTTCTGTTTCTTTACAGGGAACACCTTGATATTTCATACGTGCATTCATCTGATGATACTCTATCATTGTCACAAATTGACGAGTTCGTTGGATAGGTCGGCATATGGATCTGATGGCTAAGACTAGTGAACACAGTTGGATTAGGTGTAGCATGTATTATTATGGTTAAAACACGTCGTCAAGTAAAATATGATTACTATTTTACACACAAGTACAAGTGAACCCCTCAACACTTCAACACAAACACATGTCAAATAACCACCCTGCTTATGAGTGTATCATTTCATACCACAATTCCAAAGTGTCTCATTACCCCACATAATGTTACAAGTGTCAACTCCCCACAACTGTTCACAAGTGTCTAATTCCCACACAGGATCATAAGTGTCTAATTCCCCACATAAATGTATTAAGTCCCACATAAGTTCATATGTGTCTAATTCCCCACATACATCTCTAATTTCCCCATATCAATTCATAAGTGTCTAATTCCCAACACAAGTGTGCAAATCCCACAGTTCATAAGTGTCTAATTCCTCACATAAGTTCATATGTGTCTAATTCCCCACATACATCTCTAATTTCCCCATATCAATTCATAAGTGTCTAATTCCCAACACAAGTGCACAAATCCCACAGTTCATAAGTGTCTAATTCCCCACACAAGTGTATAAATCCCACACAGTTCATAAGTGTCTAATTCCCCACATAAGTGTCTAAATCCACACACAGGATCATACGTGTTACATTAGCAACTGCATTAACTTCTCTCTAGATTCCATTGTCAGTGAGTGTGAATATACAGGACGATAGTACTCAATAATACACCCGGCCATCTCAGGACAAGTAATGGTCCACACAGGACAAGTCACGGCCCACACAGGACACGTAATGTTCCACACAGGTCAAGTATTGGTTCACCCAGGAAAAGTAATGGTCCACACAGGACAAGTAATGGTCCACACAGGACAAGTAACGGTCCACACAGGACAATGTTCCACACAGGTCAAATATTGTTCCACATCGGACAAGGAATGGTCCACACAGGCCATTCACAGTCCACACAGGACACGTAATGTTCCACGCAGGTAGTGTAAGGTCCAGGCCTCAAGAGTATAGTCCCCCACTCATGGAAACTACATATTAGCCCAGGAACAAACGGTCTCAACAATGCACATGCAGGCTCGCTTCCTCGCCTCGCTGCTCTCACATGCCCGTAGCACGGCCACACCCAAAAACCACCTGTACAATACAAAACTATCTTCTAGCAAAAATTCCAGAATTACAATGTATGTCCAAAAAGAAAATATCTTTTAAAAAAAACAATCCTCAGATATTTGTCACTTAGCCACCCTACTAAAGTGTCAATGAATGAACAATTCATTTAATGTGAAGTCTGGTATAATATTTCACAATCTTAGGCGAATGCCTATTTGAGAATATTAATAACACTTTAGTAAAAATAATCACATTTGAACTTCAGATAAAATTACACAAAGCCTTTGACTAGATAAAAAATACATATTCACAATTCACACAATTCACACACAAACTACATGTCACTAAAAACTAATGCACATGTACTTACAGTTGGATAACTCAGTCTGCTGTCTCTAATACAAGTATTGTTGTTGCCTAGTCGAGATTCAAATGTCCACTGTCCACAATGACCCCACTTCAACTCATGTACAATGCACATGTCCAAACCCACAGGTAACCTGCTTGACCACTCAAAAAACCAATACACAGGAATGTCAACATGTATCTCCCAGTAGATATTCACTCACTACATACATGTACACTACCGTATTTGACCACCTATGTGTCCAGTGTCCAGCAAACCATATATACCTATATACCCAACAATGAATATTGTGACAATCATGCTATAGCAAATCCATGACCCACCCCCCACCCCTTTCCCCAAGGTCAAGGTCAAGGTCATAAACATAGCACATTCGTAAACTTAACGTTGGGGTAAATGTCTTATAACATCTGTTTCCTTTCATGGAACGCCTTGATATTTCATACATGCATTCCTCAGATGACCCTCTATCATGCTGTAGCAAATCCACAACCCACCACCTAACCCTTACCCCAAGGTCAAGGTCACAAACGTAGCATGTTCATAAACTTAACGATGGGGTAAATGTTGTGTAACTTCTGTTTCGGTACAGGGAACGCTTTGATATTTCATACATGCATTCATCTGATGATCCTCTATTGTGCTACAGCAAATCCATGACCCACCCCTTTCCCCAAGGTCGAGGTCACACACATAGCACATTCATAAACTTAACGTTGGGGTAAATGTCTTAACATCTGTTTCCTTTCATGGAACGCCTTGATATTTCATACATGCATTCATCTGATGAAACTCTATCGTGCTATAGCGAATCCATGACCCACCGCCCACCCCAAATGTCTTATAACATCTGTTTCCTTTCATGGAACACCTTGATCTTTCATACATGCATTCCTCAGATGACCCTCTATCATGCTGTAGCAAATCAACAACCCACCACCCAACCCTTACCCCAAGGTCACGGTCACAAACTTAGCATGTTCATAAACTTAACGTTGGGGTAGATGTTGGTTAACTTCTGTTTCTTTACAGGGAACGCTTTGATATTTCATACATGCATTCATCTGATGATCCTCTATTGTGCTACAGCAAATCCATGACCCATCCCCCACCCCTTTCTCCAAGGTCACAAACTTAGCACATTCATACATGCATTCCTCATGTGAATAGCTATCATGCTGTAGAAAATCACCAACTTAGTGCGTTCGTAAACTTAACGTTGGGTTAAATTTTGTTTTACTTCTGTTTTCAGGGAGCGCATTGATATTTCATACATGCATTCATCTTAATATGCTATATTATGCTATAGCAAACCCACGACCCACCTTACACCACTGACCCCAATGTCAAGGTCCACTGCACGCCCCTTAACCCAAGGTCAATTATATATAATATTCATGCTTTTTTGTGCAACTGTGCCAAATTTGAGTGAAGGCTGCCAACAGGCGAGCTTCGGTGTCTTCTGATGACTCTTGTTCACACTATCACAGATCGACAGTGACTTCTAGCAAATGGCCTCTTTAGTTAATTCTCATCTCTACGGACAGGTAAATAAATCTCCAAGATGCTAACTATTTTGATGTACTGGTGATATTTCTATACCTGACATTTATTGTTTAAGGCTGGGAATTAAAATTGTCGTCTGCTGTTGCTTCATATTTTGTCATCTCAATAAAAAATTAAATATGGTTTGACATCACTTTAGAATCATTTCCATTGAAAATGATTCTAAACTGCAGCCAGACCATAATTTGGTTGAGAAAAACAGAAATGAAAAAATAAACAGCAGACGACAATATTTACTTAATTCTGCATTGAAATTGTTAATGCTAACTGCTTTTTGTATTTCCACTCATCAGCAATGGAGACGAGGAGTAAGCAACTGATTGTAGATAGTCAATACTTGCGAACAAACCACCGCTTGTCTCCCCCTGCCTCCGTCATAGTTCAGGTCTCTCGCTTGCCTGTGACTGTGACTGGAGACATGGGTCTTATGGGGTCTGTGGCCAGTCTAGCTTATGGCATTTATGGCCAGTCTAGCGTATGGCATTTGTGGCCAGTCTAGCTCATGACATTGGTAGCCATGTTTGTAACAGTTTCTATCCTTAACCCTTGCTGAATTAAATTTTGTTATCTGCTGTTTATTTTTAATTTCCAGTTTTCTCAAGAAAAACATGGTTTGGCAGCAATTTAGAATCATTTCCATTGGCAATGATTCTAAAGTGCTGTCAAACCATGTTTTTCTTGAGAAAAAAAGAAAATATGATACAACAGCAGATGAGAATTTCGGTTCCCGCCTTTTAAGGGTTAACAGGCTACAAATGAACAAAAACAATGGTGCTAATATGTGGCCGTGACTGAACAAATTAGGCTTACGTCATCTGTGACCAGTGTAAACCAAGATAAGCCTTCACATCTTTGCAGCATTCTGGACATCTACACAGTGCAATCAGGGTCTGCTCTGTTTGCCATTAAATCACTGAAGTACAGATCATAAGCAGACCAATATGTCAGACTGCAGCTACATGCCAGCAAATCTAAAGCTAGACTTGCCACAATGCCATTTGAATGTCTTATAAAACAGTCTTGACTTGTGTTACTTGGTTGAAGCAATGATGGCAGTTTACTGATTGAACTATGGTCACAAATGCTGTAAAGCCATGTTTCTCAGCAAGCTCCCTATAAGGTTATATGACATATTAACTCTTTCCCTGTTTTGCGATATTTCGACTCATCCAAATCCAAAACATCTGAATAAAATAATCAAATGCTGGGTCAAATGATGGTTAAATTAACTGATAGAGTAGAAAACATTGTGGGAAAAGGAGAAATTGCTTGTTACAAGCAATTTCTCCTTTTCCCACAATGTTTTCAAAAGACATGTTCTGCAGAGGCGTGAAAAGTCGTCTCTATCAGGGAAAGGGTTAAGACAGCTGTGGTTTGTATCAAATTTAGCTAATCTTGCTTACAGTAGTAGTGTCTACATGTATGCATGCAAGGTGTATGGAGCCCTGCAGGGGACATGGATTTATTTTTATTAATTCGTTCCCACGAAACAACAATTTGTTCCCTCAATTTAACAATTTGTTCCCTCGAATTAACAATTTGTTTCCACGATATAACAATTTGTTCCCTCAAATTAACAATACGTTCCCATGAAATGACAATTTGTTCCCTCAATTTAACAATTCGTTCTCTCGAATTAAGAATTTGTTCCCACGATATAACAATTTGTTCCCACAAATTAACAATTCGTTCCTGTGGGAACGAATTGTTATTTCGTGGGAATTAATTGTTAATATGAGGGAACAAATTGTTAATTCGTGGGAACAAATAGTTAATTTGTGGGAACAAATTGTTAAATTGAGGGAACAAATTGTTAAATTGAGGGAACAAATTAATAAAAAAAATAATTCTACGTCCCCTGCATGGCTCTGTAAAGGTGTACTGTGTGTTGTGGTTGTGGTGCTTTCTGTACTACATAGCTACAAATGTATATATATCAAGTCTATGCTGAATAAATGGACATTCCGACAGCTATAGTAGATGCTGGGCTATCATGTATACCAATGACAGGAAGATGGTTTCAGTAACTTAATGATGAACAGCTTAACCTTACTACGCTGAATTAAATGTTGTCGTCTGCTGGAAATGTTTTACTTTCAATATTTCTCGACAAAAACCTGGTTTTGACAGCACATGAGAATCGTCTCCAGTGGAGACGATTCTCATGTGCTGCTTACAGTAGTAGTGTCTACATGTATGCATGCAAGGTGTATGGAGCCCTGCAGGGGAAATGGATTTATTTTTATTAATTCGTTCCCACGAAACAACAATTTGTTCCCTCAATTTAACAATTTGTTCCCTCGAATTAACAATTTTTTTCCACGATATAACAATTTGTTCCCTCAAATTAACAATACGTTCCCATGAAATGACAATTTGTTCCCTCAATTTAACAATTTGTTCTCTCGAATTAAGAATTTGTTCCCACGATATAACAATTTGTTCCCACAAATTAACAATTTGTTCCTGTGGGAACGAATTGTTATTTTGTGGGAATGAATTGTTAATATGAGGGAACAAATTGTTAATTCGTGGGAACAAATAGTTAATTTGTGGGAACAAATTGTTAAATTGAGGGAACAAATTGTTAAATTGAGGGAACAAATTAATAAAAAAAATAATTCTACGTCCCCTGCATGGCTCTGTAAAGGTGTACTGTGTGTTGTGGTTGTGGTGCTTTCTGTACTACATAGCTACAAATGTATTATTTATTATCAACTACTATGCTGAATAAATTGACATTCTGACAGCTATAGTAGATGCTGGGCTATCATGTATACCAATGACAGGAAGATGATTTCAGTAACTTAATGATGAACAGCTTAACCTTACTACGCTGAATTAAATGTTGTCGTCTGCTGGTAATGTTTTACTTTCAATATTTCTCGACAAAAACCTGGTTTTGACAGCACATGAGAATCGTCTCCAGTGGAGACGATTCTCATGTGCTGTCAAAACCATTTTTTTGTTAAGAATTAAAGCAAAAATGAAAAACTGCAGACGGCAATTTCCGTCAACAGCGTAGGAAGGGTTAAGTCGTGATCATCAGAGTGCACAAATACATAGAATGATCTGGGATTACACTAGTCGCAGGGTCCCAGTGCGTATAGCCAGCTTTCCAATAAAGGGGGTTCAATAATGTATGCAATATATATCGTGATAAAATTTTATCAAGTTAGATATCATTACTCAGCCTGCACATATGCCCGTGATCTAGGTCTACACATCGTCACCATTCTCAATTTAATAAACTTGTTTATTCCCTAACCCGTTTTCAACACCACAGGCCTGTATAGTGGTATTGACAAATAGTCGCAACCATCACAAAATGATTTTCAGACTAGTCCATTTATGAAATGGGGGTGTTTTTGTTCTCAAATATATGAAAATTACTTGCGGAAAGTGCACATCCTGATGAGAGGGTTCGTCATGAGCTGGCTCATCTGTATCTACACGTTTTGCAATACATGTACCACTATACAGACATATGGTGTTGAAAGGGTTAACCCTTACTACGCTGAATTAAATGTTGTCGTCTGCTGGAAATGTTTTATTTTCAATATTTCTCTACAAAAATTTGCTTTTGACAGCACATGAGAATCGTCTCCAGTGGAGACGATTCTCATGTGCTGTCAAAACCAGTTTTTTGTTAAGAATTAAAGCAAAAATGAAAAACAGCAGACGGCAATTTCCGTCAACAGCGTAGGAAGGGTTAAATTAGTAATCTGGATGAACCTCATGGTATGACACTAAAATGGGGATCTGGCACTCCCGGCAGTGGTTAAAAAGCTCACAATGTCACCCGGTGTGGGCTTTCACATACATAATAACATTCTGGAAGGGAAAATATTTAACAAATATTCTGTGGGAGGGTGGAGGATATTTGTGAACACTGGAATTGGTCCACATTTACATAAATTTGTTAAAAGTTAGTAAAGCATTTAACTGAAAGTAAAATTCCAATAATTTTCATAAATTCTCACATTGTACTTTGAATTTTATGCACAATTGTACTTGTTCCATCACAAAATGTTTTTGTTGCACATGCTTTATTTAGCAGCAGGTATGACTAAAGTCACCCATTTTTTCATCGCCGTCCGCCTTGTCGTAGTTCACAAACTTAACCTTGGGGTAATTTTCTTCTAACTCTGGTTTCCGTTCACAGAACTTCTTGATATTTCACACATGTTTCAATATAATGGTCTTTCATTCTGTGAAATATCCATGACCCACCATCAAATGCTGTGACAGATGCGACACCACTTCCGTGGCACATGTTGTATACAGTACTGTGTATAGGAGGGAGTAAAGAATTTTTTTTAGATTATTTTTTTATCGCGCCTGCTTGCGGACAGCGCGATATAGTCGGCACTTTGACGTCTGTACGCATGTACGTATGTCTGCATTTGCGTTAAAGTTTTTACATATGTTATATCTCTGCAACCACTTCACCGATTGACTTGAAACTTCATATGCATGTTTACCATCCTCCAAATATTCATTGTGCGCAATACCCATGCTGCCCACACGCACACAGTCAAGGACAAATGTCTTAGAAGTTTGTAGTAAAGTTTTGTAAACTTTCCGTTAAATTCTTTACGAATATTACATCTCCTCAACAGCTTCACTCATTGACTTGAAACTTCATATGCATGTTTACCATTCTCCAAATATTCATTGTGCGCAATACCCATGCTGCCCAACCCGACCGGTAGATCCATGGAATCGTTTACTGAAACTCCAATATAGTCCTCTTTTGAGACCATGGAAATTTATTCTTGTAAGTCTTAACCAGTATCGCCTGCTTTTCATAGGAGCCGAGTAAAAGGTGGAGAGGCCAAGAGATTTTGCTGTGGTAAGATCACCTGGCAACAAATCAGGATATTGTAAATTCAACTGCTGAATTTGGGCATTCTTCCCAGGTGTATTGTATTCTGAGCTCTAATTGTGTTCATTTACATGTCACTGAACCATAAAACACCATAACATCATGCATATATTATCCATTCTATTCCTCGGCGGGTGCAACATGCTGGCCGCGGCCATTCTAGTTTTTCACTTGTTAATGCTTTTAGGTATATTTAATGTAGTTATAGACCTGTGTTCCGTGGCAGAATTCTTGCCATGTTACATTTGCTAAACAATTGACATTTCAAAAGTTATATTTAACTATTTTATGCCCTACCACGATAGTGGAGTGGGCATTTAGTGTTACCCTGGTCTTTCCCGTCCATCCTTCCTTCATATCGTTGGAACGTCCGTCCTTCTGTCCGTCCGTCACCAACCTTGTGATTGGTAAAACTTTTAAACCGTAACAGCTACAGACCTGAAACTTGGTATGTAGCTTCCTCATGATGAGTAGATGCGCAGAGTTTATTTTGATTTTTGATTTGTCCCCCGGGTCATGGATTATCTCCCTCTCTTTGACTTGGAATTTGGCAATTTTGCCGTAAGTCGTAAAACTTTTAAACCGTACTTGCTATACACCTGACACTTGGTATGTAGCTTCATTATGATGAGTAGATGCGCATAGTTTATTTTCATGTTTGATACGACCCCGGGGTCATGGATTATCTCCCCATTCTCGTCTTAGAATTTGGCAATTTTGTCTTGTAACTCGTAAAACGTTTAAACCGTAATAACTGCAGACCTGAAACTTGGTATGTAGCTTCCTTATGATGAGTAGATGTGCACAGTTCATTTAGATTTTTTATTTGACCCCCAGGTCATGGATTATCTCCCATTTTTTGGACTTGGAAATTTGCCTCATTTACTATCAAAGCGGTATGTGGGGCATCCGTGTTCTATGAACACATTTTCCAGTTATAAATGTTTTCTATATGCATTTACTCAGCTTCAACATCCAGCCTCATGTTCATGAACGCTTTTTGACACTAATTCTGGTGTCAAGAATTGCACATTTACAGCCCAATCTTTTATCGTTTTCACCAATACTCAAATTTACAATTTTCAGTTTCATGAAATTATTTTAACATGCCTACGGTAATTGATTTTTAGTACTGCATGAAATGGTTTTAAATGAAGGACAGTATTGATGAATATGAGAGCCGTTGTGTTTTCATGTGCTTAACCCTTGGACCGCTACTCACAACAATTGTTGTCTGCTGTTGCTTTTATATCTTGCCTTATTTCTCAATAAAAACCTGGTTTGACAGCACTTCAGAATCATTTCCAATGGAAATGATTCTGAAGTGCTGTCAAAGCATGTTTTAAATTATTCTAAAGTGCTGTTAAAGCATGTTTTTGATGATAAAAATGGAAAATAGAAAATAAACAGCAGACAACCAAAAAATTAAGATAGCGGTGTAAAGGTTAAGGTTCAGCTTACAGGTAGTATACAGTACATCATCGTACATACACATGGTATTACATGTAACAGTGTATGATTCATGGTAAGTTGATAACTGACATCAGTGATGTTTGCAGACAGATACAAGTTTGTCTTATGGATATCTTTAGTCTTCATTTAACAGTGACCTGCTTTCATGTTCAACATTTAAGTTCTATTTTTCCTTTACATAAAATACAGTTTTTGCCTGTAACTGCTACATTCTCTCTGCTGCTGTTCTTTTCAAACTACAGTGGAACCAGTCTAAGCCAGACACCAAGTAATATTTTTGATGAGTTTCTTGGTCCGTCATCTCAGG
Source organism: Conchocele bisecta (assembly GCA_029237695.1). Lineage (NCBI taxonomy): Eukaryota > Metazoa > Mollusca > Bivalvia > Lucinida > Thyasiridae > Conchocele > Conchocele bisecta. The sequence goes on from CM055265.1 coordinate 14,498,126, forward strand.
TGATAATGTCTGTTCATGATCGTTTAGCAAACAACTTTGACTCAGAATGATGAAATGCCGATTTACAGTGAACCCTCTTTAAACCGGACACCCTGGGTACCTCCCAGGGTGTCCGGTTTAGAGAGGTTTCACTGTATGTTACCTATTGTCTTCCCTTTCTTTACATTTACTGCATCAATTATATTACACGCCTCAATGTGATTTACCGTAGTATAATTTCACAGGATTCATGCTCTTTAAACTAATTCTTCCTAGAAGCACCTGTGACATCATTTACATTATGCTTTTGATGTTATTTATTGTGAAAGCAATAATTATCCCCTCGCTGATATGCAAGAGGGTATACAGCATTAGTCCATGTGTCCATGCGTACGTGCATACGTTAGTAACACCTGTCATTTTTCAATAACTGGTGCACCACTTAACTGATTGTGATAATATTTAGCCACAATGTGTGTCTAGGGATGGTGCTTTGTTTTGCACAAAACCACGTCCGACCGCCCAAGGTAAAGATCACTGAGGACTTATGTTCACCTTGTTTTAAGACAAAAATGTTAAAGTTGTGTTTTTAGCTCACCTGAGTGAAGCTCCTGTGAGCTATTGTTACCGCAATGTGTCCGTCGTCCGTCGTGAACATTTTCAAACATCTTCTCCTCGGTAACCATTGGGCCTATAGTCACCAAACTTCATGGTCATGGTCCTTAGGTAGCGGGATTACAATATTGTTGAAAATGACGACATTACGGAATCCAAGATGGCTGCCGTCTAAAAATAGCACAAATTGTTCAAAAATCTTCTTCTCAAGAACTGCCAACCGAATTTCGACAAAACTTGGTAGGAATGATCGATGTACAATGCTCTTTCAAAGTTGTTAAAATGGTGACCCCGGGGTCAAAAATGGGCGTGGCCCGTGGGGTCAAATGTTATTTTTGACCAAATATGCTCATGTCATATATCAAATTGAAGGCATCGATGAGGCGATTGCTCTGGTGCAATATTTGTCGGAATCGGATGATTATATCATCCATGATGGCCTCCAAAAGGTTCATTTATTTGAGATTTTGAACGTCTTTTTCTCAGGAACCACATGGCCAATGCTGGCCAAACTTCATAGTAAGTTAAGATCCTTGGGTGAAGTATTTTCAGATTTGGTAAAATGAGAGTCATCGCTTTATTCAAGATGACCGCCATCTAAAAATAGCACAATTTTTTGAAAACACATAATTATGAACTCAATGTCACATTCTCCTCTGGTGTTCATGGAGTCAGTTGAGCGAATTAGGGCCATCATGGCCGTCTTGTTTTATTGTTATTATCAAGGCTGCCAGGGAGGGGGTTAGCTTAGTGATGACGATGCCCTTGATTTTGAAATTTTGTTGTCTGCTGTTTATTTTTTAATTTCCATTTTCGCAACAAAACATGGTTTGGCAGTAATTTAGAATCATTTCCAGTTTCTAAAGTGCCCCAATTAGTCAATCAATCAATGAACCCACTGACACATTCAGCTGTGTGACTTGAAGCCCCCCTATTCCAGCAACCGAAGCCAGAAACCAAAGAGAAGAAGAAGGGAGCAGCGCCTCCGGCTGGCAAACAGGTGAAGCCTAGTAGGTGAGTCATAGTGCAGGCTGGTAACACAAGTACAATCACAGAGGGGCGGTTCATATCACGCCAGCATAGAGTAGGGGGCCGTTTCACTAAACTTTGTAAGACTAAAATGTTCGTAAGTTCAAATTTAGGATCATCCGGAAATTTCAATTGATGGATTTACATTTATTGAGCATAGGCTGCATATGCAGCCTATGCTCAATAAATGTAAATCCAATGATTGATTACAATAAAACAGTGTTAATGTGAAATTTACAGACTATCATAATTTTGAACTTATGAACATTTTAGTCGTACAAAGTTTATGTGAAACGGCCCCCTGGTGAGTGATGCTGCAGGCTGGCAATATATATACAATCACAGGGGGACAGCTCGCTATTTGGATGGTGTATTGGATGTTGTAATTGTATTATTTCCCTAACTTCAAGTTCATAAAAAAATGGACTCTTGGTTATACTACCATGTCTTCATGTCTTCCACTACCATGTCTCCATGGTATTATCACCAAGTGTCAAATTTATTTTTTGTGTGGGATCATGTGTTTCTGAACGGCGTGGATCGGGTTACCGTAAATGTAAAAAACTAGAGCGCATGAATGTAAGAAATAAATGGTACTCGATTCTTTGTGAAAGTTATATAAGTTATTGTAAATAACTTTCAGGGCACCCATAAAACACATCCGTTTGTTAGGAAGATTTTAAAGACAATCTACTGTAACAATGAAATCACAGATTACGTCACGTCAGAAAATCGGGTTCGGAAACCATGTGATCCCACACCCTGAATAAGTGCTTTCAATTTGAATCCCTTAATGTTCGTAACACTTCTAGCAAAATATACGTCCATATCGGGCTCATCAATGTTTTAAATGGCTTTTGTATGTGAAAATAACATATTTAGAATGCAAATATGGGAGGGGGGTCTACTATTAGAGAGGGGGCTACGATTAGAATAAATACGGTAATCCGAAATTAATATAGGAATGAATGGCCTTTTTGTGGAATTTATCGAGGTATAAACTTGGAAAAGTCGCGGGAATACTGGACGAGGCCTTCCGGCCTTCGTCCAGTATTTCCGCGACTTTTCCAAGTTTATATCCCCGATAAATTCCACAAAAAGGCCATTCATTCCTTATAATTCCAGCATTTGAAATAAATTCATCAAGAAAATGTGTTTATTTTGACAGACGGCAGCCATTTGTTTACATTGACAACACCGACAGCGCACCTGTAAAAAGTAGTTTGGCGTGGGAGTTTACTGGGATATAAATTTTGGACAGAGACTTGCTACGGGCCAATCAAATGTTAGGGAATTGTGTAAATATTTTTGTGCCGGAATCATTAATTGTACAGGGCTTAATGCATCAGATACAAGATGTGTCATAAATGGATCTGTAATTCGAGTAGGGATAAATGGAGAGTTCCCTCCCTGATTGCAGCGTGGCTGTCGAGGCGTTCCGCGGTTTTCTGCAGAACACGAAGAGCGATGACATCATCGAGGTGCTCGACACTGAGGCATGCTGGGAGAAGTTTGAGGACAAGAATGAATACCCAGAAGGCATCAACATTCTTACAAGGTATGCCATCACATATTGCCAATTTCACAAATATTGCTAAGCATACTTATCTAGCTAAGTATAGTTTGAAGGAGTAATCATTTATTTTTCCCGAAATGCATTATTTCATATAGAACTAAAGACTGCATATATTTGATGATTAAAAGTATGCAGAATTATTATACTGAATTTATGACATTATCACAGCCAAAATGACTGTGATAATGTAATAAATTAAGTATAATAACAATTAATAAATTTATCCTTAAATTGAAAATTTGTCCGTCAAAGTTTACTTGGCGAGACTACCAGTAGTATTGCAATTTTGGTGAAATCGGCTGCAGGTCTCGGATTGGAAACTGCCACCAGCTGAGCTAACATTTGTGGCAAATTAGTGCCTGGATTGTTCACAACAGTTCCACAGCTTTCAATTTGTTCTGCCTAGTTAGTCCCCTTGGCTGCAGTGTTTAGTTTCTCAATTCTGTATCCTTGTCCACACAGTAATTGTTGACATGTTTCCTCATCATCATTTACAGAGCGCTGATAGCCAGCAGTGTAGGTGGCCAGCACATGTCCAAGATAGTGTCCAACCTCACGTCCGTGTTGACCAGCCTGTATGATCCCCAGAGGATCGTTGTCGCAGCATTCTTCGCCGAAGTGTGTACATTTGTAATATGAGATGTCTGGTTTGCTGTTTTCTGAGCACATATGCGTGTGTGCATAGTAAAAAGTATGGCTCCGGGCTTATCCTAGGCATGAGGGGATATAGCGTTACTCCATGCACATATGTACGTTAGTAACACCTTTCATTTTTCCATGACGCATGAACCGCTTCACTGATTTTGATAATATTTGGCCACAATGTGTGTCTAGGGATGCTGCTTTGTTTTGCATACGACCTTGGACTTTTTGATTTTTTTATATTAAGGCTGCCAGCGAGAGGATTAACTTCGTTTAATGATGCCAGTTCTTGTTTCATTTCTAACCTGTTTAGCTTGTGATTATTATGTATATGGGTATAGGCGGGTATCTGTGAGCCCTACTCACTACATTCTTGTATGATTATATAATAAGGGTGATTCGTCACCCAATTCCAGGTATGAAGGTTTTTGGAGCCTATTATCACCCATAAATATAGGCTGACTGTCGCCTATTAACATTGATTATATATTCATTGCTTGGAATAACAGAGCTGGCCTGTGATAAATGTCTATTTTGTCTCTGGCAAGATGAGACAGTATGTGTATCTCTGCGATGAATCCATCGTTAACCCTTTTCATGCGGAGGATATGCCATTATGTAATCCTTTTAATTTCAGGGGAAGGGGTCATGTGACTGGTGTGGTATGGACCTGGGGGCCGTTTCACTAAACTTCTTACGACTAAAATGTTCGTAAGTGCAAAATTATGATAGTCTGTAAATTGCACATCAGCACTGTTTTCTTGTAAACAATTATTGGATTTACATTTATTGAGCATAGGCTGCATATGCAGCCTATGCTCAATAAATGTAAATCCATAAATTGAAGTTTCCAGACGATCCTAAATTTGCACTTACAAACTTTTTAAAGTAAGAAGTTTAGTGAAACGGGCCCCTGGCACCTGGTCAGGTTAATCTAATTTCAAGGCTGAATATATTTTTTTAAGTTCTGATTTTGAGATTTTCCCGCCAATGCAGCAGGTTACATGCGGGATCGAACCCGTTGGCCCGGACTTAAATGACCTTAGCTGTTGATAGGCCATTAAACATCAATAAATAAACGAACACACCAAGTGATCAGGTGTTGAAAAACGGTGCCTCGCGCCAGATCGGGACGCTTTTATATTATATTAATTTCATTGATGATTGTATGATACAGCCCTTACACAGCTACATTCCTGTCTGTATATGACCTTGCTAGTAAACGGACGTAAAACTCCAAACAAGCTATCCACAAACTAACCTATTGTGTCCGTCATAGTTGGTGAACCAGAAGTGTATGGGAGACGACACCCTGGTGGAACTCGTCATGAACAGCTTGCTTGGCCGGCTCGTAGACTCGGCCCACGTTGTCCGCCAGATGTGTATACGCGGCCTCGGCAATGTAGCTAGTATAGGCAAGGGGCAGGTAGGTCACACTATCTATGTACTTATCACAACATCACTGTCAACATGATTTAAAATGGTATATTATATTGATCAGTGAACAAGTTTAATATATAGAGGATCTATTTAGAGGTTTTATTTAGGAAGAAGAGAAAATATAAATTAACTGTTGCAATTGTTGTTTATTACATTTCAAACTATTATATGCATTTTATCTGTGAGAGAAAACCAGTAATTGTCAACTTACAAAAAATACAAACTGAAGAGAACACCCGTAATCACTCACGTGCACTCTCCCGCAGTTGTTATAAAATAAGCACCGCCCATAAAAATACACAGATGCAAATGCCCCCCAAAACATTATAAAATGCATTTTTGTTTGAAAATGTTGTTCAAAAATGTAACACATAGGATATTCCATCGTACATGTTTAAATAGCTTTTACACTTGTGTATTATTTCACGCTATTCAAACATGTTAAGTGTTAAGTTCACTACATGATAAATTCCTGGTGCAGGTACAGCTGTACTCGACGACGGTGCTGTCGGCCATGATGGCTGGGATGGACGACAAGGAGGACCCGGAGGACGACATCACCGTCGAGGCGATGAGCGGCCTGTCGCGGATACTCACCGAGATTGACGAGAAACACATCCGCGCCATCCTCATCAACGTCGCACTCAGGATACGGCCATGCTTTGAAAAGGTTGGTACTTCTGCAGTGATGTTTGTGTGCAAGTTTAGGCACCAAAGTTTCTTTCACCTTAGGTCTACCTCGAGTGTATTTTTTTTGTAGCTTTAAATGTGGCTGTGACTGGAGAAATTGGGTTTATGGGATTTGTGACCAGTGTAGCTTCAGATTAAATAGCACACTCCAGTAACCTGCTAACAATCTAAATTCTTTGTTAGAAGCATGACAGGGGTTTCATTATGGAATGGCAAACAGTGCATATCCTGATCAGACTGCAGATGCACAGGCTGATCAGGATCTACACTGGTCGCAAAACCCGTAAGCCCCATTTTTCCAGTCACAGCCACAAATAAGGTATGTTTTACCAAACGTTATAAGAAGTTATAAGAACCCAGACCTTGTTACCCATTAGAACATGGGAAATAAATCTTATCATCTCTGTTCTATGCCACCACAACGATGGTTGTCGAGGGCATAGTGTTTACCTTGTCCGTCTGTCAGAAAACAATTTTTGTTTCTGTGAGGTAACTCGACTACCATATCTGGAGCTTCACGATACATCACATTTACATTCATATTGAAAATGGAAAGAACCCTATTGAATGTTGGTTTTCTCTTCAGGGTCAAGGCCACGGGTGCTAAAATAATTTTTTCTTTTCTTTGCGATAACTGAACTCCCATCTATCTGATCTTGGCGACACTTTACGCGTATATTCATATCAGCCATGCGAAGAACCCTATTGAATGTGGGCTTCATCCCCACAAGGTCACAGGTGCTTGATTGCGGTTTTGTTCTTGATGGTTTACAAATAATTTTCTAGTTTCAGTTTTGGTGAAACACATTTGCACATGTGGTTACCATAATCAACCTTCAATGTCCCAATGTCCGATATCCCCATATTTCCTACCCACCCCGAGAGCAAGACAAATATGATTCCAGACCATTAGGTTGTTTGAAATCCTGTTAGGGACAGATTTTATTATCATAATATGTAAAAGTTAACTATCCATGTCCCATATCTCTATGTTTATCAGGTAACGATAAAGCCACGTCACATTTGGTCATTCTGTAACATAAACGATGACCTTATAAATAGAATACCAGGCTTGTGTCTGATTTCAAGTTAATCAGGCTTAGCTCGGAAATGGTAGCTATCCTGATAAACTTGATATCAAAATACACTAGCCTGGTAATATTCTCTATTTCCTTCCCACCCCAGGACAAGGCGAATGTAAGAGCCCAGGCCATCATGTTGTTTGGCAACCTGTCGGCGTTCGGTGATGGTCCGTCCAAGCTTCCGTTCCTGGAGCAGATCCACAGTAACTTCGTCAGCCTGCTGCTGCACCTGAACGACCCCGATGTAGAGGTCAAGAAGGTGATGTATACACAAATGACCCAGTGTCTTACTGAACATTGCTCAATTTTAAGAGCATTTAACAAAACAATTGACAGTTTTTATATGACTGAGAAAATGGAACATATTATGTATTCACTTTGTACGAACAGACTTTGGGCGGACATAGCTTATTCATTTCTACTTGATGGGGTCTTAACCAAATTCAGAATAAATGTTTACCACAGCAAAATGAAGAACTCTGTTCATTTTCAAAACCTTTTCTAATGAGTTACCTCCTCATGATAGCCATGCAACTATAATTTGTCCAGTTTGTATCCTTGCCCATGCAATAACTCAAGAGCTACTTGATAGATGTTAACCAAATTTTGTTTTTTTAATGGCAAGAATTTTTTTTAAATTAATTTGCTACTCAAATTGTTTACTGACCCTGCCTCGACAGGTATATATAGTGAGTGATCTTTGGCACTCTTGCTACATCTGTATAATGTAAAGCTGTTTCTCACCAAATCTTAGCGATGTCATTTATTGTTTTATCTCCTCGTTGATGGGCAAGAGGTGATATAGCGTTAGTCAATGTATGTGCGTGCGTCCTTGTGTACGTTAGTTTTTTCAATAACTTATGAAGCGCTTCACCGATTTTGATATTTGGCCACAATGTGTGTCTATAGATGGTGCTTTGTTTTGCATTCGACCCACGTCAGACCGCCCAAGGAGGGTTTGTATTCACTTTGTTTGTAAATGCATTTTTTTTGTTGTTTTTTTTTGTTATCATCGAGGTGATTAGCTTCATAATAATGATGCCTTGCTTATTTTGTGGAATTTGGTTAAACATTGATTTCATTACTTGTTATTACATGCATAATATTTAATAATATCCTGCAGACATGTAAAATTTTATCAGGTCTGCCGATTGGAATCCGCACAGACATGTATTGAAGGGCTCATATACCTGAATTACAGTGCAACCTCACTAAACCGGGTGTCTGGTTTAGTGAGGTTCCACTGGGGACCTCGCAGGGTGTCTGGCTTAGTGAGGTTCCACTAGGAACTCCCAGGGTGTCTGGCTTAGTGAGGTTCCACTGGGGACCTCGCAGTGTGTCTGGCTTAGTGAGGTTCAATTGGGGACCTCCCAGGGTGTCTGGCTTAGTGAGGTTCAATTGGGGACCTCCCAGGGTGTCTGGTTTAGTGAGGTTCCACTGGGGACCTCGCAGGGTGTCTGGCTTAGTGAGGTTCCACTGGAGACCTCCCAGGGTGCTTGGTTTAGTGAGGTTCCACTGGGGACCTCCCAGGGTGTCTGGCTTAGTGAGGTTCCACTGGGGACCTCGCAGGGTGTCTGGCTTAGTGAGGTTCCACTGGGGACCTCCCAGGGTGTCTGGCTTAGTGAGGTTCCACTGGGGACCTCCCATGGTGTCTGGCTTAGTGAGGTTCCACTGGGGACCTCCCAGGGTGCATGGTTTAGTGAGGTTCCACTGGGGACCTCTTCCACTGGGGACCTCGCAGGGTGTCTGGCTTAGTGAGGTTCCACTGGGGACCTCACAGGGTGTCTGGCTTAGTGAGGTTCCACTGGGGACCTCCCAGGGTGTCTGGCTTAGTGGGAGGTTCCACTGGGGACCTCCATGGTGTCTGGCTTAGTGAGGTTCCACTGGGGACCTCCCATGGTGTCTGGCTTAGTGAGGTTCCACTGGGGACCTCCCAGGGTGTCTGGCTTAGTGAGGTTCCACTGGGGACCTCCCATGGTGTCTGGCTTAGTGAGGTTCCACTGGGGACCTCCCAGGGTGTCTGGCTTAGTGAGGTTCCACTGGGGACCTCCCAGGGTGTCTGGCTTAGTGAGGTTCCACTGGGGACCACCCATGGTGTCTGGCTTAGTGAGGTTCCTACTGGGGACCTCCCAGGTGTCTGGCTTAGTGAGGTTCCACTGGGGACCTCCCAGGGTGTCTGGCTTAGTGAGGTTCCACTGGGAACCTCCCAGGGTGTCTGGCTTAGTGAGGTTCCACTGGGAACCTCCCAGAGTGTCTGGCTTAGTGAGGTTCCACTGGGGACCCCCCAGAGTGTCTGGCTTAGAGAGGTTCCTCTGTAATTACTATTTCCCTTGCAGGCGTGTAAATACTCCCTGCGGCTGGTGGGAGCACTGATTGGGTCGGACGCGATCAACGCAATGTTCCAGAAACTTCTACTAGACGACGCCAACCTCCACTATGGAGAGTTCATCAATGACCTCTCCAAACTCATTGTATGTTGAGACCACATGTGTGGGAGGGAATGGTGAAATGGATAATATGGCATTTGTGACCAGTGTAGCTCCTGATCAAATAGCACATGTCTGTAGCCTGGTAGCGGTCTATATTGCTTGTTAGCAGCATAACGAGTGCTTCCTTGATAGACTGGAGAATAAGTCAGATCCCGATCAGACTGTAGACTGTGCGGATGCATGGACTGATCTGGGTCTACACTGGTCGCATAACCCATAGGCCCCATTTCTCCAGTTACAGCCACATTTGTTACTTGGACTGGAGATATCAGATCAGACTCCGGGGATGTGCCTACACTGGTGACAAACATTTCTCCATTGAGATGGTTCAAATGAGTGGTTACACCATATCATTAAGTAACACTGATCTCTTTTCTTCTTTTACAGAAAATTAACGAATCAAACTTACATCGATCTACTACGTACTCTAGACCAGTCTGCATATTTAGTGGTCAAAATTTTCCTCCTGTGATGTAACTGAAACTGGATTGACAGAATGATTAGATGGTCAACTATGTGGGCCTAATCATGCTGCTTGTAAACCATATTCTAAAATACCAGAGATCAGCCAGCAGCTAATTTTTCTGGAATTTGTTGTGCCTTTTGCAGCTCAACTAAGTAAATTTTCAACTTTATTACAGCATTTTCACTACTCAATTTGAAAATCAATGCATATTTTTCACATTGCTGCGAGTATTTTGTACTCCCACTCTTGATAATCATTGCATATTCTGCTAAAATAAGTGAGTAAAATACGCACCTTATCTGGAGCTCTGGTGATCACAATGATGTCTTGTGTCCATTTTCTTTTCACTAACGTCTTGTCGGTCACGACCAGGTCTCAACCAGCTCATATTGGATATTAAACATTTATATATTCTGATTTCAGTTAACTGCAGTGAATCATTTCACATTTTCTGTGAAGTTATTTCTGATGTAAAATATGGAGTTTGCAATATTTCATGGATTGTCCCATGTAAGGCCGATATTCTCCGACAGCTGTGTCACAGGGCATGCCCAGCCGCGGGACATTAACCCGGGACCAGAGGCCCGTTTCACTAAACTTTGTATGACTAAACTGTTTGTAAGAGCAAAATTATGATAGTCTGTAAATTTCACATTAACAATTTTTCTTGTAAACAATTATTGGATTTACATTTATTGAGCATAGGCTGATGCAGCCTATGCTCAATAAATGTAAATCAATCAATTGAAATTTCCAGACGATCCTGAATTTGCACTTATGAACATTTTAGTCGTACAAAGTTTAGTGAAACGGCCCCCTGTTGTATACCGTACCATCCCTCTACCGGCCAAGCTAACTGGGCACAGATACACATAATGACATACGCCCCCACTAAATTGAAATTCTTCCCCAAATTCCATTATTTTTTGTGGACTGTTATGATCTGTGGGACGATCTTGAATATTTACCAGCAACAGTCCCATGTTGGGCGCCAAATGTCACTCGATTTACATTACCAGTGCTCACGAACTGAGCTAACCAGACATATACACACTTCATCCCAATATTAAAAAATACATACATTTGTACCTTGACCTATGTTCATGAATTGCAGATTCAAGACTTCCCAGAAAAGCTGAACTTCTATGTAATGGGCTGTGTGACCTTCTATAAGAGCATGTGGTCGGAAATCAAAAGCAATGCTGCGCTCTTCACAGGTAACTTTAGACCAGTCTGATAATTGGTTATTTGTTTGTTTGCTTGTTTATTGGTGTTTAACGGCCTATCAACAGCTAAGGTCATGTAAGGCCGGGCAAACGTTTTAACCTGCTGCATTGGGGGAAAATCCTAAAATCAGAACGGAATATTTACATCGAGAAAAAATATATTCAGCCCTGAAATTAGAATAACCTGACCTGGTGCCAGGTCCATACCACCAAAGTCACTTGGCCCCTTCCCCATAAAATAGGATTACGAATAATTGTAATACTCGCATAAGGGGTATAACCAGATTCAACTGTCACATACAAAATGCCAAAGACGTACATGTATGTGAGGACCAAACCAGGTCGGTCGCATTACGATATACTGGAGTCGGGTTGTCCGTCTGTCCATCCGTGCGTCCGGAAACTTAACATCAGAGAAATATTGTTATAACTTATATTTCCTTCATCTAAAATGCTTAATATTTCACACATGCATTCCTGTAAGGCTCTACTACCATGCTGTGCCAAATCCACGACCGTCCAACCCCCGCTGATCCCAAGGTCAAGATCAAATACTTGGTCTCTTTACAAAACTTAACATCAGAGAAATATGTTATAACTTCAATTTCCGTCATCTAAAATGCTTAATATTTCACACATGCATTCCTGTAAGGCTCTACTACCATGCTGTGCCAAATCCATGACCGTCCAACCCCCACTGATCCCAAGGTCAAGGTCAAATACTTAGTCTCTTTACAAAACTTAACATCAGAGAAATATGTTATAACTTCTGTTTCCTTCATCTAAAATGCTTAATATTTCACACATGCATTCCTGTAAGGCTTTACTACCATGCTTTGCCAAATCCACCACGTCCAACCCCCGCTGATCCCAAGGTCAAGGTCAAATACTTGGTTTCTTTAGAAAACTTAACATCAGAGAAATAAGTTATAACTGCTATTTCCTTCATTGAAATTTTCTTAATATTTCACTCGTGCATTCCTCTAAGGTTGTACTATCATGCTGTGACAAATCTATGACCGTCCAACCACCGCTGATCCCAAAGTCAAGGTCACATACTTAGTCTCTTTACAAAACTTAACATCAGAGAAATCGGTTATAACTTCTATTTCCTTGCTCGGATCTGCTTCACATTTCACACACGCATTGCTCCAATGGACCTCTACCACCATGTGACAAATTCACGTTCATGCCGCTCCCGCTAAGCCCAGAGTCGAGGTCCAAGCCCACACACTTGGAAATTTTTACATATTTTAGGGGTACCTGGGCCCACCCGGAGGGTATTCTGTAAGCCTCGCTTACTGACCAATCTAGTTATTTACAAAAACTGGAGAGTAAAAAATAACAATTATTAGAGTGTGTACATGAGGGTAATATGATATATACTACATGTACCCTTGAACCCCTTTATAGCCCTATAGTTGGAGTGCATATAAGCAGTCGTGTTATAAGAGTATCGTTTGTATCTATACTAAATGTAATGGACAAATAGTATAACCAAGTATTTCGGAGCCATGACCTGATTGTGTTGTATCGAAAATAATGTTATAATATTAACACTGTCCTTGAATTCATAATGGAAACGCCCATTCAACGTATTGCGTTCATATCCCAGTAGATTACATTAGCCCCACGTGAAGTCGCGCGACGTTGATTCGTTAAAAAATTTTTTGACGTCATTAGATTGTGGCGTTCATCGTCGTCGTTAATAATGTCACGCTATTGACCGGCAATGTCGCTGTTCCATGAATTGCGATAAAACGACGTAAAACAATAAGATTCCTAACTTTTACGCTGTATATGGTTATTTACATCTTTGAAACTATCCGAAAATGCAGTGTAAATATAAGTAATAAAACCATTTAGCAGGGCTCCAGATAAGAAATTAGTAATTGAGTATTGTCACTCCATCATTTCTGAAGCAATTGGGTACAGTCGATTCGCGTTATGTCGACATTGCTTATATCGATATACCTGCTTATGTCGATGTACGCTCGTGGTCCCGGCCGAACTGCTATATAAACTCATACATTTCATACCTGATATATCGATAAATCGGAAATGTCGATATTTCGTTTATATCGATGTGGAAAACAAGTCCCGATGGTATAATTCCTTCACATTTGTATACTGTTATGTCGATATACAATTTGAACAGCGGGCGTCGTAAAGTCTGGTCAAACTTGATTGGCACAGGTAAGTTTTTCACACATTCAAAGTGATCAAAACATGCCGCCGGTAACCGTGTTACAATCGCGGAATACTGTCAAAGCCGACCACGTAAGCCGTGATCAACCAATTAACGACAGTGTGACGTGAAATCACAAAATTACTCTTGTTAATTGCCAATTTATTTTCGGGACATGAATCGAGCCGTAAATGCCATAATCATTAACGGACGCTTGTTTATAATAATTACAATTTGAGTGAATTACATGCGATCTTTATAAACACGAACAGTTGGTCGATCAAATCACTTCCTTTAGCAATGTCTAAACAAACTGCTGCTTAGAAATCTGGTGAAGGACCCTGCCTAAAAACAGGGGGGATAACTGGATCAGCATCTAATCTGTTTGTGTCAGCTGAGCAATCTAGCCAAGGACCTGGCCTAAAAACCGGGGGGATAACTAGATCAGCTATTGCGGGGAAAACATGCAGCGTTAAGCGCAAGCGGGAGGTTAAATCGTATGACACAAAATATGCGGCCATATTAGAATCAGAGAGAGGAGTTAAGTTGAAGAAGCAGATAGCAGCTGAGGCATCGGACATTATGCGAAGTTTCATAGAATACGAGGCGAATACAGAATAGGAGCTGAACTTACTATCGCGGTTGAACACGTTCGTTCTCAATAGACACATGGCCAGGCTTTCGGCAAAGCAGTGTACGATGACAAGACTTCTTTGAGACGAGGAACATTGATTGCTAGGGATTATATTGCTTGTATAGTCTGTGTGTATACATGTACGTCTGTAAATGTGTTGCTGTAATAAATGCCTGTCTATTTTCGTACCTGTGTTGTTTTTCATTTACGTCCCCGCCATAAATAGCCAACATGCAGTACATGGGTCCGAAGTTGTACTGGAACGAGTTTATTGAAAAGTCCGAATCGGTACGTGGGCGTCTTGTATTTTTTTACAAGACACAAATGTACCGATTCGAACATTTCACTATTCGCGCCCCTGTGACACGCCCCTGTGATATGCAGTACAATAACCCGTCAATGTCACGTGACTCACGACTGGTGGTGGTTGCTTGGTCACAAGCAATATGATGCTATTTATAGAATATCTCCACTCGATCACATCACGTGATCGCCGGAAAAACAATGTTGCAAATTGTTGCGACCAATAAAACATGGAAATAACCTGTCAACACTAAACACATGCAGTGTGTGTAAGAGTATTTTATTGTGTATTAATTAGAAGAATAAACAATAATAATATTGATACGTTGATAATCTATATTTTACGACAGGAAATTGACACATTCTTATCAGATTATACACGAGTGTTAAATGTACCGAATGTTTGGGGTGAATATTGATATTTTTTTATGTCGAACTACGTTTATGTCGATGTCATTCTCTGTCTCCCATCGATATCGACATAACGCGAGTCGACTGTATTTCAAAATTTTTATTGGGTAAAATAAAATCACACTACTGTTTACACATCAACGGACGGCAATTATTGAATAGTTTGCTTCGAAATGAAAACATGTCTTGGCATTTCATTAGAATTGTCTCCTTTCCTTGGAGGCAATTCTAATGAAATACCAAGATGTGTTATCATGGAAAATGAGAAAAATATTCTATATTTGTGGTCTGTTCATTGTTTTCTGCAGCATGGTAAGGCCATAATAAAATAAATCCTAGATTTTCATCCAAATTTTTTTGAAAATGGGGGCGGGGGGTGAAATTTTATTTTTTATTTTATATTTTCAGGATATCGATATTTATGCTGATAAAATGGTGTTTTGACAAGATTCAACTTGACATTTGCATCTGGGAACACAATATGTTGGAGATGGATGTATGGAAATGGGGTTTAACATCTGTTCAACATCAAAGGTCATACAGAAGGACCAAGAAATGAAACGATATCGGCCAATTTCGAAGCTGGGTCACATCGAGTTAATTCACTTTTGCCCCGACCCGCGCTGGCCCCAATCCGTGCAGATAAGTCAGAAACCGGTGCATTTTTGTCCAATTTTCCGTGAATGAAATCGTTGAATAATTCAAGTAGAGTGTTTACATCAGCGTAATCACACGCAAACCAGTCTTTCAGGACTGAATTTTGACGAAGAACTTTCACAATGACGAAAACCATATTTTCTTGTTGTTGTTGTATCTGAATGCAGAAACCGGAAATGGCCATGATGTATTCCGAGTTTCCGCCGCTGACTTTTCGGCGCTACAAGACAGGAAGGGTGGTTACACGGAACGCCCCCGCAGAAACTGCATAATGTATAAATCACGGGCGAAATGCAGAAAATGGCCATGTATAAATCACGGACGACTGGTCGGTATCCGTATACGGGGTGCACCGAAATGCCGGAACTGGTGTGTGATACGTACAAGATTTTTTTTTTTTTTTTTTTTTTTCAAATAGTAATAAAAAAAATCGGGGCGGGCCCTAAAAACGGGGGCGGGCGGGGATGAAAATCTAGGAAATATTTTATTATGGCCTAAAGGTACCACAATTTTTGTATTGCTTTTTGATACTCGCTACTTCTGATTTCAATTGGGTTTTCGGCAATTTTAATTGGGTATTTAAACAAATACGCAGCTTATCTGGAGTTCTGACACTAGTATAATAACTAGATATGCAAATTGTGACAAACATCAAATGACGGCCAATTCTCAGTAACTGACGTCATGAATATAACGTAAATACATCATGAATTGCACCATTACAGGGTTTCTACTGGGCAACCTACCAGCAGACAGACAAGGTGTCGTATCCAAGGAGCATATATGTGCAGGTAATATCTCTAGACAACCATTGAACCCTTAGAATGCGGGGAAACAAAATCTGTCGTCTGCTGCTGTTTCATATTTTATCTTTTTTTCTCTCAATAAAACATGGACAGCACTTCAGAATCATTTCCATTGGCAATGATTCTAAAGTGTTGTCAAACCATGTTTTTGTTGTGAAAAATAGAAATTAAAAAGTAACTGACGACAAAATTTAATTCAGCATTGTAAGGGTTAATGTCCAGTTATTGTAGTTGGTTTTAAAATATGGCAGTTGTCTGTCATCTCAAAATGTTAATATGGATAAAATATTGACAATGATAAAATGTATTATATACCTATGGAGCGGTATATAATAAATAGAATATTCATATTTTTGCAACAAATATGACATATATGTTCATCGAGTGGTGTGAAATGTCCATATTTCACTCGATGAACATATGTCATATTCGTTACAAAAATATGAATATCCTCTATATTCACTTCTACGTTCATAGTGCATCATTTCTTGAATAAATGTTTAAAGGGATATGTTTACGATTTATGTAGAGTTCACACCGGAAAATAGAAATACATGTAGCAAAATATACGAAGCAGGTTTCAACAAGGTATACTCGGCTATAGTATAAAATAATACTTTTTTTTTTTAATTTAAACTTTGAAGCATTGAACTTTCTCTACAGAAGTATGATGCTAAACTTGGTATTGTCAGGCTTGTATGTTAACAGTTGGATCAGTCATCATTAAAAGGAAGAAACCAAAATTTTATTGATAAAAAATAATAAGACTTACCTCTGACACAATTCATGGGTGTCACCATGCGCAAAACCAAAAGTATAGATCACACGATTCCCCACTGTGTCGATCTAATGCAGGTAGATGGGAGGGTATGCATATCTGGACAAATCCATCCTTAATGACTTACCTTGATGAATTTTATCGAGATTCACACCTGCGGCCTAGTGAACCATCGTTGTAAGAGTGACTGACACCAGTAGCCTGTTTCACCAAAATTGCAAAGTATACTTATCTTGCCAAGTACACTTCGAGCAAGAAATTTTCATTTCCTCAGTTTCTGCAAGTGTATGGTTGTACAGGATTAAGGAGTTCAAGTCGGTAACATTATCGTGAAATTTTGTTGCCTCGTTATGAAAATTGGATTTTCGATTATAATTCTAATAAACGTTTTTTATTTTTTACATTTGAATTGATAAATACAATGTATATTCATTATTCTAATGAGTTATTATAAGTTTTACAATAAATAACGCCACTTTACTTCGACTTTGTAACAATTGTAGAAAGTCGATTGTCAACCATTGGCCAATATATACAAGCTTGCCATATCTAATGGTTTCAGCACTGATTATGTTGCTGAAGGACCCCTCCCCGACAGTGCGGTCCACAGCAGCAGAGGCCATCAGTTTACTCGACCAGTACTAGGCTGTACCGATGGCTGTACCAAACTTCTACTGTTCCAGGAAGCCATATGAGATGTGCCACAGCAAAATTGTGACAAGTGTAGCTCCAGACCAGTCTGTGTAGCCTGATCAGTAGCCGATATCACCAACATTGCAAAGTATACTTATGTAGCAAAGTATACTTTGAGGGAGAAATTTTCAATTTTAGGATAATTTTATTATACCGAATTTATTACATTTGCCATTTTGACTGTGATAATGTAATAAATTAATTATAATAATTCTGCATACTTTTAATCATCAAATATGTGCAGTGGTTAGTTCTATATGAAAAATTCATCTTGGGAAAAATAAATGAGTACTCCCTCAAAGTATACTTTGCTAAATAAGTATACTTTGCAGTGTTGATGAAATCAGCTACAGGTCCTGTAAGGGACAATATTAGCCCTTACAAACACACAGACCATAAAACCAACATTTGCAAACAATGTAGAACCAGATGAGACGTCTCATCAGGATCTGCTGTATTTGTCATTACGTTTTAAGATTTTGAAACAAAATCCTTTTTAATGTTAAATATTTAGGGGTCAGGCATGAGAATAATCTTTAGCAAAATAAGTCTGAAATGAACTGACAAAAAACTGAATCCACTACCCACTTTACAGATGTATCAAACTTGAGCAGATCAGATTGAATCTGAAACATTTCAAAACTGAACAAAACTTCTGAATTCGGCCTACAAGCAGAAAAGTCTCGTGCCTGACGGGTTAAAGGGTTAAGTCAGTGAAACATTCTGGATGTTACTATGGTAATACAAAAATGCTGATCTGGAACTACACTAATCAGAAACTTGGTACGTTTTGTTGAGAAGAAACACATGTTAAGTCTGAATGGAACATTTGTTGTGATATAAATGTGAGTTGATGTTGTAGATGAATGTTTTGCTTTTAGTAGTACAATCATTGTTCAACGAATTTTATGAAATAATGTATGATTGGGCATTTCTTACAGAAGAAAAGGGGTGTTGAATTACAAGAATTATATATTTAGTGTATATCAATACACCCCAGTGCAGTATTATATAATAGCACTTGAAACATACAAATTGCATTCTCTGTTTGTGATGTCATATATACATGGCTGAAAGTTTTCCGTATTGATACGGAATTCCGTATTGGAGACATTTCCCCCCCGAGACCATTTTTCCAATTCGTGTAAATCCGTTGAGATTTGGGGGGGGGTGAAGGTGTCTCATTCGGTCCACCGATGTTTCATTTTTCATTCGGCCAACTGATGTTTGGCGAATCGGCGATAACTTTGATGCGCTGTCAAAATTAGGTTCACTTTCGTTTCGCGCATCGGCAATTTGTCTGGTCCCTGCTATATATATTCATATGATAATATGCACCTTCCACTTTAGAGCGGCGCTTAGAAACCGGGCACCAATTATTCAGTCAGTCGCCTTACCGCACCGTACCGAAGCTAACAACAGCTCGGAGACGGCCGCTCGGAAATTACCGAAGACTCACGGAGAGTTCGCGGTGCGGTGTATCTGTGTACAACACGTGTAAAAAATAAATTGGTCTAGATGATATATAGTTTATTTTCACACATTTGCCCACTATTCAAATTTAGTACATGCTACCAGCAATATTTTCAATATATGAACTGTGATCAACAATTATTTTGGTAATTTAATATGTCGTAAAATGTGCCGCTTTACTACCTAACAACAAACGTTTTTTCCAAAACATGGAAATTCACACCCGTGGCCTATATAATCATGCTAAATTAGTAAATACAGAGTATAAATTGGGTAGAATGGTGTAGAGGGTACTGCATGCTTATAATTAAATGGAAATAGACATGGTTATTTTCTTCCAAATCTGTTTAAACGGTAACGTGACATCTCGGGTACTCGGCCCTTCGACCTTCGACACTTCAACCAACCTTCAACCATTTCGCACTACCTGTTATACCTACAGTCCAAAATCAATTCCCATATGTACTAAAGGCAATGATTACGCATTTATTGCATGCATTTGTTGGGTTTAAAGCAGTTTTAATTGCTATAATCCTGCAATTTGACAAGTCACAAATATCATCAAATGCTGTCTAAGCAACTCTGAATGTTCAAAATTCTCGGGGGAGATCCACTGTACCACCCTTACGAGAAGGGGTTAGCACCCCCTCTCGTGCTCTCCCCTCCGGTCGTGCCTACGGCACTCTTACGTGCCATTGGCACTTTTCAGTATTGACAGATTTTCATACTTTCAGCCATGTATATATATAGTGAACCAAACTGCTAAATTATGTTTGCAAACATGGACTTAGAGACGGGTCCTGTTGAAAGGGTTAATACTATTTCATGTCTCTCACATATTGGTCACATACATGCCAGATACGTCGGATATGACAAAATGGCATCTGGGTATTCAGCAGTTTGGTTCAGTATACATGTACATTTTGTTTAATGAAATATTTGTCTTTGGTTGGAAACGATAAATCAAAATGAAGACATTGCATTTTGTGCATAGAAGTATGTACAACTACTGTGTACATGTATTTATTTTACAGCGATTTGTTTCGTAGTTGATGCATGTGATGACTAACTGTTTCTACATTTGATATACATTTCTCTACTCATACTTTCCTGCTAGGGACCAATTGCTATTGTTTAATTGAGGACACAGATGTTAATGGTTTTTTTCCATCCTATGCAGCTATTTTTGTTTCTTTTTGACAATTAGTACAGTAGAATTTCAGGTTCGATGTCTCAACTGCTAATGAACCCTTGACTGATGCAAGGGACATTACAATGCTTGCCACCAGCATCCACACCGTCTGATCAAGGTCTATGCTGTTTGACTTTTACACTTATTGCCATTATCAAAGTGATTACTAAAGATTCACTATTCTGTTGGAACTGTGCCAGTTGATCAGGTAAAACTTTATTTTACAAATTCTGTAATGGCCATTTTCTCAGCCAGGTTCCATGTAGATGATGTAACAGCTTGCTTGAGCAAGCAAACTCAGGGTGTGGCTTCCGGTGTCATGTTTTAGATGTGCTTACAGTAGATTTCATTTAATGTCTTTCTAACAGAATGACAGATTTTTATGAAACATAGCACAGCAAATGAGGAACTGTCTGCCTTACACTGTACAGTTTGCTTTAATTTCATAATCCTGTTGTTTTGACCCTGAGAATAGTGCTGCAGTAGCCATTGCTTGTCGTAAAAGGCGACTAAACTGGCTTAACTATTGGGTTCATACTTTCCGGAACCCATTATACCGGATTTGGCCCTCATGTACATTTTTGGCTTTCTTGTATGTGAGAGTTGAGTCGGGCTATGCCCCATATATAAAAGTAAGATTAGCGCTAATCCTATTACTTTTAGGGGATGGGATAAACGATGGTGGTGTGGCGAGGGCCTGGCACCAGATCAGGTTGTTCTAATTTCAGGACTGAATATATATTTTGATTGTAAATATTGAGTTCTGAAGTTGGGATTTACCCCCCTCGGACAGGTGGATACGCGACACGACCCGTCTGCGTGTAGACTCCCTGAGGCTTCTACCTCTATGTCAGAAAAGCGGACGTTAAACCCTATTCACTCACTCACTCACTGTTGTTTTGACAAAAGAGTGGTTACCATCAATGTAAATAAAAATCTGGAGCATGTGAATGTTAGAAATAAACGGTCCTCAACTCTCCGTGAAAGTTTGAAGTTGTTGTAAAGAACTTTTAGAGCACCAATAAAACACACAAGTTGTCTTTGGCACAGCAAATCAAAATCAATCAGTTTGTTAGGAAGATTTTACATCTACTGTAAAAATGATGTCACAGATTGCATGACGTCGGAAAATGTCAAGCCTAGTTCTTGATCAGCTAACTATGAAGAAACAGAACAACAATTAAAAGTTAGCATGGTTAGAAGTACAGTCGAGCCCCAGTATCTCGAAGTCGAAGGGAGATCGTCCATATAGTCGAGATAGGACTAGGTTCAAGATGGCAATGTGACATGGTCAAATATTTTCGCGAAAAATATGAAATCATGTTACCCATTACACCACGAGTAAACAATCACCAATTAACTAATGACCAAAGGTAGTAAGCAAATCAACATTACAAAGTGGCGTCGTGACTCAATAATTCCAGCACAAAAATATTTACACAATTCCCTAACATTTGATTGGCCCGTAGCAAGTCTCTGTCCAAAATTTATATCCCAGTAAACTCCCACGCTGAACTACTTTCTGTAACCGTGAGGCGCAGTTAAAATAATTCTTAAGAAAACGGAAAATAAACACATTCTCTTGATGAATTTATTTCAAATGCTGGAATGATAAGGAATGAATGACCTTTTTGTTGAATTTATCGGGGATATAAACTTGGAAAAGTCGCGGGAATACTGGACGAGGCCTTCCTACCCAGATAAATTCCACAAAAAGGCCATTCATTCCTATAGTGAATTGCTTAGATGAACAGTGTCATATGCTTAATGAATCTTGTCCAACACTCAAATAAATCAATGTATCCAATTAAGCAAACACAGACCTCAAGTAGGTGTGAATTTATTTTGTTGTGTTTGATGTTTTGTAAATTAGTGTCAACCAAATCAATCTTGGCAGCCAGATGCTTAGGCGATGTATCGAAGCGTTAATGTGATCGAGATAGCAAAGAGATTTTTTAACGTATTTTTGTACGGAGGGGACAGAACAGTCGAGATAGAGAACATATATGAGATAGACAAGGAAATTTATATTAAACAAATAATGATATAATTCGGAACTTTAGTGAATCATCGAGACAGGGGATATCATCGAGATACTGATATTCGAGAAACTGGTGCTCAACTGTATTTTGAATGATTTAGACTAAATGGTGAATAGTGGAGTTCCTGATCAGATTGAATGTTCAGTCCGTTCTGGGGCTTCACTAGTCAAATACATTCAGTCATTTGTTTCATGGCATATTACATACCGTGTGTATTAATTTAAACCTATTACATGTCAAGAAATGTGCAATAAACAGGTAACTACAAAAGTGAAATAATTAAGATTTATTTTGTGTGTTTGTTATTGGTTATATCATATTAAACCAGGGTGGGCAGTAATAACTTAACTACAGTCCTATGATAAATTAATGAAATTTCATCTTGTGAACTTTAATTTGGCACACAACTGTACATGGATATGTATTTACATAATGATGCGCTCTCCCCAGTGGTAGAACTATGGTCCCATTGAAAGTTAGGCCTTCAAGTGTTCAATGCCAGTCATGATTAGATGATCCAAGTTGTTTGTATCGCTAGGTTTCTTATCTAATGGTGACTGACATTGAACACCTGAACGGACTGAAGTTTAATCGCATAAAGTATACCATGTTAATGTATTTGGATATCAAATCGGAGATATTAAATTCTGAGGTTCATTGAGGAATTCCTAGTTTCAGAGCCGAGCCTGCTAAACTGATTAGCAAGACACTAGCATATAGTATTCTATTAATCGGAAACATTTTATGCTAAAGAATGTGTAAATGTAACATGGTTTTTGTTGAATAGAACGCGGACATGTTTATATTGAGTCATTATACCGATACCTTTTGACCATTAGAACATCAGTGTAATGGGGATCTGGATATGCATATTGAACAAGAGTGTCAATATATGCCCGTCGAGGGTCGAGGCATAGCCAGTAAACAACGGTAGATAACTCACTGGAAAAGTTGATAGGGTCCTTCAAATTGACATGACAAACATGTATACTAAAGTTGGTTAAAATCTGTCGAGTAGAAGATAGGGTTCTTCTTCAAGAAGAACTGAAGTTATCGCAAGGACAAGACAAGCTGTGCCTGCCAGAATACACGATATGAATAAGCAACAAATCTGATTTGCTTTATAAAGCATCCTCTGGTATATCTGCTATAAACTATGCCTCAGCAGCCTTTAGCTTTTGTTTCTTCCTCCTGGCTTCAGGTTTTCCTTCCTTCTGTTGCCATGGAAATATACATTAATTATTGGTGAACATAGTAACATAAAATGCATGTAATGGTCAAAATATGAAGAAATCAAAGGACAACGACGGATATCGCGGGGCAGTTGTGTATCTCACTTGCAGGGTTGTGTAGAAATGTGCTGTCGGACCATGCATAGCCGTCATATATTCATCATGAATGTTTGGAGGTAATGTGTGGTATTGCTTGGACTTGCAACCAGTGTCGCCAACATTTGTTAGACATCGTACACAATGAACTACAGGCAATATATTACACCCAACCATTCTCTTGAGCAATGTAATGGGGTGCATTGTTCCAATCCTGGGTGATGTGGAAGATATCTTGATCAGCATTAATAACACACTCCTCAATTGTCTGGCAAATAGGATCAATATTGTCTGTTAGAAGCATAACATGTGCAGCCTGGATGCACAGGCTTGGGCCTAAAATGGTATAAAAAGCATGGTTTGTTTACCGTATAAGCCTGTTTTTCATGTAAAATCCCAGTTGCATGAGACTGTGAGGCTTGATTTGCAAATTAGAAATTGAGTTGGACATATGATACAACCAGTTAAAAATAATGTGAACTGGCTGACTTTTACTGACATTTTGATGCACAGGTCGCATGTCGGTATCGTTTCTAGTATAAGTGTAAGCTCAGCAAAGTAGTAAAATAGATTCACTTTTCAAACCCAATAAAATGATAGAAATAGGTACCTTACTATAACACGTCACTTTGAATATGTGTAAACATACATCATTCAGAGTAACATTGCCGTTTACTCGGTTAAAAAGAAAGTGTGCATGTGATATAGCATTTGTTTTGTCACACCGCCCGTCCCACAAAAATTTGTCGAAATCAACGGCCTCGGTAAATATTAATAGTGTATGCAGATGCGCAGGTATTTCGCGGTATTGTCAGTCTCCCAGAGCATTGTCCAGGCTATATCTACATAAACTACGTAGTTTAATCTATCTAGAATGAAATGTGAACAATTCCAACCTCGTTGTGCCTACTGATTGTGAAAAAATCTGCGAATTAACCTACAGTTTCTAAAACAATTTGTCCGTCTTTGTTACAGCAAAACTCACGTAACGTTACGTCATTTACAGAAAGAGCCAATCGGAACACCTTTCGCAGTTCTACGGGACCATCGATTTCGACGACATTTTGTGGGGAAAATTATGTGAACAAAACAGTGCCATATAATACGGCAAGTACTTTTAACCCAATGAACGGCACCGTGACGCTGAACCATGTATTTTTTTCTTCAAATATTCACCATCAAATGATATGGTAAGGTAACAATTTTTATCATTTTAACGAGTTTTAAAAAGGCACGTTTTTCACCGTGTTGTTTATCTTATATTTTATATTAGAAACTAGATAATCAGATGTTTTTGTCTGGTACCTGTGGTTTGATGCATCAGTATGGCATAACTGAATGGATGTGCAGGCTGATCTAGGGCTATACTGGTTGCAAGTGTACTCGGGCCCCATCTGTCAATCCATTTAAAGTTATTTAAAAAGAAAGAAAAAAGGAACAAATAAATTTTGACAGTATACATGTACTCGCATATCCGTCCCCATGTAATAGTTGTATAATATATATTTAGAGCAGGTTTGTCTTGCAAATGACAATACTGTAATATTTATAATAGTATACTTACAGATTTTCTGGATTTTACAGTAGCATCAGCTTTCCTTTTCACAGTTTTGGAGTTTTTGCCCATGTTTTCTAGCACTTTTGAAATGACACCCTGTTTTGCTACATGTTTATGGAAACTTGGTGCGACTTTCGGGTTTCCTTCTTGTGTCGTAGTGTTTGGCTTATTTACCCGGCTATTCACTTCCATAGCATTAATCAATTTCTTCTGCTTATTGAATATTGGGATTACTGGCACATTTGGTTTACCGGAATTGTCTGGTAACCCTGGATTCTTCTTGGGTGTGAACTGAGGGAACAGTTTCCTCACTGGGGGAACCGGTGCCACCACAGAGCTGGATGGCTGGGAACCGGGAACCAGTGTGACCGTGGTGCTGGACGGCTGGGCCGTGACATTGTTACTGTTTAACGATACAGTTTTGGACGAAACCACACCAATGGTTCGCATGAAATTCTTCACTGGAGTTTCGGAAGCCTTGATACTGGGTTTAGTCATATTGTTCTGATATTTGTATGTTCTGGCTTGACTGGGTACATTAGGGACGAAGTTCGGTGTGTTGTTGACAGAGTAGTGTGATACAGGTCCCTGTGTGACTGCACTAGACGTCGAGGGTACAGTGTGTGCCTTTATTTTCATTGGAGCTGTGTGCACATGGGGTGTTACCTTGTTTGTTGTCTGTGAAATAAGTGTTTGCTGTGGAACTGTACCACTTGTTTGATGAAAAAACTTGCCTTGGTAAGTATTCTGATTTATGTTTGGTACAGCAGTCATAGCTGGTTTGTGTTGGTTCAAGCAAGTCGGCACAGAATCCTTGCCGGGAGTCAGATAATTCATGGCACTTGCCACTGATGTAGGCCAGCCTGATAGCATCCTCTCCATTTCACTCGAACTTCTGTATGCCACAGGCTTGGCCGACATCTTGTTCGACAGGTTTGGCTGAGGCTGAACATTTTCCTAGTGAAAGTAAAATTACAAGACAAATTGAAATATAAGAGATCCATGATAATCGCCAAAGACGATTACCAGAAAACACGAAATCAATAACACTGACGGATGTACCCCTCCAAAACTTTGACGCAAACTTCTAAGTCATGTGACCTTGGGCACAGGGATCACACAAGTGGGCCACAGAATAAACATATGGATGATGACTAATAAGCATGTGACATTTCAAGTCAATCTGACTTACGATTACATAGATAGTAGTTACGCGAAAACTAACACAAATCTCGGACAGAGCATGGATAGACAGGGTGGCGACTATAGGTAACCCAAAATCTTTTTAGGGTACATAAAAATAGATTGCAAGTGCAGTTTTATTGCTGATGCTCATGTATGGAATGTATTGGTATTGCCATAGTCCATAGCACAATGCCTTCCAGCACAACCGTAAGCAAACCAATAATTGAGAGAACTTAAATGTGGATGTGACTGGAGAAATGGGGATTTATACAGGATTTATGACAAGTGTAGATACTTATCAAAAAGCACACTTCTGTAACCTGATAATGATCTATATTGCTTGTTAGAAGCATGACAAGAGTTTCATTGATGGAATGGCGAACAGTGCAGAAAAGATCAGACTGTGGATGCACAGGCTGATCTGAATGTACACTGGTCGCAAAACCATAAGCCCCATTTCTCCAGTCACAGCCACAAATGCCATTGCCGGTTACATTTATGCCTCTATAATTTCCATCAATACATAACAGTGCATTGGTTATATTACACAACAGCACATGTATGGGTTCAGGCATATTACTATCTAGATCATGTACTGTGGTTTCATTAATTTTCATCAAGACTCAATTTTCGTCATTGACCTGGATGACGAATTTACATCCTTGACGAATAATGAACTCAGGCAATAGCCATAAAACATTCACCCCATTTAATTAATAACAGTCATAGTTTCTTTAAATTATAAGAGAATTGGCCTGTGAAAACCGTGGGGAAAAGTAACGGTAATTGAACAATAATTAAAGTGAGAGTCTAGTAATGTATAATCCTATACAAGCAAGGTGTCCAACCCACCGAAGAACATCCGATTTATTTGCTGTCTGACCAATGTAAATCATGGTCAAGCGTGAACACCAGTATTTAATAACCAAATCATAATGTCCGCTGATTTATTGAATGATTGAAAAACATTGTAAACCATGAACTGGCCGCTAATGCAATAAACCGGGATTTGTCGATTAGCTAGCAGCCCGGTAAGCCATGTCGCATACGTGAATAACGTCACCAATAGCGTGTATGAATCTTTGATATAACTGTGCCCGCGGCATGACATTTACACTCTCAAAATTGGTGGGGCGGCATCTGTTTGAAGTCTGCAAACTGACAGACAGGCTTGTCCCTGTAGACCAATCAGTGTCGTGCAAACAAAAACTGAGCATCGTAAATTAATGCCTAGGATATTTTTTAATTGAGAACCATTAATTTTGTAGATGTTCATAATCTTACATAGGAGTACCGTAGATCTATGCCTATTGGAATATGTGACACAGCCGACGTATGGAAAGAACCGGTCTGCAATATGTGTCATTGAAAATAACCAGGATTTCCAAAGGTCGCCGAGAGGTCACCAACCGATAACAAGGTACAGTCTACGCTCATTTACACGAAGTCCATCGGACTTTGATAAATACTTTGAGTAAACCGAAGTTCGACGTAACAAAATCTGAATAGTACCTCGAAATATTGCCATACACGTTACGGGACACAACTCCCATACGACCTGTGACACACGGAGTTACACTTTTGCAACTCTAATGTGTTTACTTGCGTGTGCCTATACACACATGTGTGAAGTTGAACTAAGTATACACATCTGTATTATCAGGGTGGAACAAGAAAAGACAATTCAAAGCAGTAAAGTAACATTTTATTATGTTTAATAAATAAAGCATGTACACCGGAAATTAACAAGTTGTGGATTGCTGGGTTTGATTATATATACACACAGCATTCATCAATCGGAGGGTGAATGTGAGTCTATATACTCCGCATCTGATGACACAGGCAAACGAGTCTGGACAAGTTGGATTTCAGAAAACCATCTTTATTGTATCTTCGATTTTTGATTGAAACGAAATTCGGAAAAAATTCTGTAAATTTTTTCGAAAGTTGACATCGTGCGACAACTTTTGAAGTGATTTTTTTATTTATAAACTATTTCAGCAAATAAAATAACTTGGCTGTGTATTTAAATCCATGTGAATAACGAGTCAAAATGGTCCACGTTGGTTACTGTTTACACTCTGTCCGACTCAGTAATACCAGCAATGTTCGATTGTTTGTTGTGAATTCGATGAAATCACTTATACAAAGTTTGTTTACACAGGTAAACAAGTCCAGTCTTTGATCGTTAAATTGGCGCTGCGAATTCGTACTTTGAGCGCAAACCGACACTTTGACTTAACGAGAGTGAAATAGTACACATTTCTGTTTTCGGGACATAACAATTAGTTCGAATTGGCGAAAATTCGACGTAACAAAATTCGAAGTAAACGAAGCCAGTTACATTGAAAATAATAGGATCTGAAACGGGACTTTGACACAAATTCGAGATAACGATGGAATTCGACTTAACCGACTTTGAGTAAACGAATGTAGACTGTAACTGTTTTCAAAAAGAGGCTTAGCATACAATGATGAGTAGACATTTTTGAAGCCGACATGACAAATTTCTAACCTGGGGAAAGTGCAATTTTAGCAAACTCGCCTGACAAATTTGTATTTTGGGGCGCAATGACGAAATTTGACCCTGACGAAAATTAATGAAACCACAGAATGTCTCTTCAAATATAACCTGATCATTATGCATATAATTATATTCACAGTTGGATTAAGACGAATCATTTTCAAGCGAACAAGCAAATTTAGAAAAGTTATACCCCATACAAAGCGAAATCATCTATTAAAGCATGCCTGGTTTACAGAACAATGCAGCTAGCAACTTAGATTAGAGCAATTATTAAAAACTTAGATTATTTGACAATCAGCAGCAGAACAGTTGCCACATTCCGAAAATTTCTCATGATAGCTATCTGAAAATCTAGACTGTTCAAATGTAATTGTCACAACATATATTTTAAATATGCAAGAAAAAACAAAATTTCAAAATTTATATTGATCTAAAAGAGAATTATGAGCATTAACTCTGCATGCTAGAGGCGAAAATATCCGCCAAACAAATTAGGACTATATGTTTTATTTCTCTCTGTAAATATGTCTTGGAATTTCATTAGAATCGAGTCCTCAGGACTCAATTCTAATGAAATTCCAAGACATATTCATGATATTTACAAGGAGAAATAAAAGAAAATATGATGTATTTTTGTCCGCTAGTTTTGAACTATTTATAGCCCACAAGTTTCCCAGCATGCATAGAGTTGAGGGTTAAATTAAGAACAGTTTACAGGTAAAATTTGCTATAAGGTTTTGTTGTCATACTCTGAAAAGAACAAGTGCAAAAATCTATGATACCAACCACACCATAGTGTAGCAACAAAAATACCCCACCTGTTCAATTTCCAACAGGTCTGCCACTGGAAATTTGGCTTTCGACTGTAACTTCATTGGCTGTCCACAGATGGTCGGGAATTTACTCTGTATTGCTTGCATGAAGGCCCGCAGGATTGGCTTGGGGTCCACCCGGGGTATTGTCTGAATGTCTTGGGCACGCAGGCAAACTTCCGGATAAGTGAAGCAGTTAAGGATAGCAATAAAATGAACGACTTGATTTACTGTCGACTGGAGTTTCTATAAATACAGTGCAACATGGTTAATCCGATAGGTTGCAAATATACCAAAGTCCATATTCTCAGACTGGGTGGGGCAGCTGTTGTTTCATATTTTGTCTTCTTTTTCAAAAAAAGCATGGATTGACAGAATATTGCAATCATTTCATTGTGTTGTTAAGAAATAAAAAAATAAACTGTCGACGACAAAATTTAATTCAGCTTTGTATTAAAGGGATAATGCACTCCCAGAATCAACGAATCGTCAATGTAGTCGACACTATTATAAACATATAGCAACTCTAAGTCTCTGTAAATAGATCAGAATGTCGCATATGCCTGCTGATTGATGTCCATACTAATCTGGCTCTGAACTGGACGCAAATGTAACAAGGTGGATTTTACCATGCAAATATCACCCGGTCACAATGAGAACTATTAATAGCTGATTACATACGACCTTGCTTCAGTTCGACAACGTTTGGAAAATTCCGTAAATTCCGTAAATTTGGTTTGTTTACAATCGCCCATTGATAATTGCCAAGGCACAGCTCTCAATCATTAATTTGGTACCCAGTTTAACTTCAAAGGGAGTTACAATAACAGACAGTGTCAATTGCTGTCCAGAGTAATTATCAACTTTTCCTAAATAGCTGTCAGGTAGAGGTGATGACAGGTGTCGGAATACACACTGTCAGGCATTTTTAAGCACTAATTGGGGTGCTGGGTCATGAAAGTGTCGGATTACGGAAGTAGCAGGTGTCGGATTACCCTGTTACCCAGGTGTCGGATTACCCAGGTGTCGATTAATCAGTTTTCACTGTATATTGAATGCTGATGAATGACAAACTTCCTACTTCATTTATAGACTATGAAGTGGTGTCTATAAGAAACAAATGGTGCCCTCTGTCAGGGATTTTTATTAACAAAGGCTTTTTGAAGCCAAGAAAGTGCTAAACTCCAATTGAAATGGAGGTAGAAGGCTTGATGGCTATCCAATATGCCAAGTATGAAGTGAATCAGATTTTCAGAGTTGACGAAGGAAAATGTTTACGTTACACACTCATACACTTGATGGTTCTTAAATATACAACATATATACAACATCGACAATATATAATGTGTGATAGACGGGCGGCTGATAATTATGGGACATAAAAGCCAATCTTCTAAATCAATTACGGAGAAATTACTACAAGAGAAAAGCCACATCTTGTGGATTGACACATACAAGTATGCACAGCTTGCAGGGATTCCACTGGCGATCGCCACTTTCGCAATTGGCGATAAAAATAAACAATTGGCGATAAATTATTATTATTTTTTTTTTTTTTTCGAAAATTGTAATTTTTTATCGCCAATTTTTTGAAGTGGCGATTTTTTTTTTTTCCCAGCGGAATCCCTGAGCTTGCATGCCTTCTCCATGACAAAGGATATGTGAATAGCTTCCTACCAAGTGGTCCAAAGTGTATCTGGTAGTAATTCAGGCCCTCGTCTGATTCTGGCAGCCGAAACCCATACTGAAACAGATCCCAATTATGTCTGTAGCCTATTAAATTTCACCAACATGGCAAAGTATACTTATCTAACAAAGTATACTTTGAGGGAGAAATTTTCAATTTAAGGACAAATTTATTAATTTTTATTATACTGAATTTATTACATTATCACAGCCATTTTGGCCGTGATAATGTAATAAATTCAGTATAATAATTCTGCATACTTTTAATCATCAAATATATGCAGTCGTTAGTTCTATATGAAATAATGCATTTCGGGGGAAATGAATGATTACTCCTTCAAAGTATACTTTGCTAGATAAGTATACTTTGAAATTTTGATGAAATCGGCTACTGATCATGTTGTTTGTTTAATCATTCCAAAATAGATTATGATGCATGTACTAAATTGTGAAAACTTTAAATGTAAATCGAACCTGTGATAAAAAAACACCTCGGAATAGCAATTCCCTGTCTATAGCAGCCACACTTTTGTTTTCGCAACTCAGTTACCACATAAATTACCCTGCGAATAAACATCACCTGTGAACAAAGGCCAGATTTTTTCTTCCCATGACTGGCCTTTATTCATACGTTTGACTGTACCACATTGTGAATCAATTTGAACAAGAATTTGTTTATTATGAATTGCTTTGATGGCAGTAATCATCTGTAGCATTAGTTAGGAGGCTCCACATGATTACTTGTCGGGAGTTCTCACCATGTTTTTCCAGTGCCGTTTGAGGTCCCTGTACGACATAAATGGACTGTCCTCTGGCAGCTCATGGCATATACTCATTATTCGCCCCTTCTTCATACTGTAACACACAGGTTGTCGCTGGGCCATTGGTACCATACAAAAATTAGAACCTATTTGAAGGGGTCAGTGGAAGAAGAGGGCTAAGTCCATATTATGGACGTAGCCCTCTTCCACTGACCCCTTCATTTGTAACAGATTTTGGCAAATACAGTGCAACATTTCTACAACAGCCACCCATGGGAAGACACAAAACTGGCTGTTCTAGAGAGGTGGTTGTTGTAGGGAGGTTAAATATAGAGGCAATTCTCTGGCATATCAAACTTTCTCGGCCATAGTCTATGCTGAAATTACAAATTCTGTTTAGTTTGCAGAAAATAATTCTACCCTGGTTGTACAAATAAAGTTCAAGGAAGTTTAGTTTGCAGTAATAATCGTTAAATCGCGTAAATAATTACAGTTGACCGATGTACTCGTTATATATATTCTCAGACTGGCAAATTTTGTTTAACTTAATATTTCGGGCAATATACATGTAGCCTAATGCAAAACAGCGATTGAAACCAGTGTATACCAAGATCAAGCTGCGCATCCGCACATTCTGAACGGGGTCTACCCTGGTTGTACAAATATAGTTCAATGAGGTTTAGTTTAGTTTGCAGTAAATAATTTGCGATGATTCTGCTTAATTCCCTGGAAATAAAAACAACACATTTCCATTTATTGACAATTTTATAATTTGTGACACTTTCACCAATACTAGTTATGATAATCAGTGGAAATCTCGTTAATATTGCCGTGAAATCAAGAGAAAACATGCAACGATACAAATAGTTAAAACCAGCGTAAGTAATCATAGTTTGTAAACTAACGTAGTCTGATCCAAGATTTATAATTCCCGTGTATGTAAAAAGGGAATTACGTTAATTATTTCTAACGGTTCTAACCATATCAAATAAAGATGAAATTATATTAAGTATTGCAAGTTGCAATTGTGTCAAAGATAATCAAATGAGACAAAGTCTATGCTGAAATTACAAATCAGTAGAATATGTTTGCCGTACTGCAAATTTAAGAGAAACACTTTTTTATTAGGGTCTCATAATTGAACGCACAAATCTGGTAATAAAACAGTGCAATATAGGCCAGCTCAGCTTTATCAACCAGTGTTAGTACATTTGTCAACTAACGTAGTCTGACCAAGATTTATAATTCCCGTGGACGTAAAAAGGGAATTACATTAATTATTCCTATCCATATCAAATAAAGATGAACTTATATTAAGTACAGTAGAAAATTGATCTCTCGAACAGGTCTCAAACCTCGACTGAGAATATATACATGTATTTGTATTTTAATTTTATTCTCACAATTTTATAATTTTTATCAAAATAGCTATCAACTGATAGACACTTTATACCAACAATAAAACTGTGCGTATTTTTTATAATACATGTATATACTGGAGAAACAGGACTTCTAACAAGCGTTATTAGACTACAGGTTCGTGCTATTTGATCAGGATCTACAATGGTCACAAATAGCATAAGCCCCATTTTCCCAGTAACATGACACATAAGTATACCAAACAAGTCAATTTGACTTCCAAAAGTTGTAAGTTCCCTTTTGTTTACTAGTGTCCAACATAGCCAGTCAAAACAACAACTAGCGCATGCACATAAAAACCAACATGGTTGCCATGTTGACTTCCTCACCCATCAGTTAACTAATACTGGTCGGTGTTTGAAATGTTTCAATTTCATCAACATATATATGGATAAATGACTAACAACATCGATGGTATCCCAAGGATTTTAATTTCAACGTTGAAATAAAACATTATTAGGTAAACATATTTTATGTGGGATTTGCAAACAGGGCATGTTTTCTCGTGCACCTGTCCCCATTTGAAGAAGTGTAATATTTATTTTTTTAGCTGACAATATGAGTGTAGGACATAATCCCCCCTCGGACATAATCCCCCTCATGTTTTTTGACACAGGAGGACAAAATCCCCCCCGTCTAAAATGCAGGTAGGACAAAATCCCACCCCCCCCCGTCTAAAATGCAGGTAGGACATAATCCCCCCCCCACCGTCCACAAAATCACAGGTAGGAACATAATCCCCCCCCCCCCGTGGAAATGCGCCTAGGACATAATCCCCCCCGTCCACAAAAACATGTGTAAATATGCGAGAGTGATTATGTAAATCCTGTATTTCAACATGATTGACGAATTAACTCTATATACATGTAATAAATAACAAATCAGGTGTCGAGTATCTTTATACATTAATAATTCAGCACAATATTAACCAAAGCACATATACTTCAATAGTTATGTTCTATAATAAGGATTTATCCAAGAGAAACAGCTAACCATTATCTCACATTTCATCACAAGCAAATGAATACTGTTCACATTAATAATTCAGCATACGTATATGCATACGTTAATTAACACCTGAAATGAGTGAGTAGGCTTGAGTGAGATATCTCATAATTATCAACTACTTAATAAAAAAATAATCATAATTAAATTAGCCTGATTAACATGATGTGAAAGAGCATCAAAGAAACTAATTTGAAAACCGATCATATTTAAATTAGCCTGATTAAAGAGATCAGAGAAACCAATTTGAGAACTAATCAAGTGATCAATTATCAATTTAAGGAATATGAATGTTCAAAACATAAGTTGAATAATCAAGAAACCAGAATAGCATCAAGAAATCAATGATTCAAACCACAATACAATAAACGCAAACGGGCATCTGAATCACCATCCATGGATACACACGCCAAACGAGATACTGAAATACAGCAGTATGTCACAAAAAATCAACTTTTGGATCTAATAGCGGTGATAGAAACAACATTAGAATCTCATTTAGGAATTAAAATGCAAGGAATAATAGGTCACATAGCAGAGTCTCATCTACAAAATAGGTCAGTTCACACACCCGAAGTTACTGCCGCTATTATTCAACACGTAGACACGACACCCAGACAAAACCCTACATCACCCCCACCCACTAAACAAAGAAGAAATAACAATACTGAACCCATGCATCCATCAATAGCTACGAGTAATCGCAAACATGCTGGACTGATAACGGAAATAGACACAACAATACTAGAACTGGCGGCGGAACTCGGCATAACAACTGAAATGGAACCCGAAATGTCACATAGCATCAGCATGGACTGCGCAAAAAGTCCTTGCTGCCCAGTCATAAACAATAGCCCCAACAAATCCGCCCCAGCGTCATCACCTCTATGCTTATCAAATATATCACAAAATAGTTCCAGCGACAACATTAACACATACAACATAGCAGAAGGTCATAGAAATGTTACGAAACAACACACAGAGGCAGCAACCAACAACATTAAAACATCCACCCCAAATGCCAGTCCAATGGGTAGCCCGGTGGGGGAAACAAATAAGTGCGCTAAATCTAATAAGAACAAAACACACAATATGCCCCTTGCACAAAAACAATCAAAAACTTTTAACAGGAATGGAACATTTGGTAGTCGTCAAACTAAAAAACCTAAACGTAAAGTCCAATGCAAGCAAGGTCCCAATGTTCTAGCGCCTCCAGTACAGCTGAGAAGCAATGAACCTGAAACAGCCTCCCAGCCAGAACCTCTCAATAGTAAACATGGCGCTCTTCTGCACAAACGCAGAATATGTTCGCAATAATACATAACATTAATACAACATAAACATATATGGGTAGAAATAATAATAGTAATAATCACCCCCTGACAGTCCTTCAATGGAACTGTCGGGGATTTCTACGGACAAAGGGAGAGCTAATAAATGCTATAGAAACTAACATATTGTCACCCGATGTAATATGCCTTCAGGAAATGCCAAAACCATCAACTCTAACAGGATACAACTTAATAGCGCACTCCACAAATCCATTCCATGGTAGTGGAGTAGGCATATATGCTAAAAATGGAGTTTCTTGTACAAAATTAAAAACAAATCATCTGAAGGAAACAGAAAATATTCTTTATTCTGCAATTAAAATATTAGGTAACAAAGGTAATATAGACATACTAAATGTATACATCGGTCCCGGTGGCAGTACAAACGCTACTAAACTACACAATCTATATAACATTACCAAACAGATAAGTAATAAAGCTCCGATATTGGGTGACTTTAACGGACACAACCCACTTTGGGACGTGCATTATCTCGCCAAAACTAACAAAACTGGTGATGAAATAATAAACTTTTTAGACAATACAGATTACGTATTATTAAATGATGGGACCGTAACCTTCGATACGTCTCATATCCCACATAGTAAAGGTATAGGAACAACACCAGACATCACATTAGCTACAACAGCTCTAGCTTCTTCGTCCTCCTGGTTCGTACACGATTCTACACTAGGAAGTGATCACTATCCAATAATTACTAAAGTTTTGACCCAATACCATAAGAGTACTTCCGCAACAATTCCTAAATGGAAGTTAGCTCAGGCTGACTGGGAGCGTTTCCATCACTTATGTTCAACTAAGTTACACATAGAGAAAAAATTAAACTGCAATGAATATCATAATGAATTTGTGAGCACTCTCTACGAAATCAGTAAGGAATGCATACCACAGACAAGTGGCAAAGCACACAATCGCCCAACCAATCCCTGGTGGACTCCGGCCTGCTCGGATGCCATTAAAAACAGGGAGAACTGTCTGCGTAGATGGAAACAGGCATATAAATACCATAAAACCCTGAAAGAAAAAAGGCGGGACGAGTATCGGGAGGCCAAATCCCTCGCGTCCACCATATTAAATGAGGCAAAACAAATCGGTTGGGAGAAATTTATTGCCTCAATAGACGTTTCATCATGTCAGAACTAAAAGCTGCCCTTAAAAGTAAAAAGAATACAGCACCAGGAGCAGATAAAATACACTATACAATTTTAAAGCATCTCCCTATTGAATCTATGGAACAATTGCTTCTGGCTATAAATAAATCCTGGGAAAACGGTACCCTACCTGACTCCTGGAAAGAAGCTACCATCATCCCTATATTAAAACCTAAAAAGGATACAACGTATCCATCATCATACAGACCAATATCGTTAACACCAACAATTTGCAAAGTGATGGAAACGATGGTAGCGAATAGGTTAAAGCACCATATAGAATCAAACCAAAAAATAAGCCCGACTCAATCAGGATTCAGAAATCAAAGATCTACCTTAGATCAACTAGCACGACTGGAAACCGTAAATTAAAACAGCTATGATGGAAAAGAAAACGGTCGTTGCTGTCTTCTTAGACCTAGAGAAAGCCTTTGACCTAATGTGGACAAAAGGAACAATAGAGCAACTCATAGAGAAGGGCATAAATAACAGAATGGTGTTATGGCTTTGACAAATTTCCTACGGGCAGGAAAAATTAGAGTCAGAATAGGAACAGAGCACTCCGAATTCCAAAACATATAATGGTTGCCCCCAGGGCAGCATCGTTAGTCCAATATTATTCAACATCATGATTGACACACTGCATACTGAACTTAACAATGCTAATAAGAATACAGTAAAACAGAAGACCTATCACAATTTGCTGATGACAGCGCGATCTGGAATGCACATGCGATTCTAGATGTAGCCCTCGGAGTTGTACAGACATCACTAGATAAAATTACAATATGGCCAAATAAATGGGGGTTTAAAATATCCCCACTTAAAACTGAGGCAGTCATATTTCATAACGGAGGGACATTGTGCTATAAAGATGCGGAGCAGCGGTATACCTATAAAAGAGAACAGTACTATAGAATAAAAAATCTAGTGGTGAACAACCAATCAATCCCTTACAAGAAATGTGCAAAATTTCTAGGTATGATATTAGACGACAGATTAACCTGGGGTCCTCATGTAACAGACCTAGTCCAACGGTGTAGGAAGGACCTTAATCTAATGAAACTTATATCAGGTACATCATATGGAGCAGACAAACCGTCTCTCCTACGATTCTATAAAGCATTAATACTATCTAAAATGGACTACGGCTGTATGACTGTATGTTAAACAAAGACGCAGCGGCCAGTCATCTAAATAAACTAGAAATAATTCAAAGAGCAGCATTAAAAGTAGCAACGGGTGCCTATCAATCAACTAGAGCCGCAGCAATAGAAGTAGAAACAGTTGTACAACCACTGGATCTGCGACGTGAATGTAATTTACTAAAATACTGGGCTCGCACCCAGCCACATGGTGCTAACCTACCACTTAACGAACTAATACAACCCAAACGTACATATAAATACAACATGTTAAGAATTAAAAGAGGTCCTAGTAAACCGAATAAAAAGTATCAAACTAACAATAATAAAATAAAAATAAAAACATGTATGCAATGAACGCTATAAGCCTAAAAGAAGAATATGGACTAAATGACTGTAAAATACAACCATTCTTCACATACATACCTTATTACCCATTTGAAATCACAGCAAGATCTGACCTTACAGAAATAATAATAGATAATAATAGGGATCCAGCCCTCAGCCTTAAAAACGCAACAGATTACATTCACCACCATTGGAAAGACACGCTACAGATATACACGGACGGTAGCAAACATTCAGAACTAGGAATAACATCAGCTGCTTTTGTGGTACCCCAACTAGATCATATAGAACAATATAAGTTGGCATCCACTCTAAGTGTATTTACAGCAGAGCTTATTGCCATAGAAAAGGCCCTTATATACAACCTTACGCTAAATGACTACAAAAACACAGTAATTATAACAGATTCATTAAGCTTCTGTTCAAGCTATTAATTCAGGTACATCTAAAACGAGACCCGACAAAATACATGACATTAAGACACTAATAAGCAGAACAGTGGAACAGGGCAAGCTTATAAATATAGACTGGGTCCCTTCCCATATTGGAATACCCGGTAATGAAGAAGCAGATCGCGCGGCTGCTTCAGCACATTTGACAGGCACTGATGAATTAACACTACCTACTCATAGAGAAATATCATTCTGTTTATTAGCAAACAATCAAGATACAAATGGCAAACACGTTGGAATAACATTCATGAAAGTAAGCACGGTGGGCACATACTGCAATCAATGATTCCCACAATCCCAGTTACGTGTAAATTATACAGTAAGGATAGGCGGGCAGACAGAATAATCACACGACTTAGATTAGGCAGAAATGGTATAAAGGCAAATCGTTATCCACAGGGCAGCAATATTGATATAGATATAAACTGTAGTCAGTGCGATGAAGACGAAATAGAAGAACTGGACCACTATTTCTTCTTCTGTCCAACGCATGAATCAGCAAGAAAAGATTTAGCCGCTGTTTGCTTAAAAATAATATTATATCGTCCCCATATAATTTAATATTCCCCCCTAAAGAATGTGAAACGGAAATACATTTAGCTGTACTAAAATACATTAAGGCGACAGGGTACTGGAATAAAATATAACATAATACCGCTGCTCCAAAAATATAAAAAATAATAATAATAAATTCTGCACAATTAAATAATATAATGAATCATACTTCAAAATACAATACATGTACACATGTATACACCGGTACTAAGGGTAGGAACAAAATAAAAATACGATGGAGTTGTTCCTAGCTAAGTTATGTCCATGACACTAGGCCCCATTGTCTCCTTCCCAGATATGAAAACTACTGTAAATATCGTCACTGGTTGACAATGTTGCAAGATCCATGTACGCAGCTTATGTTTACAATTAGGATGTATATACATGTAGTTAACGTTAATGTGTATTAGGTGGGGTGCGGTAGCCCAACACAATCAGAACAAAATCTCAAAACATAGCAACATATAACTAATATAAATATAAGACAAGTGATTCCACCAATGGGTCTTGTACTCGATCGGAACTGGCCTGGGAAAGTATCTCTGGTATGGATTGCCTTATCGAGGATTAGTACTGGGAAATTAACGAGACGATATGTACAGGCTCGTGTAGGTAACGCATGAAATTAAAACTAAATAAATTAAGACAAAACCCAATTGAAAAAAGTCTTAGTATTTCAGGCTGTAAGCATAAATATAAGACAAGTGATCTATTACATGTATTAGGTGGGGGTGCGGTAGCTCAACCCAATCAGAACCCAATCTCCAAACATAACAGCATATAGGTTGTATATATGTTATATCATCAATACATGTACATTGAAACAATGTATTTAGTGCTCATCCTTTCCCAATAACATTACATGTGAATTTCATGTTGTTTTTTAGAATCTTAAGTTAAATGTGCCTGATGCGGGAGGGGGAGGTATATAAATGTACGTATACATGTATGTTTCGTGTGAGGCATTATACTTTGGTATGCGGACGCCGAGAACCCGATACGTGGGAGCTTCACCTGGGCCAGAAGCTGGCACTGTGTACCTCTGTTGATTGTTTCGCATGATACAAAGAATATGAAAGTGCAACAATGAATACATGTGTACATGTACTTCACGTGTACAGGCTCATGTGGGCTAAAACATGAAGTTAAACTAAATAAATTAAGACTAACCATAATCTGGAAAAATAGTCTATTACATATTAGTATCAGGCTGTAGATATAAATATTAGACAAGTGATCTCTCCCCCATCCAATGGGTATGTACTCGATCGGAACTGGCCCGGGAAAGTCTATCTGGTATGGATTGCCTTATCGAGGATTAGTACTGGGATATTAACGAGACGATATGTACAGGCTCGTAGGGGCTTAATACATGAAGCTAAACTAAATAAATTAACGCAAACCCAATCTCCAAGCATAACATAGTATAACCAGTATGACAACCAATACATTCGACATATATAGATGTATATATATAGATTACCTATGTATTAATAAATATACTATCACTGCCCACCCCTCCCTCTGTACCATACACAATTCCGATGACACCATATACATGGACTAGGACAACTTGCAACCTCTACCCCAACTCCCACTGACCAATAATCGTCTTCCAATACTGGCGACCGCACCCTATACTTCTTTTTTTTTTTTTTACTTCTTCCACAGAGGTTAATAATGGCAGCCAATCGCCTCCTGTTTAACCCTTAATCATGTTCTCTTGTTTTAAAAGATATGTTGTAGAACCAAATGGATATCGTTGCGGTGTGGCCGGGCGCCGGGCACGGAGTGAAAGTAGCTGATGCCGTCATTTGGACCGGCAGTAAAGAGCCGGCATTGGTCCCCGGTAGCTGTTCGATCACAGCTCTTCACCTCTACACCGACGTATGTGAAGTTGTCATTACTTGCCGGAGGAGGTGGTTTTCCCCGGGTACTCCGGTTTCCCCACCATTCATCTCACGGAGTAATGCAGAATAGACCGGAATTGGCCGCCCGCATTACTCTTATTAAACATTATTGACTGTAATATGCATCGTCTGAAATCAAATTTAACATATTGGACCATGACCGGCGGTATGGTATGGGCCACTCACTAATATATTGGCAATTGCTATACCGCCGTGTATTATCTTCTCTTTTTCTTTCGTCTTCAGAATATGTGAAACACATTGTCATATAACCAAATAGTAACAGATAAACGCCACACCTGAACTCGAATAATTGCAAATCGTATATAACGATAAGCCACGAAACGACAGTAGCTGGGCCCGAAAACATATTACATCATACTTTGCATAACCAAATATCGATCATTCCCGGCCTGATATGTTATGCCCTGACCAATCGTCAAATATCATCATTATATAGGATAACACTGTTACGGCTGAGTCTCCATATATCACATGCACTCACACTCAGCCTTTTTCACGGCCTTACATACCGGCTTCGTGCGATAGGAGAATGAACTAGCTAGGTTAAATTAACCGCCTCATTGCCTCCTTCATTTAATGCACATATTTCGACTGTATGGCAGATATTAGTAAATTCGGAAACAAACGGGCCAACGGTCATTGACCTGCCACTTTTGGGTTCAAATGCCCGGGTTTGGAAGGTCCTCGAGCCAATTCCTACCCTTAAATATAAGATAATAATAAAAAAAAAAATGATTCAAACAATTAAGATCAAAGTGACCGTAAAATATAGACATATATTTGACAATTGACAAAGCGGAGGGGTGGGGGGGGGGGGGATTATGTCCTACCTGGGTTTTTAATATGGGGGGAATTTTGTCCTACACTGAATCTGAATGGGGGGGATTATGTCCTACCTGGGTTTTTATATGGGGGGGATTATGTCCTACCTGTATTTTAGACGGGGGGGGGGGGGATTTTGTCCTCCTGTGTGAAAAAGCATGGGGGGGATTATGTCCGGGGGGGATTATGTCCTAATCCCGACAATATACAAGGCTGTACACAGGCCAAAAATTAGACGCTGATGTGTAAGTGTGATTTACCTCAAGATAAACTGGATTAGTTGAAGTTTATCTTGAGGTATAACATTTAAAATATACAAATATTATTTAAAGGAGTACCGATTTGATATATTTAAATCCCGTTAATATTGCCCTGAATTTAACGTAATAAAACAATATAGGATAGTTTATCAAGAGAAACGAGCGATATACAGATTTTTTCAAACAGCATAGATAATTTCATACTGCATAGTTGACCAACATTTATAACATAGACAAAAAAAGTAAATTATAATTACCATGTTACCGATAATTATTTATAGCTGTATACTGAACACAGAATAACAAGTGAAAATTATATAAATTACTTCTAGCTGCAATATTGACAATTACATAATTGCGAAAAATATTTTATTATGCTCCATAAAGGTACACAATGAGCTGTAATAAATCAACAAAAAATGTATGCTGTTTTGTAATCACTGTAATGTACATGAACATGAGTCTGATCAGGGTTTGCGCTGTTTGCTGTGAAGTCTTGACTACTTACACAGCCGCGAGTGGGGCGGTAGCAGAATCCTGGGACAAATTATACAATACTGTGTCCCAGTACAATCTGATCAGGGCTTGTACTGTACGTTATTTAGTCTGTACTGGGACTCAATATTCTATAATTTGTCACAGTCTGTACTACTAGTGTACAGATTAAAGTATGATCAGACCGGATGAATGTCAACCACAACATAATCTCCTTCATTTAGAATGCAGCCCTTCCAGCACAGCGAAAAAAAAATAGGATTTTTTTTCAAAAAAATATAGGACACTATATCTGGCCTCCCAACACCCCTTCTAGCCAGCCGCGTTCCACCACAAATCATTTATTTGTGCAAATAAGTCATTTACTTTAACTTATTACATTAAAAAAGGGATTTTTGAAAAACAATTAAGAACTAGAAATGTGGCCTGTCGGCACACGAATGCCCCTGCTGGCAGCCAAAGAAAACGAGGCATATTTGATTACAAGCCATTTACCCCGAGTACGGACGGACGCCGGTAACACTATATGCCCCACTCACCATTCGGTTGCGGGGGCATAATAAGCCATTTACCCGAGTGTTTGTGACCTTGACCCTGGGCTTAGCGGGAGCGGGACGAATGTGGATTTGTCACAGGGTGGTAGAAGACCATTGGAGCAATGCGTGTGTGAAATGTGCAGCAGATCCGAGCAAGGAAACATAAATTACAAGCCATTTACCCGAGCGTTAAGGTTTGGAACGCACCAAGTCTGTGACCTTGACCCTGGGCTTAGCGGGGGCGGGACGAATGTGGATTTGTCACAGGG
Source organism: Conchocele bisecta (assembly GCA_029237695.1). Taxonomy (NCBI): domain Eukaryota; kingdom Metazoa; phylum Mollusca; class Bivalvia; order Lucinida; family Thyasiridae; genus Conchocele; species Conchocele bisecta. The sequence goes on from CM055265.1 coordinate 14,542,137, forward strand.
TGGCAGAGGAGCATTGGAGCAATGCATGTGTGAAATGTGAAGCAGATCCGAGCAAGGAAACATAACTTTCATTTACCCGAGCGTTAAGGTTTCGAACGCACCAAGTCTGTGACCTTGACCCTGGGCTTAGCGGGGGCGGGACGAATGTGGATTTGTCACAGGGTGGCAGAGGACCAATGGAGCAATGCCTGTGTGAAATGTGCAGCAGATCAGAGCAAGGAAACAGAAATTATAAGGCATTTACCCAGAGCGTTAAGGTTTCGAACGCACCAAGTCTGTGACCTTGACCCTGGGCTTAGCGGGGGCGGGACGAATGTGGATTTGTCACAGGGTGGCAGAGGACCATTGGAGCAATGCGTGTGTGAAATGTGAAGCAGAACCGAGCAAGGAAACAGAAATTATAAGGCATTTACCCAGCGTTAAGGTTTCGAACGCACCAAGTCTGTGACCTTGACCCTGGGCTTAGCGGGGGCGGCACTAATGTGAATTTGTCACAGGGTGGCAGAGGACCATTGGAGCAATGCGTGTGTGAAATGTGAAGCAGATCCGAGCAAGGAAACATAAATTATAAGGCATTTACCCAGCGTTAAGGTTTTGAACGCACCAAGTCTGTGACCTTGACCCTGGGCTTAGCGGGGGCGGGACGAATGTGGATTTGTCACAGGGCGGTAGAGGACCATTCGAGCAATGCGTGTGTGAAATGTCAAGCAGATCCGAGCAAGGAAACAGAAATTATAAGCCATTTACCTGAGCGTTAAGGTTTCTGGACGTATGTACGTTACGTACGTACGTACGTACGTACGGACGCCGGTAACACTATATGCCCCCCTCACCATTCGGTGGCGGGGGCATAATGAATTGGCACATATCATGGTACTACATAAATTAATTTTGTTGAAATGATGTCAACATCACATTAATAAATACTTATGGATGTTCTTTAAATTGCATGATGAATTTAGTGCAACAAATTTAACAAAAAAGTTCTATTTTAACCAAAGAAAAAGCAACCTTTTGCTTACCCAAAAAATTATAGGAATTTTGCCAAAAATATAGGATATTATAGGACATTTTGAAAAAATATAGGAATTATAGGACCGCTGGAAGGGCTGAGAATGTTGTAGCTAACATTAGAACGTGGTCTGAGAGATGAAGCCATGCCTGCTACCATAGATCGTATGTCTGTATGAAGATACAGACGTGTGAAGAATTGTCTCTTAATTGAGTAGTCTTGTCGGCATCTAAAAAAACACAAATCGCAGTTTGCACGGCAGTTACTAATTAACTGCTTTTAATTGGCAACCATGACATTAGTTTCGGATTAACGGTGTAATTTGTTAGATAATCAGCAGTGTTTAAAATGAGCGATTAATATTTCGGTGACAAACACACTCGTCTCCAATTATTAGCTTCAAAATACGTGAAAATCAAAGTATAATTTGGTTACTTTGTTCACAAATACTTTTACCGACAACACGGTCATGCCTCGGGTAACATACAATCGTCCCACCGCCGCTAAGCACTGTAAGCAGGTGCCCGATTCAACGAATATCACGGAAATTGTCGAAGATTTCCGTGATACGCTAACTGGAAAATGAAAACAGATGTCATTATTATTATCTAAAAAGGACCAAAATAATATTAAATTAGAAACATAATTTTTATATCAATAAATAGAAATATGAATGAGCTAATTGAAAATACCTGTGCATTTTTTGTCATTCTTATAAAAAGAGATTTTGCAATTTTCCCAACGAAAATCAAGAAGAAAAATCACAATTTGCTATATAAATCATATAAAAACTACCGACTATGTTTAAAGTTAAAAAGGACCAAAATATTTTTATTTTAAAAACACGATCGAAACATCATCATAAAGTACAATAATTGAAGTTTAAAATGTGACTTGTGCATTTTTAATCGGTTGTGTAGTTTAAAAGTTACGTAAGAAATGGTAATAGTCTCCTATATAATTACATATAAACCTCGCCACTACTGATGCAGACTTTCTACAGGTAAGGTGGCCGCGAAAGTTGGATATGGATATAAAATATTGGCTGTTACAGAGAGGATGTCAGAGCTCCAGTTAAGGTGCGCAATTTGGAGGTAAATTTCTTATTTCTCCATCAAAAATGGCAAGTTGGAAGTGCTTTAGAATCGTCTTAATGAGATGATTCTAAAGGACTCCCAACTTGCCATTTGTGATGAAGAAATAACAAAATTTCACCCCAAGTTGGTCAAATTACGCACCTTAACTGGAGTTTTGGGATGTGTGTTTGTTTCAGGGGTGGGAACAGTTCCAAATGCCAAATTCTGAAAATGACTGAACAAATAATTTTGTGCACCCACAAATGTGTAAAAGTGTGCTTCCCATGTGGAATTATTAGGAACTTCAAATGTGAGATGTGCCCGTTTGCAGAGGATTTAATTTAATATCTTAAATCGCCGCCATACACTCACTGGTCACATGACTGCCTACATTGGTTTGTATGTTTTTTCGTTTGGTGGGGTTTAACGGCCTATCAACAGCTAAGGTCATTTAAGGCCGGGTCAATGGGTTTAGTACTAAATCCCATATATTACCTGTACAAGTACATGTTCAAGTACATGTACAAATGGGGGGAAAATCCCAAAATAAGAACTGAATATTTACAATCAAAAAATTATATATTCAGCTCTGAAATCAGAATAATCCTGATCTGATACCAGGTCCTCACCACACCAGAATCACTTGGCCCGAGCAGTAGGATCAGTAATAATAATCTTACTACTTTTATAATGGGCAATAACCAAATTCAACTCCCAGGTAACAAAGAGCCAAAGATAAAAAATTACCTGAGAGCCAAAGGAATAAAAGCTACCATTAATTTACACCATCGCGTTCGCCCGATTAACCACCCACAACATTCGATTCACCATCAGCATGGCAATGATGGGATAATGGTGGTTTTAACCAGTATAGCTCCTGAACAGTGAAGACACTCCTGAAGCCTTGTGTACAGGTTAAACTGGTCTTCAGAAGTGACAGGACTGTTTCAAGGAGACCGTTGTAAATGAACAGTGTAGTGCCTGCAGACTGGACATAGTCCCCGATCAGACTACGACTGTATCAGACAACATGCATCATCATTTTAATGGTGTTTAGCAGCATGTCAACAACTACTGTCATGTTAGACCGGTGGGTCGATTCACACATTTTACCTCTATGAATCGGGGTGAAAACTCGGGCTGGGTCAATCCTAAAATCAGAACTGAATATTGACAGAAAATATATAGATTCAGCCCTGAATATCTTGATCTGGTGCCAGGTCCTCACCACACCAGAGCCACTTAGCCCCACTCCCTAAAAGTAATAGGATTAGTACTAACATGTGCATCACAAACTGATCAAGGGCCAAGCTGGTGCTAGCTCACATTATGTTCCAAGGAGAGGAACGCTATCAGATAGTTTAATATATCGTTCCAATCCTCTTCACACTGTTTATCCATCTATATTGATGTAAATTGTTATTCAATAAAATATGTTTATACTACAACATTTTCCGTTTGTCCAACATATAGATAACAGAGAGATAAGTCTGCAGCCGACTGTTACCTTGGGAGAACGTAACACCAGTCGGACGCTACACTGCTGTGGTGGATCTCTGCTGCAGTGTTGTTGAGAAATGCTTCCAAACTTTTCCCCAGTATATCCAGACATGATACCTACATTATAAAGGGACACTTATAATCCATAATTTTTCCTAGAAATTGACGATTTTCATTTTTGAATGAAATGAATCTAAATGAATTTCATTGGCCCCAAAAGTGTCGCCAAAAAATATAATTTTTTTTAAATAGGTTGTGAATATTGAATGTAAGAAACCCTTCTAACATAAACAAGGCGATCGCCAGGGAGTGACTACCAATGGGTCAAGGTTGATCGAATGACCGAAAAAGGCTGGTAAGCTATCAATGTGAGGTAGCTACTAATGAACTTTATCGAACATCTGACTAACGTATCAGGAGATGGATATGACCTATATTTCAAAGAAAGCAGGTCAAGGTCACCTGAATGAACCAAATTATAAGGAGACATGCGAAATTTGGACGTACGTCCACAGCTTGATGGAGATGACCTATATTTAACAAAAGTAGGTCATGGTCACTTGAATGACCCAGGGTGGTTAGGTATCAATGTAAGGAACATCCGACTAACGTATCAAGAGATATACGAAATTTTGATGTATGTACGTCCAAATTTCAAGAAAAATAAGTCAAGGTCACCCAAAAGTCCGAAGGTGGTTAAGTATCAATGTAAGGAAGATACCCATGAAGTTTGGCGAACATCCGACTAATTTTTCAGGAGAGATACATAATTTGGACATAAATCCAAGGTTTAATGCATGTGACCTACATTTTAAGAAAAGTAGGTCATGGTCAGCAAAATGACCCTGGGTGGATAAGTATCAATGTATGGAAGCTAAAGGTGAAGTTTGGCGAACATCCGGACATACATTTGAACACACATTGGACATTCAAGTTTTAACGGACGTGACCTATTCTTCGAGAAAAGTAAATCAGTCACCTGAATGACCTAGCGTGGTTAGGTATCAATGTAAGAGAATTATTGAAGAAGTTTGGTATTCAACAAACTTATCAGGAGATATGCCAAATTTGAATGTAAGTCCAAAATTATTGACACAAAGGTGGATACGAGGAAGCTGTTGATGAACATTGGTAAGGATCCGACTAAATGATCAAGAGATATATGATATTTGGACTCCAAAATTTACGTCCCAAATTGTTGATGACGACAACGAAGACGCCGGAATTGTGACCGCTATGTCTCACTTTCCACTATCATTGGTAATAAAAAAAGCAGATTTATGTTGAAAGTTGATTAAAATCATTGCCCACTACATGTAATACTGATTTTCTACTTTACCGTTTATCCTGGAACAAAAACAAAAATACAATTACGGATTTCACTAAGAAAAACTCCCTCTCATTCAGGGCTCCAGATAAGTAATTAGTAATTGAGTATTGTCACTCCATCATTTCTGAAGCAATTGGGTATTTCAAAATTTTAATTGGGTAAAATAAAATGACACTACCGTTTACACATCAACAGACAGCAATTATTGAATAGTTTGCTTCGAAATGAAAACATGTCTTGGCATTTCCTTTGAGACAGTTCTAATGAAATACCAAGATGTGTTTTCATGGAAAAGAAGGAAAATATGCTATATTTGTGGTCTGTTTATTGTTTTCTGCAGCATGGTAAAGGTCATAATTATTGAATTGGGCATATACCCATAGATCTCATTTGGTACATGTTTACACCTTATAGTACACTGGTATAGTGCTTGCAAGGATCAAATGGAACTGAAACTAAATGAAAAAACAATCAAAATTGGAACTTTTTTATATTCTATCTGAAATTGATAGCGCTGGGGTACCTTGTTTTCGAAATTAAGGCGCTATAACGGGCTGGGGAAAGGCCTGTCGCTACTTCAGATTTCAATTGGGTTTTTGGCAATTTTAATCAGGTATTTAACCCTTTCAACACCAAGTAATTTAATAGGATGTTCCATGCCAATGTTTCACGCTATTTCATTAATTTTGTTCATTCAAATTATCCCATTCTTCTAAAAGGGTAATCTGTACGACGTTTAAAATTATTAACAAACAGTGGAGATCCTGATGAGACGGCTCGTTACGAGCCGGCTCATCTGGATCTGCACTGTTTGCAAACATTGTCTCTATAGAGGTCTGTGGTGTTGAAAGGGTTAAGCAAATACGCAGTTTATCTGGAGCTCTGCTCATTTAGATACAAATAAGAAATACCTTGAGAGGTGAAAACCGAACTGCTGTTGCCTCTAGTGTGAAAAACAGTTCATTGTGATTCACTGACAGGTCCATCCCTGAAAATACATGTAATAGTGAGAGTAACTGGGCCGTCGGGTGAGAAAAGGGACCGCAGTATTAGGGTTGAATCATTTTCGGACTACAGGAAGCATACCAGTCACTGAATGGTGAACATGATAAACCCTGATAAGACAACACATATACATTATACACAGTTTGACCTGAGGCTATGCTGGTTGAATATGCTATAAGGCAGGGCTCCAGATAAGGAATTAGTAATTGAGTATTGTCACTCCATCATTTCTGAAGCAATAGGGTATTTCAAAATTTTAATTGTGTAAAATAGAATCACACTACTGTTTACACATCAGCAGACCGCACTTATTCAATAGTTTGCTTCTAAATGAAAACACATCTTGGTATTTCATTAGAATTGTCTCCTTGGAGACAATTCTAATGAAATACCAAGATGTGTTTTCATGGAAAAATAAGAAAATATGCTATATTTGTGGTCTGTTTATTGTTTTCTGTAGCATGATAAAGATACCACAAATTTTTCATTGCTTTTTGATATTCACTACTTCTGATTTCAATTGGGTTTTTGGAAATTTTAATTGGGTATTTACGCAAATACCTTATCTGGAGCTCTGACAACCAGCCTTAATGACAACGTCATGAAAGCCTGAAAATGACGTCGCAAAGTTACGCTTAAATTTACCAACGTCACGTCGGATTTTGACACTTGAAATAGTTGCGTCATTGCAATAAGTTGACATTGTCCTATTTATAACCGTACGCTTTACTATTTGTGGCTCACAAACATTTTAATGCTGGATACGCGAAACAGAATTTTAAAGTTGTTTCCATAGTGGTTCAGACATTTGTCTGTTTTTTTCAGTTTCCTTCAAGGAAACACGTAGTGATTTTGTTGATTATTTTTAGCCAGGTTTTTTTAAAAAAAATCCAGGCTATTGGATTGGCGAAAGCCGGGCGGGCGGGCGGGCGGCGTCCACAATCAATGTTAAGTTTTCGTGTTTGAGTCCATTTCTTTGTTATTGTACCACCTAGGACCACCAAACTTTCACAGCTTCATAATCAAGGGGTGCCCACCACATATTACTATCCAACATGTTACTTTTTTTTTAACTTCACCCATTTTTTCCACACAGTCGACTTAGCCATTTTCAATGTCAAGTTTTCGCGTTTACAATGTTAAGTTTTCGTGTTTAAGTCCATTTCTTTGGTACTGTACCACCTAGGACCACCAAACTTTCACAGCTTCATAACCAAAGGGTGCCTACCACATAAAACTATCCAATATGTGACCATTTTTTTACCTTCACCTATTATTTCTACGTAATTGACTTAGCCATTTTCAACGTTAACTTTTTAACGTACGGTTAAAGTTTTTTGGTTAAAAGTTTTTCGTTATACTATATCTCTGCAACTGCTTCGCCATTACCTTGAAACTTCACATGGGTGTTTATCATCATCCATATTTTCATTCTACCCCCAACCGCACGGGCCCCTGTGCCCAATGTCAAGGTCAAATTACTTTGAATTTTTGTTTTCAAGTTTTTTCGTGTACTATATCTCTGCAACTGCTTCACCCATTACCTTGATACTTCACATGGGTGTTTATCATCATAATCGCACCCGCTTGCAGAAAGCGCGATATCGTCGGCATTTTGGCATACGTTGGAAAAAACCTGGCCTTCCTGGCTTTGCCTCGTTTCTTGTTTTATAATATATGGACAACTTGTGCCCTGACATTTGAAACTAAATAACCATACAACCGGTAATTTTTAGATAACACCATCACAGAATCAGTATTATGTAACAAATATAACTGGGCACAGGGCTTAATTCGTTTAATTTACTGTTTCGCCTGTCAAATGTTTAAAAAATCAACATAAAAATACAATTTGGAAATTTTCAGAAAAATAAGCGTATCACAGATGTAACATTATGGTAGTGCCAAAATATCCTGGCATATCGCATCATGGTGACACTGGGCCAAACATGTTTTAGTATTTAGTTTGTTTGTTGGGGTTTAACGGCCTATCGACAGCTAAGGGCATTTAAGGCCGGGTCAATGGGTTTAGTATTAAATCCCATATATTACCTGTACATGTACATGTTCAAGTACATATACAAATGGGGGGAAAATCCCAAAATCAGAACAGAATATTTACAATAACAAAACTATATATTCAGCCCTGAAATCAGAATAATCCTGATCTGATGCCAGGTCCTCACCACACCAGAATCACTTGGCCCCTCCCAAAAGCAGTAGGATCAGTAATAATCTTACTACTTTTATAATGGTCAATAACCCAATTCCCAGGTAACAAGAGCCAAAGATAAAAACGTACCTGAGGGCCAAACCAGGCAAATCGTGATTCCTATATTAAGGAGGAACCCATACCGTTAATTTACGCCGTCTCATTCGCCCGACCACCACCCACTAGTATTTAGTGCGCTGGTATTGTGTCACATGCATATTTACTGCGACACAATAATCATGATAATTGTAATACATAATTGTAGCCACCAAGGACGTAGCCTACTGATTCCTATCTGTATCTGCTACCACTTATGTGTACGGTGTCACGTAATATTCAGCGACTTTCAAAAATATCACATTGAATCAGCCGTACGATTGCCGTTTGATAACACTGTAAATATTCTTTAAAATGACCACTTGTAAATATGGTTATATGAATGTATAGTAATGTTACTAGTATATTTGCAATCATTGCAGACACTGATCAGACTGCACAGATGCACAGGTCTCCAACATTTACACATTTAAGAAGTCTGACTTTGGCAGATTGCTGTTCATTTTCTTACATCGTACTACATTGTACTAAATAATGCACGTCTGCGTGCTTTGTTTGTTATCAAAGGGCCATTCTAGTCGGAGGCGTGTAAATAATATAAAGGAAATGCATCAAATTAAACGAACAATAGTCGCAGGGTGTGGAGCATCATTCCAACAAAATCAATGTTGTGATCGGGACAAATTTAGTGTAAATCACTGACTGTGTTATACATAGTGTGCAGTTATGCAAAATACATGTACGTACGCTATGGTGCTTTTTCAGGGGCGGATCCAGGATTAGGGTGGGGAGGCGGGGGGAGGCGGGACTTCTTAATTGAAATAGTTTACTATACTTTCGAACTAGCACCGTTTGTTCGTCGACCAAGCAGAGCTGGGAAGACTGCAAGGTGGGTCCGGCGGTATGCCCTCCGGAATATGTTTGATATTTACACCCCATTTTGCTGCGTTATGGCGCATTTTAGAGCAAAATTATCTTTACTCGCCAAATTTTAGGGGGGAGGGGGGCGCCGGGTTTTCCCCTACGTGAATCCGCCCTTGTTTTTAGCATGGCTGTTTCTTTGTTTACAAAGGAGATGAATGTACTTTTTCTGTAACACAACGAAACTAAATTGCACATTTCATTTTCAAATTAATTATTCCCGACGAGAGAATATACTGCTGGTATTTTTATCGGGACATGTAACAATTATACAACCATGTATGTTAGTTACATCTCCACATTTTCCCGGCAGTGGCGGTGGTGGCCAGTCGAGGGAGTGGGGGTCAGCGCAGCATTTTCCCATAGACCTGCTACCTGCTAATACGGGGTACATGTAAATTAGCCCGTCCGCCAGTCATATTGGCTACACAGGAAAATGTTCTTCCCGCTTTCTGAGATGTAAATTTAATTCCGAGAGTCGGGGAATGGACAGTCGATTTTTAATTTGTTTAAAAATGCCCAGGGGTGTCCGACTACCCTCTAGACCCCATCGGGAGCTGAAGTCATTGATATGTGCAGCCATAGGCCCATCCAAATTCTAGTCATTCATTTCTACAGAAAACAAGAGCTCTGCGGAGCAAGATGTCCCGCCTGGCGCAGTTTGATAGTACATAAGGGGCTTGTAATAACCTTGGGGTTAGTAAGCACCATGGGCTTTCTGTAGAATGATGCGGGATGTTGTTACAAATGCATGTATGGAATATTAAAGCATAAACTGAGCGTTAACTTTCCCAAACACGTAAATGTCTAAGTTAGTGACCTTGACCTTTGGGGTTAGCGGGCACCATGGGCTTTCTGTAGAATGATGCGGGATGTTGTTACAAATGCATGTATGGAATATTAAAGCATAAACTGAGCGTTAACTTTTCCAAACACGGAAATTTCTAAGTTAGTGACCTTGACCTTTGGGGTTTGCGGGCACCATGGGCTTTCTGTAGAATGATGCGGGATGTTGTTACAAATGCATGTATGGAATATTAAAGCATAAACTGAGCGTTAACTTTTGCAAACATGGAAATTTCTAAGTCAGTGACCTTAACCTTTGGGGTTAGCGGGCACCATGGGCTTTCTGTAGAATGATGCGGGATGTTGTTACAAATGCATGTATGGAATATTAAAGCATAAACTGAGCGCTAACTTTTCCAAACACAAAAATTTCTCTCTAAGTCAGTGACCTTGACCTTTGGCATTAGTGGGCATCATGGGCTTACTGTAGAATGATGCGGGATGTTGTTACAAACGCATGTATGGAATATTAAAGCATAAACTGAGCGTTAACTTTTCCAAACACGGAACCTTGACCTTTGGGGTTAGTGGGCACCATGGGATTTCTGTAGAATGATGTGGGATGGTGTTACAAATGCATGTATGGAATATTAAAGCATTCCATTGAGGGAAACAGAAGTTACAATGAATTAACCTGAGCGTTGAGTTTTAGAAACAGAGCTAAACGCAAAAACTTAACGTTGAATGCATGTGAAAAGTAGGTCAATGAACCATGAAAAGTAGGTGAAGGTCACATGGGCTCCCTCTGTGCGAGATGGTTACACCACAGTGTTGATGTATACCAAGTATGGAGGTCGTAGGAGTTATAGTTTTCTTGAAACTGAGCTAAACGCAAAAACTTAACGTGGAATGTTGACGCCGCCACCGACGCTGACGCCGACGGAAAAGCTATGCCCATGTCCCGCTTCTGCTAAAGCAGGCAGGACAAAAATGCATTTGTTTCAATTACCGATACGATGTGCATATAATTTACAATTTCCAACTCCAGGAATGCCGTTTCGTTTTTTGGTCTTTGGTGACGTATTGTCTAAATCAATAAATGACGTCACAATTAACTGTAAATGACATCAATTCTGAAATTCTGACGACACACGTATATGAATCTATTATAGCGATGGTGGCAAATTACGAAGCCACAGGTCGGCTAATTATAGATTTAAAATCGATAGTTGTGCGTTTGTTTTGTTCACTACATGTACATATCATAGTTTTATTCTGATCAATGTTTGATAGAATACATACTAACACTTGTAGATACATTTAGTGTAACTTATCAGCAAATACAGTTTACAGCAAGCACCATCAATGAGTCTATGAACACTCATTTCTACTGTAGGCTGATGAGTTGCATTGTACAAACGTCGCCGTTTCAATAACGTCATTTTCTCAATGACGTTATGTTTTTTTCCGTGCGTGATTTACATGGTGCTACAAAAAGTGAGATAAAACAAAAACTATTAAACATAATTGCATTTTCTTTTCAGAATATTGTTTTTGAAAGGTGTCCACATCAGAAAATGTAAAAAAGTGAAAATCAAAAATTGTGTCATTAAGGCTGGTTTTCCCAGAGCGCGGCCCATATGAATTACACTTAACAGCACTCCAGATAAGCTGTGTATGTTCATGTATATGGCAGCATATATGTATAATGTACTCACTGACAGCATTGGCACATCCTGTATGTGTGAGGAAGTCTCGACCTGAAGTGATACAAGCAACACTGCAAAATATGCTTTGGTGTAAAGAGCAATAGCAATGTACAGTGGAACCTCTATAAACCGATCACCAAGAACATCTGTGATCCTATTTTTGATGGGTTTCTTGGCCATTAATCTCAGATGTTACTGATTGCAAAGCACGCACATACGTATCAGAATTGTCATATGCCCGATTTACAGTGGAACATCTCTAAACCGGACACCCTGGGGACCTCCCAGGGTGTCCGGTTTAGAGAGGTTTCACTGTAGTTACATGTATAAACACAAGAGGCATTTAGGTTAATACGTTTATGATCTATTGGATGGAAACATCAGTGCATTAACCTTTTCATTATCTGCAGTGGACAGGTCTGCTCCCTTCTCACAGATTAGGATGTGTCTACTACTATCTGTCCACTTTTGATAACTATTTTGTTTATTTCGGTCCCACCACACAACCAAGAAACTGTAAGGGCCTGGGATTTGGCCTGATATGGAGATACGGTACTTGTTTATAAATTATCTGCAGAGATATCGGATCGAGCATGGGCCACCTGCATGAAAGATGAGCAATCTACCACCATGTCACCGGCTTGTTCCGTAAGGCAGTACAAATCTCCAACCTCCTATCCGCAGTGCACCGTCAGTTTGGCTTCCAGTCTCCGAACAGCATATAGCCAAGCTAATTTTCACTCTTCCATAAATTTATACAACAGTAACATGTATATGTGTATTTTTTTCAACATCTGATATAATAACGCTGTAGAAAGGAAGCTACTCATTGAGCAGACTTAAACTGTGGAATACGTTCTGTACACTTACCAGTATATTGCAATGATGCTGATTTTTTTGGTTTTTAAAATTACCTTGGATTAGCCACTGCCCTGCCTTGTTCCAGTTGGGGGATATTCTGGCAATCAGCGTGTACCTTAGACATGACTGGTACAACTCGGGGGAGACTTCATATGGCTTCGTCACCTGACGATATGTACGCACAAGTGGTCTTTATTGGAGAAATGGTGCTTACGGCATTGTGGTTGGTCTAGCTCATGATATGTGAAGAAATGGTGCTTAACTCTTTGCATGCTAGCGGTGAAAATAACATCCAACAAATTATGAGTATATTTCTTATTTCTCTCTGTAAATATGAAATTCCAAGACATATTCATGATATTTATAGGGAGAAATAAAAGAAAATACAATGAATTGTTGTCTGCTATTTTTGAACTATTTATAGCCCACAAATTTCCAGCATGCAAAGAGTTAAGGTATTTCTTGTGAATTAGTTTTCCAGCATACTCCGGCAGCGTAATAATAAAGAGAATCTATATGTACAGTGTCATATGGTTGACAGGTGCTTCACTGAATGTTGTAGATGTACAGGTACATCTGGGTCTACACTGGTCACAAAGGCCAGAAAGAGTTTCCCCATTACTGTCTACTAACTAACTTTATTCCCAACAAGAGTGCCGAAGGTCACAATATAAGCCCCTCGAGGCAAGGCCAGTCAACAAGGGGAAATAACTCATCTTGACGTGATAAACATTTGGTTACGATCCGTCAAGTAGAACTCGACTTATTGCGTGGACAAGGATATGGAGTCTGAAAATTAAAAATGGCCGCCAAGGGAGATAAGTCATCAGAAATCAATAGGCTTCTTCGTCTTGCCGTGATAAACATGTATACCGAATTTGGTTATGATCGGTCAAGTAGAACTTTAGTTATTGCGTGGACAAGGATACAGAGTGTGAAAATTAAAAATGGCTGCCAAGGGGAGATAAGTATCGAAAAAAAAATCAAAATCAATATGCTTCTTTTTCTTGCCATGATAAACATGTATACCGAATTTGATTTCGATCGGTGAAGTTACTAAGAACTTCAGTTATTGCGTGGACAAGGCTACATAGTGCGAAAAATAAAAATGGCCGCCAAGGGAAGATAAGTCAATAGGCTTCTTCGGCTTGCCGTGATAAACATGTATACCAAATTTGGTTACAATCCGTCAAGTAGCACTCTAGTTATTGCGTGGACAAGCTGTGCCAGCCCGCCCGTACAAGATGAATATACATAATACGTCCCGTATTTTTAAACGGGCGTATAAAACGTACATTGATGATGCATCGATGTACTTTTTTGGAGAAATTAGGACTGCTGGTCAATCAAATATATTAGGCTCAATAATCTGGACCAATTAAATGTAGCAATTATAATGGTATCACGGCACCATGATACCAACATTATATGAGCCGCGTCGCGAGAAAACCTGTCTTCGGGAGTCTGACGACGTCACAAGATATGACGTCGTGAACTTAGCTGACGTAATTTCAGCCGAGATTTCTAATTATCGACGTTTGTCAGACCATCATGTTAGGTTTGTTCCGTTGTGTTAAAGTTATCTAACGAACAGAACATATCTCTAATCGGGCATATGTGTGTGAAAAAAAAAGAAACAAGTCTTCGATCTGTCATGGATCCTGTCTGAGAATGTATTGGATGAACGTTAGACTGCCGTACAAACGGTCGTACGACCGAAATCCACCACTTTTATTCGAAACGGGCACATCTTATATTATGTTTTTATTAACAATAATGGCGTAAGGGTAATTTTCTTTTATTATTTTGCTGCTGATATCACATATACAAATGTTTGTCTGTTATTGATATGTGTTTTTTATGTTCTGTTATTTTGACATATAATATTTTCTTTGACACAGTTTACAGATAACTGTCCACATTAACTGCTATCAACCACCATTTACAGGTGAAAACTCTGTGTAAGCTACATTTTTTATTTACATGCAGATGGTCGGCAGCATATTTGTAGACCGTTATAGCATGGGCCCAGTTTCCCGCACAACTATATGTTTCAGATCTGGTTAACTCGACGCGAATTTTCAGTTTATTGCTCAATTCATTCTTTCTAATATACATGTAATGTATAAAATTAAAATTTAGCGCAACCTTTACCGATTTTAAGAAAAACTTATCTCCTGCAAAAACAAGAAAGCCATGGATGTTACGATGTCTCATCTGTGCATATGCGCCGTCTGATCAGATGTCCGCCATTCAGTCACTAGGGAACCCTTTCTTGATTACCGACAGGATATGGGTCGCCGATCTTACATTTATTGCAGATATTGTAAGGTCCGTTTTTTTCAGCAGGTGGTCCAAGTACAGCTGTAAGCGGGACGATGTCGTGAACATTCGACATTTCTGCTGTCTGAATATGAAAAGCTTAAATCTGAATGCACACTGACGTGTGTGTCATGTTAATATAAGAAATAGTTACGGTGGGATGATAGTTCAAGGCAACATATCTTGGAGACATTAGTATCATGGACCGTGACTGACGATCTGTCAAGTCGTGACAAATGCAATAATACAACCAATCAAGAACATGTATACAGTAATTCATTATTGTGTTCCTTTGCTCAGTGAAGTTGATAGTCAAGTTCTCGACTCAAATATGTGTTTGACTCTTTCAACACTAGAGACCTCTCAGTACCGTAATCAGGATGAGGCAGACGAGGAGGTCGCCTCGTCACTTATTTTGCCGATGTTTTTGTTGTTGCTAAGAATTAAACAAATCTCCGGGGAGGTGGCGGGCAGAATGTTCCCTGACCCCCATATTGGGACTTGGTTAGCCTCGTCTGGTTTTTATACGACCGTTTTTAAAAAACGGTACGTATTATGTTTTACCGCATTTGGCGGGCGGGCGGCTGAAGAAAAAGTGCATAGTTCGTGTACACAACTCCTCCGAAACCGTTCAGTCGATCGATCTGAAACTATGCACACGTCTTCTACACATATTGAAGATGTGCACGCACCTTGGTGTTTTTATGCCGAAAACATATTTTTTAACAAAAATATCACTTTTTAACTTAGCCATTTTTTCTACATTATTGTATCCAATTCCCTATCATTTCTACTTTACACTCTACTTTTCTATCTCTGCATAAATTAGTATACATGTTTAGCACAACGAGATGAAGAAATAATGCTATAGACTTTCAAATTCTCATTAATGTTTCTTGCCTTGGTGACAGCTTCACATTTCTACATCTTCGCTGTCTGGCCCATATTCGACGGGCGTATTTTGTGACTTGAGGCACTCTTGTTACCTCTGGTTATGGCCCTGCAAACAGTGTATCTATATCCTGATGAACCGACTCGTAATGAGGCATCTCATTCAAGATCTGCACCCCTTGAGGATATTTTTTGATTTTTTGCAAAATAACCCACTTTTCTGCATAATGGAAGTCTCAAACTTAAAATGAAACAGTTCATTTCAGTTACTTAGGGGGTTACGTGTTAATCGTCAAAGGTTGTAACAGCATTGTCAATGAAATAGCCGTTTGGACAAACTTTTAAAAATCTAATATCATATCCATGTAGTAATCTTCGGAATGTCAACTTATTGGTGGATTAACAGTGCAGTTGGTCATAGACATGCACAGACGGACGGATGGATTGACGCATCCACACATGCACAACGTGTGATTACTGGCATTTAACTCATTTAATTTATGAAGCATCTCCCCTGTGTATCACAGTCTATTATAGTATACATATCAAGTAAAATAAAATACAAAGTCCTCGGATTTTGATCAAATACAATAGTGTGTATTGTGATAATATAAATAGAAAATTTACATTATGGAAAGCATCATCAGGGCCGTAACCAGGAAGCGGATGTGATAAATAAGTTAGATCACGTTTGTGTATGAATAATATCGTGTAGCATTACAGGATCCGGATCCGATCCGGATACGGATAACAAAACGTCTGATCGTATATCAACATGATCAATGAAAGAAACTATTTTTAGTTGAAATTAACATGAAAATAAGACGCACTACACTTATGTGTTATTTTCACGACCATGACTATTTGAAAAGCATAATAAAGGGGGTTGAATAAATGCTGTTTATATCTGAAGTAACCTAATGTTATACCTGAAGTAGCCTGATATACATGAAGTGTCGTTTTTGCCTTTATTTTTTCACCTTTGACCCCTAATCGCGGCCTCTGATTGCTCAAGTCTCAACAGCAAATTCAAGATGGGGGTGAATTTTAAAATCGAAGTCGCTGTCGGTGCAGCTGAATTTTTTTCATTTTACAGTATATCCGACATAACCAACGACACGGACATGTCCGTTGTGATTGCAATGCTTATTATGACAACTGTGTAGTCTAACTCGAGCCAATATTGAAGCTCATCGTAAATAAATCGGAGATTTAATAAGATACAATACCGAATCTACCTAGCGTGGACGCCGTCATTTTGCTTTGAATCACGTCACTGGATTTGTGACGCATGGTGAGGGAATGACGTCAAAACATGACGTCACACGACGTCAAAACATGACGTCACACACGTTCAAGCAATTACGTTTAGTATGCGGTATAAATTAAATATATGATTAGTGCCGTAGAATATAAAATATATTCGGTTTCGCCCCGCCAACTTTATAGGGGCTCGTTAAAGCTCGCCTCAATAAAGCTGTCTAAGGCTCAACCGAACATATGTTATATTCGACGGCACTAACCATGTATATACTATATATACTGTAACGTCGTTTGACGTGGCTTTTACGTGACGTCTCATTTGCTCAAACGACCTGAATAGTGGTGTTGTATACAATATAATATCTTAATGAATATTGCAGATTTTATGATCAAATAAAAAGCATTCAATTCATCATACAAATACCATTGTCATAGTAACAAAATGTTAATTTGACCAAGAATTTCCCGAAGACAGGTTTTCTCGCGACGCGACTCATATGTGCCTGTAACTGGAGAAATGAGGCTTATGGGATGTGTGACCCGTGTAGCTCTAGATCAAATAGCACACTCTGTAGTCTGATACCTTAAACTATCTATACTCCATGTAAAAAGCATGACCAGTCAGTGTTTCATTGATGCACAGGCTGATCTGGATCTACACTGGTCACAAAACCCATAAGCCCCATTTCTCCAGTCACAGCCACATATAAGTTACCTCAAGGCCGACACGAGAAAGTCTGGACTGTAATCTTCCGGACTCCAGAAGGGATATCTGTAAATGTGTAAACAATACAGTGATCATTACAGACCAGTAGCCGATTTCATCAAATTTCCAAAGTATATATATACTTATCTAGCAAAGTATACTTTGAGGGAATAATCATTTATTTTTCCCGAAATGCATTATTTCATATAGAACTAACGACTGCGTATATTAGATGATTAAATGTATGCAGAATTATTATACTGAATTTATTACATTATCACAGCCAAAATGGCTGTGATAATGTACTAAATTCAGTATAATAAAAATTAATAAATTTATCTTTAAATGGAAAATTTCTCCCTCAAAGTGTACTTTGCTAGATAAATATATACTTTGCAATGTTGGTGAAATCGGCTACTGTGGGCATACACTCCCACCAGCGTTAATCTTGCCCGGAGTATCAACGCTTCTGAACATCTCATGGAAATGCCAACTCGCAATAAAGTAATTTGAATGTCTTAGTCTGAGCACAGCTCAGGCTCAGCCAATCAAGCTACTTGAAGCACGCTGTAGTGTATGCCATAATTAGACGGTGATATAGATGTGCGTCTTAGACCACATGATGGTATCTGATACAATTTGCAATGTATAACCTGGGTAAAATTGTGTTATAACCAATATTTCCAAGGTAAAACAAAAACCTTCCCATACGTTAAATTGAAAACTAGAGGGCTGTTTTTCAGACAAAAACATACGTCTCCCCCCACACCACCACTGCATGTTATCGGGACTTAGAAAATTAGAATTTAAGGCAACAACAGCATATATGTAGCCACCTTGTTTTTTCTGTGTAAGTTAGCTGTATATTAGGAGATAATAAAATAAACAAGAGGGCCATGATGGCCCTAATTTGCTCACAAGACTCCATGAACACCAGAGGAGAATGTGACATTGAGTTCATGTGTTTTAAAAAAAATGTGCTATTTTTAAATGGCGGTCATCTTGGATTAAGCGATGACTCTCATTTTACCAAATCTGAAAATGCTTCACCCAAGGATCTTAACTTACTATGAAGTTTAGCCAGCATCGGCCATGTGGTTCCTGAGAAAAAGACGTTCAAAATCTTGAATAAATGGACCTTTTGGAGGCCATCATGGATGACATAATCATCCAATTCCGACAAATATTGCACTAGAGCAATCGCCTCATGCTCATTTTTGACCTCGGGGTCACCATTTTAACACCTTTGAAAGAGCATTCTACGTCGATCATTCCTACCAAGTTTCGTCGAAATCCGGCTGGCGGTTCATGAGAAGATTTTTTAAGAATTTGTGCTATTTTTAGACGGCGGCCATCTTGGATTAGCGACGACCTTCATTTTAACAAATCTGTAAAGGCTTCACCCATGGACCATATTCGGTCAAAAATAAAATTTGACCCAAATTTGACCCCACGGGCCACCATTTTAACAGCTTTGAAAGAGCATTGTACATCGATCATTCCTACCAAGTTTCGTCGAAATCCGGCTGGCGGTTCATGAGAAGATTTTTTAAGAATTTGTGCTATTTTTAGACGGCGGCCATCTTGGATTAGCGACGACCTCCGTTTTAACAAATCTGTAAAGGCTTCACACCATGGGCCAAGCGGTTCGTGCGAAGAAGAATTTTAAAATCTAATAAAAGAACAACCTTTTGACCTTTCGGCGGCCATCTTGGATACCATCCAATTTCAACAAATAATGTACCAGAGCGATCACTCTTTGATACCTTCGATTTGATATAGACATGACCATATTTGGTCAAAAATAAAATTTGACCCCACAGGCCACGCCCATTTTTGACCCCGGGGTCACCATTTTAACAACTTTGAAAGAGCATTGTACATCGATCATTCCTACCAAGTTTTGTCGACAGGCCACGCCCATTTTTGACCCCGGGGTCACCATTTTAACAACTTTGAAAGAGCATTGTACATCGATCATTCCTACCAAGTTTTGTCGAAATCCGGTTGGCGGTTCTTTAGAAGAAGATTTTTGTAGAATTTGTGCTATTTTTTAGACGGCGGCCATCTTGGATTACGTAATGACGTCATTTTAACATTTTTGTAATCCCCCTAACTAAGGACCATGACCATGAAGTTTGGTGACTATAGGCCCAATGGTTACCGAGGAGAAGACGTTTGAAAATGTTCACGGACGGACGAAGGACACATTGCGGTAACAATAGCTCATATGAGCTTCGCTCAGGTGAGCTAAAAGAGACAACATATGCAAGTTTCACTTGTCAAGGGCCTATACTAGATGAATGCACAGAGTCAAGGGTCATAACTCCATCCTTACTGAATGATTCCGCAAACAAAACCCCAGGTCACAACTACACATGCTGATTAACATTCCTATATAGTTTCATGCCTGTAACTCAAATACTTTTTGAGTTACCGGCGACACGAGTTAAAAATCAGCAATTTTCACTAAGCCAAGGGCCACATCAAAATGGCATCAAAATCACCAGATGCACAACTCCACATGTTGATAAACATTCCTGTAAGGTTTATGCCTATAAATCAAATACTTTTTGAGTTACCGGCGACACAAGTTAACTAGATGGCCGCGGCCTGCATGTCGCGCCTTGTGGCGAGGCATGGACACTAAAAAAAATAATATAGAATAACGAAAAACTTTAAACAAAAAACTTAACCAAAAACTTTAACCGGACACACGTACGTACGTACGTAAGCCAAAGTGCCGAGTATATCGCGCTTTCCGCAAGCGGGCGCGAAAAAAACTTTAACCAAAAACTTCAAAGTAATTTGACCTTGACATTGGGCACAGGGGCCGCACGGGAGGGGTGTAGAATGAAAATATAGATGACGCTAAACACCCATGTGAAGTTTCAAGGTAATGGGCAAAGCAGTTGCAGAGATATAGTATAACGAAAAACATTAACCAAAAAACTTAACCAAAAACTTTAACCAAAAAACTTAACCAAAAAACTTAACCAAAGAACTTAACCAAAAACTTTAACCAAAAAACTTAACCAAAAACTTCAAAGTAATTTGACCTTGACATTGGGCACAGGGGCCGCACGGGAAGGCGCTAAACACCCATGTGAAGATGACACTAAACACCCATGTGAAGTTTCAAGGTAATGGGCAAAGCAGTTGCAGAGATATAGTATAACGAAAAACATTAACCAAAAACGTTAACCAAAAACTTTAACCAAAATACTTAACCAAAAAACTTAAC
The DNA here is from genome assembly GCA_029237695.1 of Conchocele bisecta. Classification (NCBI taxonomy): domain Eukaryota; kingdom Metazoa; phylum Mollusca; class Bivalvia; order Lucinida; family Thyasiridae; genus Conchocele; species Conchocele bisecta. Next base: position 14,563,032 of record CM055265.1, read on the forward strand.
CAAAAACTTTAACCAAAAAACTTAACCAAAAACTTCAAAGTAATTTGACCTTGACATTGGGCACAGGGGCCGCACGGGAGGGGGTAGAATGAAATTATAGATGATGATGATAAACACCCATGTGAAGTTTCAAGGTAATGGGCAAAGCAGTTGCAGAGATATATTATAACGAAAAACTTTAACCAAAAAACTTAACCAAAAAACCCAAAAACATTAACCAAAGAAATTAACCAAACAACTGAACCAAACGACTTAACCAAAAACTTTAACCGGACACACGTACATACGTACGTACGTACGTCGTACGCCAAAGTGCCGACTATATCGCGCTTTCCGCAAGCGGGCGTGACAAAAATCAGCAATTTTCACTAAGTCAAGGGCTATAACTCTGCCCATACTCTGAATCCACATCAAAATCACCAGATGCACAACTCCACATGTTCATAAACATTCCTATATAAGGTTTCATGACTGTAGCTCAAATAGCTTTTCAGTTATGTGTGACACAAGTTTAAAATCGTCTCTTTTCACTAAGTCCAGGGCCATAACTCTGTGAATACTGGATGAATCCACATCTAAAACCCCAAGTGCGCAACTTCACATGAAGACAAATATTCCTGTAATATTTTCTCACTCAAATACTTTAATTTTGTGACGGATGGACGGACGGACCGGACGGACCGGACGGACGAACTTACATTTCGGACCTTAGGGGGTACTTGCTATATAAAAGATCAAAGGAAATACCCCGTAAGACACAATAGGCTTACGGGGTACGGAATAAGTTCCATTGTCTTCTATTGTCTTAGGCCACCCCTACCCCATAAGTACCCTAATGTGTGCCCGGACGGACGGACAGACGGACAACCATGCCAAAAACATGTGTTGATTGAACACGGATACCCCCACCTACCATTTTAATAGTAAATGAACATTTCATCAACATGATCAACAGGAGAAAGTAAAGAATCCAGAGTTGTCTTGAGGTGACACAGCTTTCGGTCCTGTTGTATACACGAGTCCAGTATCATCAATATATTGCAACTTATGCTGCAGACAATATTTTCAAATGGATCGATAGCCACAAAAGGATAGAATTCAGGTTTGTCTTTCTTCCAGGTGACATCTATACCGGGTGAAGTGTCAAAATAGGTGTTTTGCCATTGAAATTCAGTGGGTGGTGTAATAAAACATGCAAAATTCTTCATCTGAATTTGCAGATATTATTTAATTGAACATTATTCCATTGTATAGTTATGAACACATCAGAAAACATACAAAACTGCCATATCAGTTGTTTCTAATGATAACTACTGCGAAAAGTGCGAGGGTGGTATACTTCAAAATGGTTCCAAACATTCATCCAGCGTGCTACAGAGCACAGACATACGGCATAGCACTCGTAATGAATGTAGTTTCTGAAGTCTGTTTGTTTGTTTGTTTTTGGGGTTTAACGGCCTATCAACAGCTAAGGTCATTTAAGGTCGGGTCAATGGGTTTAGTACTAAATCCCATATATTACCTGTACAAGTACATGTACAAATGGGGGAGGGGGGATCCAAAAATCAGAACTGAATATTTACAATAATTTTTTTAATATATTCAGCCCTGAAATCAGAATGATCCTGATCTGATGCCAGGTCCTCACCACACCACAGAACCCCCTCACCTAGTTATCCTCCAAAAGCAGTAGGTTAAGTAATACTCTTACTACTTAGAAGTAATATGTATGCAAAAATGGGGAATTTGTTCCTCAAATTATGATTTTATGAGTGAAACACTTACACTTACCTCGGAAACATACATCAGGAGTATCTCCCTTTTTAGTTCATAACTCGCGCGCTTGAAAAAGCGTCCCGTGAACCCCGACTAGATAGGGTATATAATAGGACGCGTCACCAGTCTAATCAGTTTTTCGACGGTGTTAGTGAATCTCATCCCTGAATGAAAGTCCTCAATGGGGATGATGGTGGTAATAGGGAGGTAAGTGTAAGTGTTTCACTCATAAAATCATAATTTGAGGAACAAATTCCCCATTTTATTTCGTATCAACACTTACACTTACCTCGGAAACATACATCAGGATGATTCCAAACCCTTCTTCACCCCTCATGGTGGCGGAATGACTTTCATCACCCTCCAACGGCTCCGTCTTCTTCTCGGTTCTGGATGTACTTCTGTGCTAGTCCAATATTTACACCCAAATATACACGAACCACCAAACTGTGGTCTATACAAACACTACTTAGTGTCCTATACATTGCACTTCTTAGTGCTAAAAATCACTTATGAGTGTCCAACCTTAAAAGTCACATATATATATATACATATCCGTTCTTCTGACCAATACAAATTTCTCCATCAAACTCGTCGGAAGAAAAAACCCTCATTCCAAAACCGTGTTTGTTGCATGCACATCTCTCATATAGAACCTGATAAATGTGCTTTCCTGCGACCAGTCTGCTGCTTCCAAAATAGCACGCATTGATGCTCCTTTAAACAGGGCCCAAGATGGCCCAATTGCCCGTGTAGAATGTGCTTTAACTTTCATGTCACTATCATCATAAGCACACCTCACTGTATTTACAATCCAACGAGAAATTGTCTGCTTCGAAACTGGTTGGTGCGGTTTCTTAACCGCCAAGAAAAGTTTTGTCACGTCTTTTCCAGATCTCAGTTTTCTGAATTTCTTGGTCTGTTCCAGATAAATCACAATGGCTCGTTTTGGATCCAGTTTCCTGTTATCTGGAAATGATGGAACAAAAATCTTCGACCTTACATGATTTGGTCGATCCTGTTTCGACAAGCCCTGTCGTATAAACGTCACACCCTTGGCCTATACAGACATCGCCTCCTCACCCAACTTCAGCGCCTGTAGGTCGCTGCAGCGTCGAAACGTCGTAATTGCTGTAAGAAACACAGTTTTCCATGTTACACATTTCAACAACGCTTCTCTCATGGGCTCAAATGGAGGTTTTTGTAACATTTTGAGAACACAAGGCAAATCCCATTCTGGCACCAGCCTTGTTTTGGGCGGTCTGGAATTAAACACTCCTTTTAACAATCTAATGATGCACGGGTGTTGCCCCACGGCTACATTGACTGTCAACTGGTGGCAACACCGTGGACAACATCGACCTGTAGCCGGCTATGGTGCTATACTGTAACCCATTCTCAAATAACTGAGTAAAAAATTCAGCACACTGATTCAAAGTTGCATTGTATGGATCAATTTCCCGTGTAATACACCAACTATGGAACTTTTGGAATTTGACAGAATAGTCCTTTTGAGTACCTGATCGCCAAGAGGCTGACATGAGTTTTGTAACGTTTTCTGAAAAGCCTTTTGTTTTGAAACATTCGTTGATAGCAGCCATGCATTTAGACTGAACACGCCGGATTTGGATGGTAGATTATCGACCGTGGTTGATGCAACAGTCTCTCTACCTCAGTTTTATTGGATAAGCTATCGACATTTGTAACAGACTCGTGTACCAGTGTCTCCTGGGCCACTGTGGCGCAATCAGTATTACTTGACACTGATACTGAGACATGTGCTGTAGTACTTTGGGAATCATGCAAATCGGGGGAAATGCGTATGCAATCATTCGATCCCACGAAATCGACAGTGCATCTGTCGCTAATGCTAGGGGATGAAATTCCCAAGAACAAAACATCTGAGTTTTCCGATTGTGCACTGACGCGAATAGATCTATCATCGGATCTCCCCATTTCGTGAATATTTGCCGAGCTATCTGATCGTTTAGTGACCATTCTGTTGGTCTGATCTTTATTCTGCTCAAATTGTCTGCTAACACATTGAGTTTGCCTGCTATGTGTGCTGCTTTGATTTCTATTTTGTGGTCTATTGCCAAATTCCATAAGTCCCAAGTCTTGTAGCACAATTTCAAGGAGTGGGTCCCACCCTGCTTGTTGATCAGCTGAACAACTGTCGTGTTGTCGCATCTTATCAACACATTTTCCCCCTGTAATTGTGGAAGAAATCTCTGAAAAGCCAAGAACACTGCCTCCAACTCTAGAAAGTTGATGTGTTGCTGTTTCTGATAGACGTTCCAAGTTCCTTGAAACGTCTGATTGTTCACTACTCCCCCAAAACCCCATTTTGATGCATCCGTGGTCACCACTATTTCTGTGGACCACTGTCGCAGTGATCGGCACTTCAGAATGTTGGCTGGATCCAACCACCATTTCAGGTGACCGTACACATGCTGTGTAAATGGGATTCTGGCTGTTAGATCTCTGGACGATGTTTTGCAGAAACTGAGAAGGTGCAGCTGCACCGGCCTCATGAACAATCGTGCATGGGGGACCAATTCTATGCAGGAGGCCATCAGCCCCAACAGGTGCAGATAGTCTCTGGCTGACCTCTGACCTTTCCTGAGATGGTTTATTGCCCTGTGCAACTTTGTCATCCTGTCTACAGTTGGAGTCACCATTCCCTTGTCTAAATGAAAATGACCCCCTATGAACACTATGTTCTGACTGGGAACAAGCTGGGATTTTTGAACATTTATCACAAAACCTAACTCTAGCAACAAGTTGAGTGTTTTTTGTCGGTCCACTAGAAGATTTCTGCAACTTGCATTCAGAAGAAACCAATCGTCTAGATAAACCGCAAGCCGTACATTTTGCATTCTTAAATATGCCGCGACTACTGCTATTATTTTCGTGAACACATGAGGTGCGAACGTCGGCCCGAAAATGACGGTTCAAAATTGCCAATTTTTTCCGTTTAGATGAAATCGGAAAAAATGTCGATGTTCTGGAAGCAGTGGTATGTGAAAATAAGCATCTTTCAGATCGAAGGCAATTGCCCAATTGTTGTGTTTGATCAGATTCAATACTTTCATTAAAGTATCCATCTTGAAATGTTCTTTTCTGAGGTATTTGTTCAACGGTTTTAAATTTATCACCGTGGCTGGCCGGATTTTTTCTTTACAAGGAATAAGGTACATGTACTGTAAAAACCTTGTCCTATCTGATTTGCAGGTACAAGTTCTATCGCATGTTTGCGATGTAACTCTGTAACCTAGTTTTGTAAAATATGTGCGTTTACGTTTGAAACAACAGTTTTCCGAATCCCGGTTTGTTTTGGATAAGTCAAAAATTCCATTTTGTACCCGTACTGTATTGTTTTTAAAACCCATTTGTCGTCTGTTATTTGTTTTCACTTTTCTACAAACCTTTGTAGACGACCTCCCACAGGTATCTGTTGGCAATGTACTAAAATGTCTTTTCTGTAGTCAAGCTTGTCTATTTGCAGTTGTGGACCTACGAAAACCACTTACCACATTTGAAGACCTGTCCTGCTGGGGTGTCTGCCATATGTTCGTATCTGGCCCCTTGATCGACTGTAAGAAGTCCGTCTAAACGGCTTCTCCTTGTCGTCGTCATACCATGGGCGCTTAGCCATGAAACTTGTAGTTGCTGATGGATAACGTCTCTTATATGGCCGATACGTGTCCACAGGTGGCAACAACTCTTTCAACTGCTGCGATTGGTCGCGACGTTCTTTTAATTTCGCTTCCAAGCCAGTCCCGAACACGCCTTCATGTGACAATGGCAATTTCAAAAGAGGCGCTTTAATATCCCTGACTTCACTCAAGCCTGTGTCATATGTAGCAGCAAGTCGGCGAATCAAGTGAAAGAATGTCCCACATCGCCCTGCTTGGTCCAATGCAAGGTACTCATGGCGAAAATATCCCGCACCGTCTGGATTGCGCTGTCAATTTTAGGCGGACTCTCCTCCAGATCTTTCAGTAGGCGTCCGAGTGCCTGTTGCATGTATGTCAATCTGCGCTTGATCTAAAATCAATTCGGATTTATTTCGGGATTTCCCCACACGTGCATCTTCTCCAAACACCTCTGCTAGGCCATCAGCTATTCCAGAGTCATCTGGTTTCGTTGCCGTCAAGTAACGGAAGAATCGTTCATTATCATGGATGTCATCGTGATGCAAGTCCTGCGATTCTGACGTGGTGTCTGAGAACAGCCTACGTCGCTCTGCCTGACCGGGTTGTAAGGATATAATGTCATCAGGGTGATGTGAGGATGACCCAATACGGTCTCTGTTCAAATTATATTCCTCATCCAGGGAATTCTGGACAATAATGGCGTGCGCCGGCGCGGCGGTGATTGTGATGTCACACTGACAGTGTCATTAGCCTGTTTGTCCTTAGACAGCATTTCCATCAAAGCAGACATTTTTTCATCCCAGGATGAGAATTTCTTGTCAATTCATTGTTCTAGCGCATCCAAGTCCTTTTCAGATTTGGAAAGTTTACGCTTCTTGGCACTGGACGAAGTGCTCTCCTCCACGGTGCCGCTGTTGTTCGATTGGCAGGGCCGACTCGTAACAGTCGCCCGTGAATCGCCTTTTTGCGATGGATGTGAAGGAGTGGCCAGCCTGAGAACTGCCCCATCCTCACTCTGCTTAGTGTTTACCCGAATATGGGTGTCTGTCATGTTAGACATGAACCACTTACACTGTATCAGCCGAAACTGTATCTTCAAAACTTCTTAGAAATAAGCCACGTTTACAACCGGAAGTTTATGAACTCAACGCCGGAAGAAAAACTGATTAGACTGGTGACGCGTCCTATTATATACCCTATCTAGTCGGGGTTCACGGGACGCTTTTTCAAGCGCGCGAGTTATGAACTAAAAAGGGAGATAATCCTGATGTATGTCTCCGAGGTAAGTGTAAGTGTTGATACGAAATAAAATCCCACAGGAGGGGGAGGGTTTCCATTTCTGGCTGACGGCCTATGAAACCTTATAAGAATATTCGTCATGTGAAGTTGCGCTTCTGGGGTTTTAGATACGGATTCATCCAGTATTCACAGAACTTGACTTAGTGAAAAGTGGCGATTTTCAACTTATGTCGCACATAACTGAAAAACAATTTGAGCAACAGTCATGAAACCTTAATTTTTTATAGAAATGTTTATCAACATGTGGAGTTGTGCATCTGGTGATTTGTTGCAGATTCATAGAGTATGGGCGGAGTTATGGCCCTTGACTTAGTGAACATTTCTGATTTTTACAGGCATGAAACTATATAGGAATTTTAATCAGCATGTGTAGTTGTGCACCTGGCATTTTGTTTGCGGACTCTTCCAGTAAGGAGTTATGACCCTTGACTAAGAGAAAATTGGCAATTTTGTCCATCACAGATTTGTGTTTCCAAAAGAGTTAAGAGTTGCAAAATGTTACAGGAATGTTTGTCACTATGTGAAGTTGTGCACCTGGGGTATTGGTAGAGTTATGGCCCTTGACAAGTGAAAATTGCATATGTTGTCTCTTTTTATGCCCCACCACAGTAGTGGAGGGGGCATTTAGTGTTGACCTTGTCCGTCCGTCCCGTCCGTCCGTCCTGTCCGGCCTGCCTGTCCATCCGTCACCAACCTTGTAACTCGTAAAACATTTAAATCATACTAGCTACAGACCTGAAACGTACGTGGTATGTTGCTTCAATTTTGGCTTGTAACTCATAAAACATTTAAACCCTGATAGCTACACACTTGAAACTTGATGTGTAGCTTTCTTATGATGAGTAGATGCTCAAATTGTTTTTCATTTTTTATTCGACCCCCGGGTTATCTCCCCCTTTTCGTTTTAGAATTTCCCAATATTGCCTTGTAACCCGTAAAAAGTTTAAAACCGATTTTGATAATATTTGACCACAATGTGTGTCTAGAGATGGTGCTTTGTTATGCATACGACCCACGTCCGACCGCCCAATGTCACTGAGGACTTGTGTTTGTTTTTTTAAATGTATTATGCCAGCGAGGGGATTAGCTTTGTTTAACGATGCCAGTTCTTGTTCCTAATCCTTTTACTTTAGGAGAAGGGGCCAAGTGACAAGTGGTTTGGTATGGATATGGCACCAGATAAGGTTATTTTAATTTCAGGGCTGAATATATTTTTTTTCTATGTAAATATTCCGTTCTGATTTTGGCATTATCCCCTCAAGGCAGCAGGTTGAATGCAGGATCGATCCTGTTGGCCCGGCCTAAAATGTCCTTAGCTGTTGATAGGCTGTTAAACGCCAATAAATCTTCCTGAATAGTTATCTTGAATATCAGCTGTTGGGGGGCAATAAACTGCCTCTATTCTAATGTTGGCAAACAGTGTAGCTCCTGATGAGACATCTCATACTGAGTCGTCTCATCTAAATCTCAAAACCAATAATACCATCCACTGTCTCCTTTCAATCAGAATCTGCACCATTTGTAAATACATGGAGTTTCAGAAATATTACACGTTTTCCAACTAATGGTTTAATCTGAAAATTACTGTGGAATAGTCTATTTTAGTTATTTAGTGGTGAATTGGTAACGAAATACAATGTCTTTCAATATGTTCAACTGAGCATACCACATGGGTAGCAAACCACAGTTCATATGGTTATGTAACAAAAAGAACCTTTGGGCTTTTTATACCAGTGCAATTCACTTTGATTGCTTTTTTCACGGGTTCATGATGATCAAATATGTTAGCAACATTAGTGATGCCTAGATAGAATGGTGAACAGTGTAGACCCTGATCAGACTGCGCAAATACAAGATTCATGTCTACACTGGTTGCAAACACAAAATACATTGTGTCCATCATGTGAATATATTGTCCATCTACCCATGTATTAATAACTTGCTTTGCGGATGTAACGCGAAACGTTTAATCACAAAGTGAAATAGTTTAAAGTCTCTCTACCTTATGTAAGTGTTGCATACGCTGGTTAACTATGGAGTACATTTATATTCTCATAACATGTGGCGTGTTTATGATTTTTGAATGGACAACAATTGTTGGATTAAATAATCAACACGAATGTAATTATGGCGTGTCTACATTAACAAATCAACTATTCAGGTTTGTTCCAAAGAACAATTCGGTCTTACATGATGTACAACTAGATTTATTTGACAATTCGACAAATGTGTGCTATTTGAATGTGAACAACTTAAGGATGACTTTGTTAAATATGACTGCTCCAGACTATACCGAAAATTCCACAGTTGATATACCATTATTCTATATTACAGTTAATTGTAGGAGTTTGCAGACAATTGTGTTTCACAGTGGATTTGAATTCCAAGTAAAGTTGGATGTGGTTATCGTTTTCTTGCATAACTGCTGGTATAAAGCCTCCTCCATACCCCATGTGACTGCGGCATTTACAATACTATCATTCAGTGACACGAGCGGCTCACTAATTCGAGAACCGATTCACAATTGTACCTGGGCTGATGACTTGACTATGTTGTCTATGACCATCATATCCGATACATCACCGCTCAATATATCCTACTTTCTCGACTGTATCACCATACTACACAAAGTGGAGAGTCTCCTAATGGTAAATTTTTCTGGTAATAAATGGACATTTAGTGACTATATTCCAATTTTCCAAGAAAAATTCCCAAATGTTCTACAAGTGGACCTAAGCTACGATGATTTGACAACACCTCCAAAGTTTCCATGGATACAACAGACAGCGCCAACAAACATTACAAGTGCCATTTTCAATCTTATAATTTTACGGCTTAATTTAAATTTCAACAATATCACTTGCTTAAATATGTTTCAGTTTAATTCCGGTATTGATCTTCTGTTTCTGAAGGGAAATCATCTGTCTAATGTTAGTAATTACACATTCCAACTGCTGGACACGTTACAGGAACTGGACCTGTCACATAATAACTTGATATCATTTCCACCAGGTACATTCTCAAATCTGGTGAAGTTGAAAAAGCTGACAATCTCTCACAATCAGCTTAGTAGACTGAATAATAATACTTTTCAGAATTTACGCAGTCTGCAGTATCTTGATTTGGCATACAATCAGCTAAGTGTATTGCCAAAGGAATTGCTAGAGAATTCACAGGAGCTTTCAGAAATATACCTGGCTCACAACAATTTGCATATAGTTCCTGATGAACTATTAAAACCACCTTTACGAGTTCTGACTATTAACAGAAATCCATTGGATGTGATACCAATTAACATATTCTACATATCAACATTGGAGTATGTAAATCTACAATTTACAGGTATTTCACAAAGACATCTCCATCGACTTCTGCAGAAACTTGATACATTAAGTGTTCCCAATTCTTTGAATTATGATAATCCACAGCACTTACGTGCCACAATTGACATGTCTCATTGTCAAATTCAGTATATCCCCATTAATGTGAGGCTTTCCAGGAGCAGTGGTCTGGCACTTTTAAAACTGTTAGAAAATTTCAAATTGAAACTAGATTTTAATCCTATCGACTGTGAATGCAAAATGGATGACTTTTTAAGGGTTATGAAATCACTGTTTGCAGTACCAAACTTTGACTCGACGAGTATGGTCTACATCGTTGAAGAATGGAAATGTGCTGTACCACAACAATTTAAAGGCCAGCCGATTTGGAATGTATCACCAGGTGATATGTACTGTCCGATAAATACAACAGATTGTCCAAGTGTGTGCTCCTGTTACACACGATTGTATCCGGAATCAATCATTGTTGATTGCAGTAAGACAAACATCACATCTCTGCCCGACACACTGCCACCCTTCACACGGGAGCTGTGGTTTGCAGAATCCTCACTTGCAAATATTACTTTACGACCATACCTAGAAAATATTACACGGTTTAATTTGGCTGTAAATAACATTACATACATTGACCCACATGTCTTTCAAGTCATGCACAGACTAGCACAGATACTACTGCATCGTAATTTGCTATCTCATCTTCCAGAAAGCATTATGCTTTTAAACAGCAGCATAATAACTCTGAGTGAAAACCCTTATATATGTGACTGTAACATGAAATGGATGAAGGACTGGTTGATTAACAGTGAGTCACAGATTGTTGATGTTTACCAGGTGAAATGTATACGTCAAGGTCAAGGACAGCAAATCATACTAGTCCCAGATGAAGATTTTGTTTGCACTGTTCCATTTCAGTTGCACCCAGTCAAACACATTGTACTACCAGCCATTGTATCCGTTAGTGGGTTTCTCTCTGTGGTTACTGTAATGTTCATTGTGTATGCATACCGACAGGAACTAAAGGTGGTTCTATTTCTGTATACTGGATGGCATCCATTTGACAAGGAACAAGACGTGAACGAGATATGGGTGGACGTGACCATTGTCCATGCCAAAGCCGACACAGACTGGGTGATAGAGAACGTTGTCGATGTTTTAGAACTACACAACTACAGAGTTGTTGTAAGTGCACGAGACTTCCTAGCTGGCATATCATATCAAGAGAATTTACGCAGGTTTATGAAGATAAGCAGCCGGTTAATGATATGTGTATCACAAACATTAGCAAATGACAGCGAATGGTTTGATATAGCGTGGGACTTCTCGATCCACAAAATTAAACGTAATAAAACAAATTTTGTGATTGTGACTAACAGAGATTTTCCAAAACAACATTTACGTGATAAGGATCTGAAGTTATACATTCGTAGTAGCAAGTACATTGATTTCAGAAAGATGTTGTTTCAAGCAAAGTTGTTGTACAACATGCCAAGAGGCCATCCTCGAACGAATCGGGAAGACATGATATCAATGAATGAAGAGGTAGTCAATGTCTTCCATGCTGATTTCTGCTGTGATCGGCATGCTGTGCAGCACAAGTCAGCCTTTCTATCGTATGAAGATGAAGATGTCGGCTATGTAGCTCAACAGCTTCTCCCGTTGCTGGAAGATCATGGTTTTAAGCTGTATCTACCTGATCGCGATTTTGAATTGGGACTGCCTAAAGCTGACAATATCTCTGAAGCTATTGAGAACTGTGGACATACAATACTGGTACTGTCTGAATATGGCGTGATATCCGAATGGAACAGGTTTGCCTTCATTCAGGCACGGGATAAATCGTTCAGCGCTGCATGTAACCACCTGATTGTAATATTGAGAGGTAATGTGGATACTGGTAAGCTAACGGATGACTTTAGACAATACATTAAATCTGTGATAACACTGTCTACAGATGACCGATGGTTTCATAAAAAGTTGTATAATGCATTGAGAATTAATGTTGGGCAAATGTGTACAGATGTCCAAAATGAGGAAAATGATCCATTGTTACAATAATTACCTTTTTTTCATCACTAAGTACAACTACATGTAGCTGGTTTTCAAGTCATTCAATTAATCAGAAAATGTTGACAGACAATAAATGATATAAGAATGATGTTGTGATTTAAACTTTAAAGGCCCCTGGGTCTTAGATATGTACAGATATTGATGAAACAAATAATTGTCAAATATAATTGAACTGTAGACTTGTATCATATTTCTGAACCCAATTGTATCTACGAGTAGCCTAAAAAAATCTGGGTTGAAAAAAGTTTAAAATACATTTGTGTGCATTTAATTGTTAATTTTATTATGCCCCACCACGGTAGTGATACCCATGTTCGTCCGTCCCATCCCGTCCCATCCCGTCCCTCCCGTCCAACCAAACGGGAGGAAGGGGCCATTGGGAGGAGCCTAACACAAAAGAATCCTTTGATTTATTCTGTATGGCCCCTTATTCTATTCATAACAAGGAGCCATTTCTATTTTTCTAGAACAATGGAAATGGCCCCTTCCTCCATATTGTTGGTTCATGTAAACCCAAATACCCAAAATGTTGGAACGTCCGTCCGTCCGGGCCAACATCCGGGGGTTTAAGAGGTTAGGGGCGTGGCCTAACACAAAAGATTCCTTTGATTTATTCCGTAAGCTCATAAATTCTTTGGATGTTTAGGGGCTTTTTCTTTGATCTTCAAACAATGGAAATACCCCATAAACCCAAAATGTTGGTATGTCCGGTTGTCCGGTTGTCTGTCACAAAACTTAACGTTGGGGTTAATCTGTAATAACTTCTGTTTCCTTTCATGGAATGATTTAATATTTCATAGATGCATTTGGAACATCATCCCGCATCATTCTACGGAAAGCGTATGGTGCCTGCACACCCCAAGGTCAATGTCACAGACTTGAGAGTGTACACTCTGTTTCGAAAACTTAACGCTGTGGTTAATTAATTATAACTTCTGTTTCCCTTGATGGAATGCTTTAATATTTCATAGATGCATTTGTAACAGCATCCCACATCATTCTACAGAATGCCCATGGTACTCGCTAGCCCCAAGGTCAAGAATTTACGAAATGCTCCATTCAGTCGCTAGTCATATAAACTGACCAATATTTTGTTTGTGTTTTGTAATATGTGTACTGGTAGGCGACCCATTTTTTGTCCGTACCCATTTTCCCGGACACCCTCGTAAACGCTTAATTCTGCATTTTCATACAAGATTTTTGTTCCTGGTCATTAAGGTGGTCATTTCCAGTTGTCAGGTGTGAATATTTCCAACAAAAATGTGTAAAACTATTAAATTGAACTGTTTTCATACCTGCCAACTTCTGTTGACACCTGTATGACGTGGAACTTGATTATCGGGACCGGGCGCTTGTGTTGAAAAGAGGAAAAGCGTTCAGAATAAAGGAATTAACAGTATCTTCGAAGTAATACATGCAATAATTGCTATCATTTGATCAGTACCATACAGTATTAATTACTTTCACTGTAATTTTGCAGTTTTAGCTTAACAAAAAGTAAATATCGCGGAAAATCCTAGTGTCCGGAAAAATGGGTCTCCTCCTGTATTTTAATTGGCCTTTTAATTACCCCTTTTCGGGCCCCATTGTCAGCAGTTACCTCCCACTATACTAATGAATTTTATGTTATTCTATGTAAGGCGAGCCGACGTAATTGTTAATGTGAGAAAAATCACAGTCAGATGTAAACGTTTAAAATTATTGCGAAAAAAACGTGATTTTTGGCCGAAAATGGGTCGCCTACCAGTACCTTATAGTTTAAAAGTAACCTTGCTGACCAAGCTGTCAGTTAAGGAGCGGTGGTCATTCGCTAGTCATATAAACTGACCAATATTTTGTTTGTGTTTTGTAATGTGTACCTTGTAGTTAGTAACCATGCTGACCAAGCTGTCAGTTAAGGAGCGGTGGTCATTCGCTAGTCACACATAAACTGACCAATATTTTGTTTGTGTTTTGTAATATATGTACATGTACCTTATTGCTAGTAGTAACCTTGCTGACCAAGCCATGTCAGTTAAGGAGCGGTGGTCATTCGCTAGTCATATAAACTGACCAATATTTTGTTTCTGTTTTGTAAAATATGTACCTTATAGTTAGTAACCTTGCTGACCAAACCGTATTATTCTTGTTATGCCCCACCATGATAGTGGAGGGGCATATACTGTTACCCTTGTCCGTTTGTCCCATTTTGGTCAAGAAGATTTTACAAGTTTCTATGAGTTTTTCTGACACGGTCTCAGGTGGGGCATCCGTGTTCCATGAACACATATTCTATATGGGAGCAGCAGTGGTCGAATAGTTTGAATAATTTGAATAGTTTGATCACCATATCAAGTGGAGATTTTGTTTATATTAAACCACTGCTCCATTGCACAGATACCACTCATCATGCCCGATTGTATCCTCCAGACAAAAGTCCTTCCCTTCGCATTTGTTGTACATGCTTTCTTGTCAGAGCATGGGTCGTATACCGATTGGGATATATTTACAAAACTTCACACATGCATAGATATCGGGTCAAAGGTGTGTCGCGCGCAAGAAATACAACTCACTTTCATAAGAGTTATTTCCCTTCATGTTTTTTTTACTTAGTTTCGTGTCCGGAGCATAGCTCATATACCACTTTGGGTATATTTATGAAACCTACCACATGCATACATATCGGGTCAAGAAAAGGTGTGTTGCGCACAAGAAAGACAACTGAGAACTCTCGCATTTGTAATTTTGGAGTTACCTCCCATGGCGGCAGGGGGATACAATGCAGTCATGGGCGTCTGTCATTCTAGTTCTGCATATTCCTACAAAAAGTTGGTGGTGCCTGCTAATCCCAAAGTAAAAAGGTCACAGACTTAAAAAATGCTCAGTATGGAAATTAAGCATCAGTGAGGGGATACATGCCGTTGGCGGCATTCTTGTATTACGCCAAACTGTAAAATATGTCAGTTTTCTGGACAGGTTTGTGCCTGTGTTTTTAACAACATGAACCACCATTATAAATAGCTTCATACACAGAAAATTCCACAGTGTATCACTTTTACCTGGCAAACCACACAACACATACCATATATACCGTACCCACTACTGTACTGTTATTAGCTATCAAATCCAGTGACATGTAAGCAATTACCTGAGTGTATTGTCCCTCGTATCTACTCACCTACTATGCGAGTAAATATGGCTTTACCTATGGCTAATGTGTACAGTAACATAGGCTGTGCATGAGATTGGAAAGTTTACACGTTGAAATTTATTTTGAGATTGATAGGAGAAATGCTGAGATATCTCGTCTTTTGTACAGTTTGCTGGCATAATATTTATACCGTAGCTAGCCATTCTCATATCTGTCTAGCCGGTATTATGTATTGCACCAAATTTTATTTGATTTACTGTCATATGATTTGCTGTATGTGTCAAATGCACGAAGTGGTGAAACTTGGCTTGTACATACGAAGTTGGCGGAGATGGCAACTCAATGCTCCATATAGTATACAGTAACAAGACAATATTCACATATGTTATATTCATATATCACATCACTCTTATGAAGCAATTATCATCAAAGTCAAGTGTATCTATATATTACCTAATACCATAACATATTCCAAGCAGTTTAAAATGGACATAAATCAACAACGTAAGTATTTTGTCAAATGGAGATAACTGCATAAGTACAGACTCCAGTGTCAGGCAATACAGTTTTAGGTCCATACCACACCAGTCACTCGGCACCTTCCCCTAGAAGTATTACCGGTAGGATTATTCTTATAAGGGGTATAACCAGATTCAACTCTCAAATACAAGAAAGCCAAAAGACGTACCGGAGGGTCAAACCAGGTCTGCGGTCGGGATTCTGATAAGGATGAATCCCAATCGTTAAATTACCGATTGCATGCTCCCAATCAACCACCCAATTAACTACACACAAGGGTAAAACATATTGTCCCCCCATAAAAAGTACATGTAACTATATATATATACATAAATTATACCTGTGCTATAAGATGAAAGCAACTGTCTTTGACATCCAAACTTGGTGTACCAATGACATCAGGCTCAGTAAAAATGAACTCTCTGAAATAAAGTTAAAAAAATCCCATATCATATACATGTATATATGCCAATGTTTGCTAGTTATTACAGTTAATTTGTAACACTGACCATACCTCAAACTGAAAGTCCAGCCATTGGGGATTTAGCCAAAAATTGGGTTTAAAATTGACAGACCAGCATGCGCATCCGATGAACGATCTCAGTGAATTATATTAAGGACCCGTGTGGCCCCTGATAATCCAATGATTCAATGACAGGCCCGTAGCCAGGGGGGGTCGGAGCGGTCGGACGACCCCCCCGCCCAGCCTCGAGGTTCACTTTTTTAGCCTTGAGGTCCACTTTTTTAGACCCCCATAGATACTTCAGACCCATTGAGCCTTCGAAACGACCCCCCCTTCAAACAGGTAGATACTTCAGACCCCTTGAGCCTTCGAAACGACCCCCCCACCCCCTTCAAACAGGTCTGGCTACGGACCTGAATGATATATGCATAATATACATTTGAACATGTTCTTCTTACATGTAGTGCATGGAGTTGCCATGTCGACCATCTTACTGTGTACAAGCCATCAGCCAGTTTTAACTCATACTGCGTTTGACACATACCACTAATAATATGACAAACACATGAATAAAAGTTCGTCCAACATGATGGGGATATATCATACAACACCGTGCTATGCCTTGTTTTCATCAAATTTATATACAAAGTCTGATATATCAAGGGTTTGTTTACCCTTTGTTAAAATGTTTGAGAATTCAGTAAAGACTGTGTAACAGTAAGAATAATACACAGTACTGTAGAGATATACCTGTATTACCATACATACTGTATCGATTCCAGTGACTTGTAAGCAGTTATCTGAGAGTATTGTTACTACTGTCTACTTGTCTGCTACATGTAAAAGTAAAATATGCAATGATTTTGAAATCAGGGGGTATAGTACGCTTTAGACTCGAAGCTTATCTGGAGCTCTGGATGCAGTCTAATTCGAGGCTATGCAGGTCAAGTGTCGTAAGGTCCTTTTCCTCAGCCAGGCGCCCATACGTTTTATAAATACATTTTAGTATGGCTATATAATTTACGTGTAAAACAATGATTTTGGACGGACCACAAAACACACTATTTAGTAACCCTTCAGCCCTACAGACCATAAAGCCAACATTTGTAACAACTGTAAATCCAAATCAGATGTCTGATTTTAAAAAATGTTCCTACCAGGTAATAGGATTAATGAACTCAGTCCAAATATTGCCGTGAGCTGATCCATGTCATTTATTGAGGAGTACATGGGTAAATGTGTTCTACTGAACTTTATATCCAAGTTTACTGCAAACAAGTCTAATTGCATACATGAATGCTGCTGTAGGTACCTGCATTTGATGACCTGTGGTTGAAACTTGGCAGAAACCTGGTTGACTTGTGCCTTGCTACCCACACGTATTGTAAGAGCCCGGAGCTTATCTAGAGGTGGTGATGTGGCAAACAGCAGTAAAGGGCAATTGGCAGAATTCTGCTTGTTGTACATTCTGAAATAAAGAAGGCTTAACTTGTCAGCACCTGGTCTAGAATTACAAGTAGACTCAGACCTTTCTTAAGAAATTATTTAAGGCATTAGTGTATTTTATCGCACTGTTAAATTCAGCTATTTTCGCTTATCGTACACGCATATCGTGTGTTATAAGGTATTAAAATGTTTGTGGTTATGACATACAAGTGTGTAATGCTTAAAGTATCTTGTAATAAAGCTCTTGAAGAGTTTCAAGCGGATGTGTCTTTGTGTCTTATCTGCAGCAAAAGTAGTCAGTAGTAACCATGAATTGGTGAAAGGGACTACGTCATTACTCGCATGGTTTTCTCATAGATCTATGACGCAATAAAAGTTTTTTCCACCCAAATATAATGTATAAGGCCCCTCCCTCCTCGAAAAAGTATCTTTTTCCCCCCACTTCAGAAAAGATCCCCCTCAAATACTCCTCTTTTAGTCAATTTTACTTGCATATCAGTTTGCAATGAGATGACTAATTATTTTTTTATGAAATAACAACTTTTGACTCATTGGCTAAAAAAGTAGATAAATAAAACACTATATTTGACTGCTTATTTGATAGGAAATGCCATTATCTTTTTTTATTTTTTTGTTTAGGTTTGAAAATATTTATTTTCCCCGTAATAGGTTTGTGGTGGGTCGTGGCCATCCCCCACAAACCGTACATAATATACATGTAATAGTCAGATACAAATACAAAATATACCATTACAGATATTCACCCTCTTTTGCTCTTGCAGTACTGGGTGTAAATCACTGTTCTATTAAGACTTCATGGTTGAGTGGTACATGAGAATCGTCATTAATGAGATACCTGAATTTTCAATAAAAAGTTGCACGTGTTATTAAAAAAAAAGACAGTAATACTTATAATAAACCCGCAGATGACAATGTCACTCTCCAGCGCTGCAAGAGCCAAAGTTTGATTTAGCATATGTAATACATGTAATTGATTATATGTTATCATTCATATTACCCATGATCCAACTGAACCAGCCCCACTCTGTAAAAAGTGAAGTTCAATCCTACTGTGCATCTACATGTTTAAATCGTGTATTAACCCTTTCAACACTACAGCCGTTTATATAGGTGTTTTTAAACAGTGTAGATCCAGACGAGCCGGCTCATCAAGATCTGCACTCTTTGCAAGTAATTTTCATATTTGTTAAAAAAAAAAAAAATTATAAATAGATTATTTGAAAAGTATTTTGTGTTGAATGGAATTGACCGAAAATTAACAAATTATATATAATCCATTCCAGTTATTTAGGGCTGAAAGGGTTAAATGTTAAAGTTGTTGGTAACATTATGTATTGACAAACCAATGTACAATCTGTTCCGATCCCCACACTGATTATAAAACAAAACGCGGCTGGTTACGTCAGATCATGGTCTTTGCTTGAACCTGTATTACTCTATGTATATTATATTCTTCTACTAGATTCATATTTATAATGTCTTTATTTCCCAAACCTATAAATAATTAAAAAATATCATGCAAATGAAATTAGCCAGATACCACCGCACGTCACTATGAGTAAAATAAATATTACGTAATAGTTACTGCCCTAATCGAGGTGTTCATGTGTTTGAACAACCTACATGTGCCCATGGAACACCGAGCCGCGAAGCGGCGAGGTGTTTCATGGGCATGTGTAGGTTGTTTAAACACATGGACACCTCACTTTACCGACTACATCTGGTAATTCTGGTTAGTATTCAGTGGAAATTGTGAACTTCAATGTGTCATCAAAGGAACTGTTTCAATAATTATGACAGCCGATCAATAATTATAAACATCCAGGCTTGCTTTATTCGCGTCATGCTGCCATCGGGAGTGTTCGTAGATATTTGGAAAACCAAAAATGATAAACAGAGATTTCTGAGAATGGAAGCCGAAACTGAAGATTGTATTCGTACACCGAACCATGGAGTTACGAATCGCAAATAATCGTGTATAGTGGTTAATCGTCGCACCCTTAGACTACGAAAACATTTATCACACTGAAAAGGCGATCAAGCTAAGTTGTTAGAACTATTTTTTATGGCGTAAAACCCGTGATCGGGGTTGATAAAAAATAATATAATTATTATACTGAAAAGAAAACAAGCGCTGCGAAAGCTAGTTTAGTGTGCAACTGATGGCTAATTTAGTTTATGCTATTGTCTGAATACAGACTATAACGCATGTGTAAGCCAATCGCTATCCACACCAGTTATGAAACTATACCAATATGTGTATTACATGTATGTATAAATGGTTGCTGAGTGATGTGAACACATACCACTTCACCAGAGAGCATCGATTTATAGCACTTTCCTACGATTTACTGAACACCCCTTGGGTATATTCCGTGTACTAATGTAAACAGAAACATGGAGATTCGCCAGGTATGAATATATGTTTTCATTTTTAACAATGTTCTACATTTATTACACGTTAGTCATGTCTTCCGTGAGTCTTTCTGTTAACATATTTCGTCTATACGTCAGCTACTGACCCAGGTTTGTCCCCGCAACCCGATTACAAGTGAGATTCGTGTGTTTGTTTATCATCATCCATTTATCCATTCGATAGCCCAAACAAGATGTCCGAATCCACAAAATGAATGCCAACGAAATGTCACTGCATCTATTCCTTGTCTGAGTAGATGAGCAGGTGGAGTGGAAACTTGTGTGGACAGTCCCTGGAGACGGAAAACATAAAAATCGGCCGTCTTTAATTCATACCTCTCGGAATTAAAGACGTGATTAATTGGAATGTGTTGTCTGTCTAATTCGTGTCTCCTGGTTATTTTTTCAAATTCCCAGTGGATTAACAAAACCCTTTAGTAAAAATACATGTATATCCAGGCTGCACCAATCTGGTTCTCGCTACTTGTGTGGGTCGCTGGTTGATAAAACAATGTATGTACATTACATGTATGAGTGACAAGTACAGATTCTCACCACCATTTGTAGTTATTCGGTCGATATAATGATCAAATTCTGCTAGTCAGTGACAATAATAACTTTAATTGCTTGAATTGCGACCAACGTATCGTATCCCCTGATCAAATTGCGCAAATGTGTAGACTGATGTGGGCTACGGTCGCCGTCGTAAGGTCCCTTTTCTCAGCAGGTATTCAGCGTGTCACCAAATGACCATAGCTGCACAGCGTGTGTGGTTTATGGTGAAGCACAAACTATTTCCTGCCCAGGTTTGCATATAGATGCAAACTTTTCTATTGTCTGCAGGAGTGTTCAAATCACTTACCAACCTCTGACCAACAAGAGTCGATGTGTAATAAATTATTATATCTGTATAGCGGGCACTTGTAATTTTTAGAACTGGTGGAATAGTGACACAATTATACACTTATTTAATTCCTATAAAGAACAGTGTGTGCCTACCGAGTAGGCATGTACCTTTAACTGCTAGTGTGATTCTGCAGAGGAATGCTATGAGAGGAATCGTAACTCTGCATACGGACGGTACGGGAGTAGATTGCAAGAGTTACCTTGGCAACTATTGATTTATATCATGTTTGCCTATTGCAGAAGTTAGGCAAATGTTAGCCCTCATCAATGATGTATTCTCCGATGCACTATGTCAACGCATTTTCAAGCTACATGTATGGATTATTTGTTCCAACAAAGTTCCGCATTTGTCTCTAGTCGCGTCAGCTGGTACCGTTTCATAGCTTCGCTTACAAGGTAAACAGGTGTAAAGTCGGTGTAACATGACGCTTACGCGTGACATTCCACGAATCTCAACCAATCATAAGCTTAGCGATGACGTCTTCGGGGAAAAACCATCAACAATTAGACAATATGGCTTCCCGAGAAATAATAGAAATGTTGGTGAGATTGAATTGTCTGTCGTGACGCATTGGACTGGTATAAATGAAGGTTTGATCAAATGTTCGATTGGAAACAATGTTGTTTCGATGCAAACAGTTTCTTAAAGGGGCCGGACGACGTAAAATGTGAGCATATGTTGCGCTGTAATATAGTAGTATAGGCCCGAAAAATGTTACCAAAGTATTACGACGTAAGATAAATGCGGAATTTTGTTGAACAAAATAATATCTAGCTCAAAAACATGTTGACATAGCGCATCGGGGAATATAGTTGCGGAGGGCTAACATTTTGTGAGAGTCTCGAGGCTGTCCGAGTACGGACCATTAAAAACATAGGCACCTTGTATTGTAGTCTAACAGGGAGTAAACTTTTTTTTCAACTGATTTTTTCCCACTTATTGATACTTTCAGGCATATTTAATGTATTTATAGACCTTGGTACATTACTTCAACCTGTGTATCACTCTACATATATCTACAGGGGTCATACCAGTTATCAGGACAACCAGTTTATCGGACAAATGGAAATACCTGTTAATTAAGCGCATTATTTTGATCCGATATTGCAACGAATACATATAAGTCACGCAGCTGCTTTCTGTTTCCATACCAGTGTGAAGAATATATTGCCAAGGTAAACATTTTAGTAAAATTCGCTGAAAACATTCCCCAACTCTGTCCGAAAGTGTTTACAACGTCAAAAGCCGTGCATGGGCACAATCGAGTGCGCCCATTACTGTCATTTCGGCTAATTCTGCGCATCGGCTAATGTGCAATTCACGTCAAATTTAGCCTTGCGTACGTCATAATAAAATATGTGTATTTCGGAATAAACAAGCTGATTAATTGCTACATTCCAATAAGTTAGTCAAAGTATGTAAAATCCTTTGACCATGCTGATGGAAAAGCTGTCTTATTTAGTAAATTAACTGTTCAACTAAGAAACTAACCTGTCATGAGGTCGCTGTATAGTTCTGCTTCAAGTTTAATACCAATTTTGCTATGCTGATCCAGTATGCTGTTTGCCATTTTGTTTACACTACCAGATGCGCAGCATTAGCAGAAAAAACAAGAGCTGTAGGAGAACAGCATAGCTCGACTACGAGGGTTGTCGATGTACACATAGCTTGACAAACAAGGTGAATGCGGCCTGCATAAAAACCTTAACCAAGATCGACTAAAAAACTTAACCAAGGGAAATTAAGTAAGTAATTCAAGGTTAAATGTAGGTCAATGACAGATATAGGTCAGGGGTTATTGATGTACATCACTAGGAGATGAAGTTTTCCAAGTATGGTTGCTGTAGGCCCAGGAGTATTCCATATACAAGCTTGACTAAAAACCTTAACCAAGGGGAAATAACTAAGTAATCCAAGGATAAAAGTAGGTCAAGGTCAAATATAGGTCAGGGATTATTGATGTACATCACTAGGAGATGAAGTTGTCCAAGTATGGTTGATGTAGGCCCAGGAGTATTCCATATATACAAGCTTGACATTAACCAAGTAATTCAAGGTTAAATGTAGGTGAAGGTAAAATATAGGTCAGGGGTTATTGATGTACATCACTAGGAGATGAAGTTGTCCAAGCATGGTTGGTGTACTAAAAACCGTATGGTTGGTTGACTAAAAACCTTAACCAAGGTTGACTAAAAACCTTAACCAAGGGGGATTAACTAATTAATTCAAGGTTAAATGTAGGTCAAGGTGAAATATAGGTCAGGGGTTGTTGATGTACATCACTAGGAGATGAAGTTGTCCAAGTATGGTTGGTGTAGGGCCAGGAGTATTCCATCTACAAGGTTGACTAAAAACCTTAACCAAAGAGAATTAAGTAAGTAATTGAAGAGGAAATGTAGGTGAAGGTCAAATATAAATCAGGAGTTATTGATGTACATCCCTATGAGAAAAGGTTGTCCAAGTATGGTGTCTGTATGCACAATAGTATTCCATGTACAAACTTGAGTAAAAACCTTAACCAAGGTTGACTAAAAACCTTAACCAAGGTGACTTAAGTAAGTAATTGAAGAGGAAATATAGGTCAAGGTGAAATATATATCAGGGGTTGTTGATTTGTTGATGTACATCACAGGAGATGAAGTTGTCAAAGTATGGTGGGTGTAGGGCCAGAAATATTCCATATACAAGCTTGACTAAAAACCTTAACCAAGGGGAATTAACTAAGTAATTCAAGAGGAAATGTAGGTCAAGGTCAAATATAGATCAGGGGTTATTGATGTACATCGCTATGAGAAAAGGTTGTCCAAGTATGGTGTCTGTATGCACAAAAGTATTCCATGTAGAAAGCTTGACTAAAAACCTTAACCAAGGTTGACTAAAAACCTTAACCAAGGGGAATTAACTAAGTAATTCAAGGTTAAATGTAGGTCAAAGTCAAATATAGGTCAGGGGTTGTTGATGTACATCACTAGGAGATAAAGTTGTCCAAGTATGGTTGGTGTAGGGCCAGGAGTATTCCATCTACAAGCTTGACTAAAAACCTTAACCAAAGAGAATTAACTAAGTAATTCAAGAGGAAATGTAGGTCAAGGTCAAATGTAGGTCATGGTCAAATATAGATCAAGGGTTATTGATGTACATCCCTAGGAGATGAAGTTGTCCAAGTATGGTGGGTGTAGGGCCAGGAGTATTCCATATACAAGCTTGACTAAAAACCTTAACCAAGGAGAATTAAATAAGTAATTGAAGAGGAAATGTAGGTCAAGGTCAAATATAGATCAGGGGTTATTGATGTACATCCCTATGAGAAAAGGTTGTCCAAGTATGGTGTATGTATGCACAATAGTATTCCATGTACAAGCTTGACTAAAAACCTTAACCAAGGTTGACTAAAAACCATAACCAAGGGGAATTAAATAGGTAATTCAAGGTTAAATGTAGGTCAAGGTAAAATATAGGTCAGGGGTTGTTGATGTACATCACTATGAGATAAAGTTGTATTCAATAGTATTCCATGTAGAAAGGGTATGGTTGGTGTAGGGCCAGGAGTATTCCATCTACAAGATTGACTAAAAAGCTTAACCAAGGGGAATTAACTACGTAATTCAAGAGGAAATGTAGGTCAAGGTCAAATATAGATCAGGGGTTATTGATGTACATCACTATGAGAAAAGGTTGTCCAAGTATGGTGTCTGTATGCACAATAGTATTCCATGTAGAAAGCTTGACTAAAAACCTTAATAAGGTTGACTAAAAACCTTAACCAATGGGAATTAACTAAGTAATTCAAGGTTAAATGTAGGTCAAAGTCAAATATAGGTCAGGGATTGTTGATGTACATCACTAGGACATAAAGTTGTCCAAGTATGGTTGGTGTAGGGCCAGGAGTATTCCATCTACAAGCTTGACTAAAAACCTTAACAAAAGAGAATTAACTAAGTAATTCAAGAGGAAATGTAGGTCAAGGTCAAATATAGATCAAGGGTTATTGATGTACATCCCTAGGAGATGAAGTTGTCCAAGTATGGTGGGTGTAGGGCCAGGAGTATTCCATATACAAGCTTGACTAAAAACCTTAACCAAGGAGAATTAACTAAGTAATTGAAGAGGAAATGTAGGTCAAGGTCAAATATAGATCAGGGGTTATTGATGTACATCCTTATGAGAAAAGGTTGTCCAAGTATGGTGTCTGTATGCACAATAGTAGTCCATGTACAAGCTTGACTAAAAACCTTAACTAAAAACCTTAACCAAGGGGAATTAACTAGGTAATTCAAGGTTAAATGTAGGTCAAGGTCAAATATAGGTCAGGGGTTGTTGATGTACATCACTAGGAGATAAAGTTGTCCAAGTATGGTTGGTGTAGGGCCAGGAGTATTCCATCTACAAGGTTGACTAAAAACCTTAACCAAGGGGAATTAACTAAGTAATTCAAGAGGAAATGTAGGTCAAGGTCAAATATAGATCAGGGGTTATTGATGTACATCACTAGGAGATGAAGTTGTCCAAGTATGGTGGGTGTAGGGCCAGTAGTATTCCATATACAAGGTTGACTAAAAACCTTAACCAAGGCGTGGTGACGGTGATGCTGACGCCGGGGTGACAACATTTATAAGCTCTACTTATTCTTCGAATAGTCGAGCTAAAAAATGTGATGTTGCAAACACGCATGTGATGTCATACACCACACAATTTACGTCACTTACTGACGTCAGAACATTATGACATTTTACATGCACAGGCGTCTTTGAACTGCGTTGAATATTCAGGAAATTTTTACTCAATATGGGGATGTTAATGACATTTAAATTTGTTTGGAAAGCCTTAGGTGTGCTGAATTAGCCGACGCCATTGTATGATGGTGGGTCTAGTTTTCGGGGTATTAACATAACATATGAGCTAACTTGTCAGTTCAATCCATTGGTAAACATTTCTTTCAATGTTTCTTGTCGTCAAAATAAGTAGTAGTAAGGGAGTCAAAATGATACCACCTACGGTGATATCATTTACAACCCTCTAAACTACCCCCACCACCCCCGAAAAATCAAAAATTGGTTAACGAGGAAATTGTCCCCCACCACCCCCGAAAAATCCAAAATTGGTCGTGAAAAAAAACATAATGTTTTTTCCCGACAGCAAATTTATGAATTTTTGAGAAAATAATTAATGCAATACCAATTCACGATTGGATGTGCCCACGAGTGATAGTTTATATTCCAACACCCCATTTTTCTCCTCCAATAATATTGGTGTCATAAATACCTTATGTTTTTTTCACGTCCAATTGAACATATAAATTTAATAGGTTATAATAAAATATTATAACAAAATGGATAATAAAATACGCAACGAATTGGAATTTTGTAATGACTTTGATGAAGAATTTTACGCTGCTGTATCTACAGTATTAAAACACGGTAAAATGACAATACTATGTGATATCGAAAACATGAAATATCAGCGTAATTTATTACGCTGCGATAAAAACGTTGCATTTACAATATTAAACCGGCAATTATGTCGCCGGTATAAGTATCAAATTTATGTAATGAAGCGACTAAATAGGATCGGAGAAACACTACCGAAACATTATCAAACTAATTTTATAAAACAGTTTAAAATCAAAGATTCGTTTACGGATATGCGTTTCTACAATATCGCTTTTAACGAAGAAATTGGAAAATTATTATTAGAAATTGGAAATTGAACAGAAAAAACAACTATTAGAGAAAATGGATAATACAATACAAGTGAAATTGAAAGTTTTTAATGCCTGTGTTGAAGAACTTTACGAAGAATATGGGGGTTATAGTCCTATATATAAATTCTTTATATAAAATGAGAACTCTAGGCAATAGTCGAAATACATGAAATATCAGCGTAATTTATTACGCTCCGATAAAAACGTTGCATTTACAATATTATACCGACAATTATGTGAACTATACAAGAGGCAAATACAAACATTAAGACGGATAGTGTGTATCGGATATGAAACTAAGGTGTATTATTTAAAATTGTTAAAACCCAACGATTCGTTTACGAATGTACATTTCTACGATATCGCTTATAAAGATATTGAAAAAATTATTATTGAACAGAACTAATTTATGTTGTGATCACACCAAGCAGACGACAATGTTCCAATTACACGTGTTATGAACATGCAAATTAGGTGTCCCACCTTACACGTATATTAAGTGTCCATTTTATAGAGAGATTTACACGATTACGTCTTCCGGGATGGAAAATAAACACACTGTAATATATAATACACACACGGATATTGATAGCCTTATCGATGGTATGTAAATGGGCTATCAATTTACACAGGTGGTGTGTACACAGTTTATAAACACTTAGTGAGGGTTATATAGTTCACGAATTTCCGGGATGGTTCGTTATTTAATAAAATTATTTTAATAAAATTATTTATAATTTAAAGCGGAACACCCCCTATTATATTAATTAATTAATTTTAATAAAATTATTTATAATATTTTCACCAACAAAGTTAGGTTTATATACGAGAAATAAACACAGTTCATTGTCGGGACGCCGGCACTAATATCTCAACAGTGAGATAGGTTTCGCCACATGTACTTCACTCGGATGGAGGTAATGAAGAGGAGGGGTCCGCGGTATCGGTCCAATGATGGGGTGGAGGAGATGTGAGCGTGACACATCCCACTAAGCCAAAAAAACGAGAAGAGAAGAGATTTAAAGCGAAGGCTTAGTGGGATGGGCCCAGAAGGGTTTTGCTGGCGCGGGTTCGAGCCTCGGTGGGACCTAAACTTTCTTTTTTTTTAATTGTTAATAATTTTCCTAAAATTAATTAATAAATTGTTTACTGCACCAATATAATTAATTAATTATTTTTTAAAAATTATTTTATAATGGTGCTGTAACATTTCCTCCGACTTTATTTCCAAGTTTTACCCTAAATTTATCCCAATCAGTACACTCAATTTTGGGCATGGTGGCGCGTGCCTTGATTCTTATATCATTTTTTAATTCTTCATATCTCCCCATTTCTTCCACCACGGATTCAAACTCTAAATTTGATATTTTCTTATCGGCCAACGCTTTGGACACCATAACGTCGATGCTATTTTCTTAGACCTAGCGAGAACGGATATTCTATCATGTTTTCTACTTTTTTCTCGAGTTTTCCACCCGCTGCCCTAATTACCATACACAGCAACCAGAAACGGCCGACACCGCACATAAAATCCCCGCGCTACAGGAACCGTTATAATGGTGGGATATAGTTGCAGCTGTCCCCGCCCCACACAACACAGAAACACTTGCCAGAACCGTACTAGATGCTTCAGCTATGTTCACCGCGCGCTTATATTTGTTAGCGTGTCTTTTTCTATTTGCACATTCTCTAACTAAAATATCCTGCATAGCGACGATATTATTCAACCTAAAATCTGAACTTCTTTCGTTAATTGTACACAGTGTTGGTGGAGTGGTATTGAGAGTTGGATACAGTGATTCGTTCATATTTAAATTTTACAAATTTATTTCAATATATTAGTATTTACACAATAAGTTCAATTAACAATGAGACAATAGTGGAAGAACTCTGGGTCACCGATTTTCGTAACAAAGTTAAATAACACTACTTTGGGAAAGTCTAATTCGATCATCACCGGCGAACGCAACAATCGTCGAACTATCTCCAGCGATTTTAGTGACTCCAACCCCCCGTTCTTCCCCATCTACTACAATATTTATCGCGACCGCGCCCACAGGTTTACCACTACCATTAACCGAGCAGACCGCCATTCGGACAACTTCACCTGCAGTTGTCATAGCGTATCCCCCACATTTATTACTCGCTTTGGCACCGAACGAATATTCATAACGCCCCTCAACCAATGGGCCCCGTTTCTCAGCCCAAACTGTTATGACACGTTTTGGCGTTTTCATTGTTCGCACTATTCCGGCAAGCGCACTGTTTGCGTTATATGCCTCAGTACGAATATTATAAGAGGCCTCCTCAAGAGCTTTGGTCGCGGATACGATCATGTTTCAGTTCCTCGGAAATTTCGTTTATCTTTTCGTCTAGTTCGGCAACCGCCGCTTCTCTGTTGAGAGAGTGCTTTAAGACCAACACATCATAAGCCTCCATAATATCCGCCTGGTGGTCTTCTCGGACTTTATCAATATCCGACCTGCTCTCTTTTTGAAATTCGGTTATTTTTTTGTCTAGTTCAGTAACCGCCACATCTCTGTTGAGAGAGTCCTCTGAGAGCAACATAATATCCGCATGGTGGTCTTCTCGGGCTTTCTCAATACCCGTTTGGGTCTCTTTTTGAAATTCGGTTATTTTTTTGTCTAGTTCAGTAAGTGCCGCTTCTCTGTTGAGAGAGTCCTCTGAGCGCAACGCCCCATAAGCCTCCGCAATGGCCTCCTTGTGGTGTTCTCGGACCCCCTCAACCCCCGACCTGGTCTCTTTCAGAAATTCGGCTATTTTTCCGTCTAGTTCAGTAAGTGTCGCTTCTTTACTGAGAGAGTCCTCTAAGCGCAACGCATCATAAGCCTCCTCAATGGCCTCCGCAAGGTTCGACTGGTGGTCTTCTCGGACTTTATCAATACCCGACCGGGTCTCTTTTCGAAATTTGGTTATTTTTTTATCTAGTTCGGCAACCGCCGCTTCTTTGCTGAGAGAGTCCTCTAAGCGCAACACCCTATAAGCCTCCATAAGGTCCGCCTGGTGGTCTTCTCGGGCTTTCTCAATACCCGACGTTGCCTCTTTTCGAAATTGGTTATTTTTGGGTTTATTTTTTTTACCTAGTTCGGTAAATGCCGCATCTCCAATGAGAGTCCTCTAAGCGCAACGTAAGGGCCGCCTGGCGGTCTGCTCGGACTTTATCAATATCCGACCTGCTCTCTTTTCGAAATTTGGTTATTTTTTTACCTAGTTCGTTTAGTTCCGTTTCTCTGATGAGAGAGTCCTCTGAGCGCAACACCTTATAAGCCGCCTGATCTTTCTCAATTTGTGCAGTCGCCGTCAGCACTTCTACTCTAACATCTGATATATCCTGTGAATCCGTTTGTGACCTTCGATATAGTTTTATTGATCAGGGCCTTGGTTTTTTTCAGTAGTTAAAAAGTCGCCCTCTGTCGGGATGAATCCACCTTGCTGCCGGTTCCAAATTCTTTGAATTTGTCACCCAATCGGAAGAACTACCTGTCCGTATATACTCATTCTTAATTTTTTAATTATAATTATTGGGCACCTATACTCAATTGGAAATTTCGAGAACTACCGAAATCGGGTAATAGTTATTCAACTTTCTCGCTTGATCATCGAGAATAGAGACCGTAAATTCGTGGATATGTCCGGATTCCAAAACTTTCATCTCGGGGTGTGGGAAGTCTAAGGTCACAGTCTCGCCATAGAAACAGTCGCTGGCGGGCACGGTTTTCAGTAATGTGCTGGGGGATTCGTCTACCGTGTTGTACGATGTGTTCACCCGATCAAGGTGCACCCTGAGAGTTTTCGTGAAGGTGAAGTCCACCGGATTATCACCGACGTACTCACCGGGGTAAACACTCCTTTGTTTGAGGAGTATGTCTCTCTAAAAACCGAGTTGAATACCCAACCCGGGGAGACCACTACCTTATTATCACTGCTGATGGTCATTGTTGCGAGCCCGGTAGCATTCGATACTGTGAGGTTGATTATACCGTCAAGCTCTGAGTTGACAAAATCTTTGAGCTGTCTTATTCCCCACAGTCCGTGAGGCAGCTTTACACCTAATTGTTGTCCATCCTTCACATAGTAAAACCCTTCGCTCTTCCCCACATTCTGCCATCCAACCGTGAAGGTGATTGATCTAAGGCAAGGCCTACCCGCGTTTCCGCAGCAGTTGTCTATTAATTTTTGAAGTTCACAACTCCCTTTTTGAACATTAGTTATAGTAGCAAACATAATAATATCTTTCAATGGATACCAAAGCATTTAGCTTTAACTCTAATGTAAAGTACGCGGTCGGAGGTAAATACACGCAAAAAGACGTTGTTAACCCCCTTGTACACCCAACCGTAACGGTTAAACCGGACAGTGGCTTTGCCACCAACTTCCCTAACATCTTTATTGAACAATATAGGCTGCCCAAGATTACTACGATGGAGGCGGTAAGCGGGTGGAAAGCAACACCGATGCAGTTTTGGCAGAACCAAATAAATTTCGCTGTATGGTGCGCAACAGCCGGGTGTGGAGTTTCATATAAAGACCATCTGACATCCAAGAATGTCATGCTCCGAAGTGTCTACAACTTTCATGCGTATTATACTATTAGGATGATTCTCAAAGAACTAGGTATTTCACTACCTCAAGACGACGCCTGGGATCCCATTTTCAACGCATACGACCGTATGGCGTTTGAAAGATTGTGTAACGAATTTAACGTTTCAAAAGACGCGGACTGGAGACAGAAAGCATTTCCTACCAGCACCGGCCTCGGGGACGTTCTCATTCACGGCCAGTCCGGGAATTGGACGCAGACTGATTTTAGACACGATCACTCCGGTGACCACATCGTCAGTCGGAACGCCGGGAATTTTGACCACACGACTATGACTTTCGGGCCGGAAGTGTCTGGAGGTCGGCACTGTGGCGTGTTTTCTTGTAAAATGTTACCTCCGAAACGGGCTCACGTCGATTACATACAGCAGGCTGCTGAGGTTCAGGACGCGTGGGGTACATTTATGTTAGATAAGGTATAGGGTTCACGCAGGCCGGGGTTACTCGCGTCAACGACTCCATTCGCACGTACGTCTGGGCCATCCTCGGCGCACAGAAGCAAACTCGCAGTTCTATGGGCTCACGGGAACAGCGTTTGATGCACAAAAACAATTCTTGGCACTTGTAGAGGACGCCATCTCAGCTAGGGTGGACCTGGAGAAGGCGATCCAGAATTATCAAGACGTTTTGCAGAATGCTAGCACCCCAGTAGACTATGTATTTGGAATAGGTCTTTATATGGCGCCGAGCAATATGATACGAGACGACCCGGTTGACGGTTACAATAATCAGATCGTAATCGCCACCGCCAATCAAAAAATCGGCCACAACGGTAACGTGAACACGGATATCATCAAGCGCACCCCCAACATGATCGGGTTCAACAGTGGAACCGATTTCATAAAACACAAAATGGATACACCTCCCCCAATTCGTAAATTGGATACACAATTGAACCCAGTACCCCTAATTCGTAAATTGGATGCACCATCGAGTTCCATCAACAGACCAATCGCGATTGGAGAAACACCAATCAATCGTAGATTGGGTGAAATTGGAAGCACAACACACGAGGAGGAGAAATTAGGGCTCGTCGTCGCCCTCGTGGCGATCGGATTATTTACGCTTTGGTTGTAGGAACTCTCTGGCGAAGAATAGTAGGAGACCGGCGATTGTCACGATTAAAGCCCAGGTATTTTTGGCTAGCCATCCGGCCGTTTTTGATAATATAGATAGCAAGTAAGAAACGATACTTCCGATCAGTCCAGGTAGTGCGGCAGCCGCCTTTTCGGCTAATTTAGTCAGGAGACTGGCGAGGGCTTTTAGTTGTTTTTTTACCCACTCCTTGGCTCCACCGGATGGACCGGGTGCTGGTGCTGGAGCGGGTGGTGGCGCCGCACCACCAGTGAAAGCTAGAACTATGGTCGATATAGTCATGCCGATAGCAACGAGGATGCTTGCTATCGTGACGCCCTGCTCTCTGAACAGAGTGCGAAGACGCTCACCGAGTGTCGTCTCCTCGTGCAGGACCCTCGAGATTGATTCGCGGATCCGACTTATTTGTGTGCGGAGAGCCTCACGGTTAGCCGAGGCGGCCTCCAAGCGAGCTTCTCTTTCATCCCGCAAAGACCGCAGTCGTTCGGTGATCCGCTCGGTAGATTCTCTATGTCACCAGGCTTCCTCCAGTTTTCTTTCTTCTAGCGCGATATGTTCATCCAGCGCCGTGAGTTTGGAGAGGTTAAGGACCAGTTTGTCCCGGACCGTTTGTAGAGCCTTATCGAGTCCACGGAGTTCTCGAAGAGGTAACGGTGGGTCATCGTTGAGTATTTCCCCCAATTGCGATTGGACGCTGAACGTGGTCTCCATCGTGTTAATAACGTCGGTGGCTATTTGAGGGACCTCGCTGAGCTCGACCGTTTCTATCGCGGTGGCCGTCTTCGCTATAGTTTCGTCGGTAGACTGTAGGGCCTCTACAGCGCGGGCCGGCACAATTGTTTTACCCCTCTTCCAATCCGTGAAGCCTAGTTCGTTCTTTATGATTTTGCCACCGCCCCGGTTTCCTGCAATGGTGTTTAGCGATAGGGGTTTTACAGTCCTCATGTTGACTAATGGGAGATTTAGTGCTGCTCTTAGTCGCAATCTACCGTTCATATCAAATTTGAACTTGGAGTAGTCGCGACCGACAGAGGGGACCAGACCTTTTTCTGCTGCCAAATTGTTGTAGTAGTCGTTTGCAGCTCCCTCAAGTAATTCCTGACTTTGACTAGTGGTAGCGCCACCCAATTGTGATTGGATTGGAACTGGAGTCTCTATGGTGGGTGTCTCGAGGGAATCCTCGAAATTATCATCATCACCATCGAGGTAATCGTCTCTGCCGATTTCATCCATTTCAACATCGTAATCAGCCATATTAATTATGTATTAAAGACAAAACCATACGGGTTTT
This sequence comes from Conchocele bisecta, assembly GCA_029237695.1. Classification (NCBI taxonomy): domain Eukaryota; kingdom Metazoa; phylum Mollusca; class Bivalvia; order Lucinida; family Thyasiridae; genus Conchocele; species Conchocele bisecta. The sequence continues at coordinate 14,596,782 of CM055265.1, forward strand.
AATAGTTTCAATATTTTGAAAAAATTAATTATGTCTTCGAGTCAATACGGTCGCAAACTCAATCCATACCGCAGACTGCGTGAGCCCCTCGGGGCAAAAGGCGTGAGACAGAGTGTCGTTATTACGAACAACCCATCGACGATCGACCAGAACCAGCAGCTCTTAGTCCGCTTCCCCAACCTCGGAACTCACGACGTCATTGTTCCGGGTACTGTTCGCCTCGCTTTCACTATTTCGCTAACGTCGACGGACGCGGACCGAACCATCGTTCAGAACCTGGGTCGCGCCATAGTCAAGAAGACTATGATAAAGATTTCTGGTAATGAGGTGATGTCGATCGATGACAGCGACGTCTACCATTGCTACCAGGACCTGTGGAAGACGGTGCAAGAGTGCGAAAATGCGGTCTATCAGGGTATTGACACCAGCCGAAATAGGAACGTAACCAGACTTAGAATCGGGGTTGGTGACAAGTCAGATAACAACGCAAGTGACAACGCGGTCGCGGGCGCTTACGGCAACCGCTTCTACATCCCGCTCGACTTTGAGTTGCTAGAGAGTCACATGTCCTACTATCAGAGTGCTTTGGCTGACCGCCTCGAATACGAACTAACGTTCAACGACTATGGCCGAGTTCTCATATCCACCGACGTGTTATCAACGTATACGATCGATAATGTTTCGCTGGAGTACAACATGGTCACGATGCCCGAACTCGCGCGATTGATCAGAACACAGTACTCCGGGCGCGTTGCCATACTTTACGACCGAGTTCTTCGCCATCGCAAGATGACGAAAGACAAAGGCGACACATTGTGGAATATTAATGTCAACGTACCCGCCCGCTCGATGAAAGGTATACTGATGCTGTTCGAGGAGGCTCGGTTAGCGCTCGGTGCTAGAAAAACCGACAGATTCTATAACCCCAAAATCACGAAGGTAGAGGTGACGATCGAGGGAGTCCCCAATCAACTCTACAGCGCGGGTCTTCGCGCGCACCAGCAGTGGGATGAAGTAAGAAAGCAATTTGCTGCCGGCTCTAAGCGCTCTCCGGAGGTTGCAGCAGTTGCCAAAGACCTGCACCTCTCGTCCGTCTCCCTCGCGGAGTTCCTGAATACCAAATACGCGTTATGGCTAGACATGCGAGCCAGCGACGATGACCAAATACACGGTAGCGGACGCCAAGTTGAGAACGCTAGTGAGGGTGTGACGATCCAGATAACCAAAGAGGCGGACGGAGCCGGGCCATTGAAGTGTGTACTTATATATAATTACAGACGCACAACTCAACATCGAAGATGGTCGATACGTATCAGCGATCTACTAATTTTGATAATTCTAAAGAATTAATTAAGAAATCTAGCAATAAATACCAATTCACGATTGGAGATGCTCACTCTGCCATAATATGTGGGCAGACAGGATGTGGAAAAACGGTTTTCATCCTCGACTTGCTCGAGGAGTCCTACCGCGATGCCTTTCGTCACATTGTGATCCTGTGTCCCACTGTGCGACACAACGATACTTATCAGCGGCGCCCGTGGATATGGACCGACCCTGCGGTATACGTTATTGACCCGGGTGATAGGCTTCACGATTGGTTGCGTGGTTTATACCAAAGATTCCAGGGTGAGCCCACCCTATATGTGATTGACGATTGCTTGGCCAAGGCGG